>VWYE01017210.1:0-73410 GCA_013398995.1 Alaudala cheleensis
TCACCCTAGGACACAGAGACATTGGGGCAGGGCATTTTCTTATCTGCTGCGGTGATTTTTCGCTTTTGTTGGCTGGGGAAATCATCTGTATTGAATAGCAAAACATTCACTTCTGTATTCAAACACCTGCAAGGTGCTAAGAGTTGTAAAGCATCTTCAGTTCATCCTGAGAAGAACTATAGTACCAAGCTGAATGTGCTTGAGAGTGTTCAGACACCCCACTCTGTTCTAAAAACAAACATTTTTAACAAGTTCTGCTGATTTTGAATGAAATAATTAAAATGTACACATTAAAGTGCAAGAAGCATTTCTGAGATGAAGTTAATTTTATTAAGCTCTTTTAAATACTAAAGTTTATTATAACATAGAGTTTGTGCTCCTTTCATTGAATTTCTGGCACTAAAACCTTGGTAATTTGAGTATCTCAATGATCTGGAAGGGAATAAGTGGAGTTATATACATTTTTAAAAGAAAGCAATTAGTTATATAACACATCTCTGGGCTGGGTTGTGGCATTGTCTCAGGCCTAGCATAAAGAGGCTCATTCAGAGATTCTTGCCGGGGTCTTTCTCGGGGTGACCCCGGTCTGATGGTGTTAAAAGGCTGTTTTCTCACCGCCCGTGCTTGGAAGAAGGAATCAGAGTCCTTGAGGTTGCCGTTTGAAGATGTTTATTTTCAGAAATCTTATCTCTAAGTCCAGACAGACCAGCGTGGTGTTCACAGACCGCTGGAAAAGTGAAATCTCCTCCCACAAANGGTTCATTAAGTTGTACATTTCTGGCAGTGCTTGTTGCATGGCCTAGGGACAGCTTTAGCCCTGATGCACAATTCCTGAGTTATTCCTGCTTGATATCTGTGGCTGCAGGAATCCTTTCCCACCAACTGTCCCATAGAAGTGGTTGGCTGCCTTTGGTCCAGGAGCATAACTCTTGATGTAGATGGCAAAATCTACAGGGTAGCAAAATCTTTGCAGCTTGTCACAAAACTCAGCAAGGGTAGAGGAGTTATTTTAATCCTTAGAATCATTAAAAATAAATTGGAATCACTTTCAAATCACATGTCAACACAGACAATGTCCTTGTTATCATGCATTATCTGCAATGTCAATACCTGAGTTAAACTGTAAGGACATATTTTCATGCATCCTTTTATTAAGTAAATGAGAAAGAGCTTTCTTGCTCTGAGGATTCTTTGCTGAATATGTTATTAGGTATTACATAAATACTGAGATTAACCCCTCTGTACTTTGTTTATTCAGTATTAAAACCTACTGCATTGACAGATATGGTGATTGTGCTGTAATGAACTGAAAAGATAAAAGCCAATTCAACTATATTTGCTGTGCAAGAGCAGTCAATAGTCAAGTTAATAGCATTTTTGACAATTAACCTTTTTAGGTGTGAACTAAAAGTAGCTAGAACAGGATGATCATTCTTTTCTATGCAGCTTTCCATTTGATAAGCAAACATTTTCAGATTTAATGGTTACTGAGAAAGAAGTAATCTTAGTACCAAAATCTGGGGTTCTAAAAGAGATCAATCTTTTAAGAGAGTTTTTCTGCATTAATGACAGCAGGATTTGGTTCTGTGCTTTTAAATGAATAAACTAATAAATAGTTTTGAAGATGCAAAGTCAAGAAAAAAAGAAATAAAGGTCTTTGATGGATTAACTGTAGAAAAGATTCAACTAATCACTACTTATGAAGGGGTGACCTTCAAAATAAATAGCGCTGTTTTGGCAAACCAAAGTTGATTTGATGGAAACAGAACTAACAGGGAATAAAATCACAAATTGTCTGGAGTCAAAATAGTTTGTACAAGGTTATAAAAACATTCAGTACATCTATCAGTGGTAGGGCACTCACATATTTTAGGTCCATGATTGTGAAGAGTGTGATTTAATAGACTCATAAAGGCTGAGGCTTGAAGGACCTTTAGATCATTCATCTGACCAACATCATAAGACTTCACATCTGCCCCATGCAGCAGCACACTGAGGCAAATAGTTCTTCTGGCTTGGTATAAACTCTAGGAAATGCATATTCTTGCCTGTTCTGTGGAATATGATTATTAGATGCAGAAAGTGATCAAGCCATCTTAGTTCCCCCATGGTTTGTGGGCCACTGCAAGGCAGTGGTTTGACTCTTCCCTGTACTCATCAGGCAGGATGTGAAGGCTATCTACCCTCCCCTCTACACCAGGGCCCAGCTAGCTTTATTGCTAAACAAAGAGCTGGGGTTATGTGGTGGTTAATCCTAAAGGGCAGAGAGAGCCCCTTACAGCCTCAGCCATGGACCTTATCCATGAGAAGGAAAATGTATTGGCCTGGCCTCATCATGTGTCTTCAGATTTTTGCTCAGTCTTTCTCTGTTCCGTGACAGGAATGAAACCCTGAGTCCCTGCCCTGGAGGAGAGAGATAAGGGAATTCTGTCGATCTGTGATGAAGAGAAGCTTTGGAAGACCTCCAGGGTCTGAAAGGTCTCTACTAACTGCCTGGTGCATTGAGAGAAAAGTAGAAGGGATGGTGCAATAAAAATACAAAGAGAAGTGCATGAGCAATCAGAAATTACTACAGGGCCTGTGACAATTTGAACAAGGATCATGAACACAAGTAGTGATTTCCTAGATTATTCTGGTAACAACTAATAATATTGACAAGAATAGGCAGATCCAGCAGCTCAATGTGTGGCTCTGAAGTTGGTGCCAGCCCAAAAATTTGATTTTTCAGCCATTGCAGGATCTACTCAATACCTGGTCTGCTGACACCTGACAGGATACACCTAACTCAGAGGGGCAAAAGATTTCTAGCACATTGTGCTGCTTGTCAACAGCAAGGATCTCAGGAGCAGGGATTAGTGGTCATCTTGGCCACAGTGACCACAAAGTGATCGAGTTTAAAATCTGTTGACAGGAGGAAAAGTGCCAGAAAAACCTCAGCTCTGAACATGAGGAGAGCTCAGGGAATTAGTAAAGAAGGACCATTGGGAAAATGTTTTTGGAGGTGCTGGGGTCCATCAACCATATGAAGTTCAGCAGGGAAAAGTGTTGGATTCTGCACCTGGGATGAGGCAACCCTGGATGTACTGACAGACTGGGGAACAAGATGCTGGAAAGGTAAGGGACTGCATGGTAAGGGACTTGAGGGTCCTGGTCGGCACAAAGTTGAATGTGATTCAGCAGTGTCCTGNCACAAAGTTGAATGTGAGTCAGTGCCCTGCCAGGAGTCCAGGAGCTGGACATGATTATCCTTGTGAGTCCCTTCCAACTCAGCATGTTCTGTGATTCTGCAAATACCAGAGTCCCTTCTGAACACAGATCATTACCTTACAGCTAATCATTGGTCACTACACCTGCTTTTCTTTATAAAGACTGTTGGACATGCTTGGAGTCTACAGTCATCATTTCAGCCATCAGATATCCTGTTTGCACAATGGTTTTAGTCTAGCTGCCTTTTTTCCCCCAGGTGATTCCTTTTGATTTATTGGTTTTTTTATTGGCAAATGCATGAATGGCCTAGTACATTATTTAAAGGGAAAGTACTTGTTATTAGCAATTAAACTGTGAATTTAACAATGAAACATAAAGAACACTAAACTAGCTGAGGAAAAAAAAAAGAAGAAGAAGAGACAGCTGAAAAGGAAACACCTAATAGGCCACACCCCCTGTATATTCTGAGTTGCAAATTAATTAACCTATCCTTAGTTAAGATAATTTTCTTCCTTTCCCTTCTTCAAAAGAAAGAAGAATGGGGGATATTTATTTAAGCCTAAGTTCATTTAAACTTTGATTTTGTTGAGGATCAAACCCAAAGATTTAGTGAGTTAGGAATGTGAAAGTGATGAGCAGGAGGAATCTGATTGTAACAGCCATACTGTACATTTCTATACTATACTACAGCCAGAACATACAGTTCCCTATGGTGAGCAAAACAGAAGAGAAAAAAAAATGTTTCTTAGTTGTGACTTGAGTAAAGAAGACCACCCCAAATAACAATATGTCAAGGGTTCCACATACATTATCACAAAAAAAGGAAGAAAACATTAGGAAATCCTATTTGGAATGAGTAATAAATGTCTTGCTGGATACCAGAGCATGAGCATACCAGAACACGTTCATCTAAGTGTTCAAGAAGTCTGATGATAAATTGGATTCTTAAAAATTTAGGTTCAAAATAGAAATGAGACACAGATCTGCTAGAAAGAGGAATTAATGCTCAGAACTCAACTGGGATGGTGGAGTTTGTATAATTTTTGTATATTTCAATGTAACAACAGGCATGATCCTGGAGTGGGAAAAAGATAACTAGCACAGTGACAACCCCAAGCCTACAACCTGTTGAAACATTATATCATGTAAACTACCAATTATTTTTGCTCTTCAGATTACAGTAAGTATTAGAGGTGGCAGGATGTGGGAAAAGACAAAGAAAATTTAATAGATCTGACTGGAAATAAGAAAGAAATGGAGCAAGTGATTATGGAGACAACAGTTCTCTTGGATAAATAAAGGCCTTTCTATACAGTTTTTTGCAGCTCATATTTAAATCTGTCAGTATGGTGAGTATTGCTGAAATAATTTCTATCTTTAAAAGACTACCTAATTTCTGTATTAATTCAGAAGTTCTTTTTTTTTTATATATATTCTCTCATTTATCTCTGTTATCTGTTGTTCCCTCTGAACCATCCAGAGATAAAACTTTTAATGTTTTTTTTTTTCTCCTTTCCAGGCAACTCCATGATTATAACTCAGAATTTGCTTATTCAATCCAAATATTACCTATTGATCTGAAACAGATAAAAATGCAGTTTATCCAGCTGCTTATGCTCCCTGAGAGACTTGCTTTACATATCAAGCAAGGGCATGTCAGAGCCAAATTGTGGAGTAAGTGGACATCTTGTAAGTGGGAGTTTGTAAGGCTTTTCATTTAATTTTCCTTTGACATTTCAAAGGAAATGGGGCAGATCTCCTCAAATTAATGGAAGGGCAGAGAAACCTTTACAAAGAATATTATTAAGCCTGTGAATGATAAGTGTTACTTTTCATACCCGGTGAGCAGGAAATTTTTATGTCTCAAAAAGCAGAAAAAAAAAAAGCAGTAATTAGACTCTTTAATGGTGAAATACAAGTATATGAATAGTTAGAGAGACTTGTATGTCCACAAGGTCAGTTCAACATTCCTGCCAATTTAGACCTGAGATTGTTTCCATTATGCACATCTAATACTGCCTTTCCAGACTCTCCTGAGTTGTAAATAAAGTGACAGACTTTTATGTCAGTAATTGGGTGGTATTGAGTTATTGAGAAGTGGGCTCAAGGGGCATGATAACATTAATGAAAGCTCTTGCACAATACACGTACTTGAAAGGAGTACAAAGGTATAACTTGTCTAGGATGGCCTATTTCAGTAGTCAGTAGGAAGATTAATACGATGGTGTCAAACAGAGATAATTGATACCAATTTTATGTATTTAAGTTTCTATCAAGGAAGCGCACTGAAATCCATCATTCCATTTACAGTGACAAGTTGGTGTAATAGCAGCAGAATTTTTAGGTTTAATTCCTTCATAACTTGTGATAAGCTGTTCTTCTGAATTATCAAGATTATGAACTGGCAGATTTAAAGATCACACTTGGGGCCCAGTAATGCTTTCCATATGAAAAAGGTATTGAAAAAGATGGGAAAATATTTTTCAAGAACCAAACAGCCAGGAGACACTGAATCTGTATAAAACCCTTTTCAGGTGTAAGGCTACCACATACCTCTCTTTTTTCTGTTAGGTCCCACTGTCCAAGTGGTCATCCAGCGTCAATTTGTAATTTTTTGCACCTTTGCAGCAATATCTAAACTTTCACCAGTACACCCCCTATATCCAGTAAATCCTCACTTTCCCCAGTGTGTCACCAAGAACTTGGGGCATTTGGCTAAACAAGCACTGTGTGGTGAATTGCTGCATAAACAATCAGTAAACAGCTTGGAGTCATCAGTTAGCAATGGATGAGTAGCACATTCTTCACATGCCCAGAGAATCCATCTCTTCCAAGGAACATCATCTTGGGAAAGCCAGAGGTCCATTGAAGGGCTCGAAAAAGGCTTGTGTGAAGACAGTAGTCATGGGAATGGAAAACGCGCTGTAGAGGGTTGATCATAGGCAGAAGCATGTGGGATCACCAATGCTTCCTTACAGCCCTGGTGCCATGCACTTGTAACCTCTTGTCCAGAGGGGTACTGATGTAGGACTATTACTGCTTGCTAAGGACTGTCCTGAGCCTTTCCCATCAATATAAATTTATAAATTCTTCAGTAGTTGATTTATTAGGTAGGCAATAAAGTTCCAACACAATTTCTTCTTCATTCAGAGGTGTGTCAATAGAACAGTTAATTTCCATTCAGATTGAGTGAAAGCACTACACTATCATTTTAGTTACAGCTTTCCTACAGTTCATTTAGCCACAACCAGTTTTGTAAACACATGAAAATTTTAAAAATAAACAAAATTTGAATATAAACACTTAAGACCCTGCCCTCCTGCAGACAGATGTTTAAGTAAATACTTTGGCAGTTTAGTTTTTCAGCATTTTTGTTTTCTTTTCCATTCTGCTGCACAAAAAAAGGTATATAAATATATCACCAACCTCCATATGGTTTCAATATTTAATTGAATGGAAATTTATTAGAAGATTTTACAAAAACACTTTCTAAATTAAAGCATGTACATGTCACTGTTGCAAATTTAATGTTTTGTTTGCTTATAAATGAAACCGAGTATGCTACATGGCAATTTTGACTTTGAAATTATTTGTGCATGTTTTGTCTTATTTTTCAAAGTTGACAATGCATTTACAGGGCCTATGTGATAGGAGTGAAGTGTTATTTACTCTGCGATATTCTGACATACAAAGGCATGTGTTTTATTATGCAAACAGATGAGGAAGAACCCCACATGTTTCCATATTCTTTTTCTTTAAAGAACATAAAACTTACACTTGTGTTTGGTTGGGATAGACAACTTTTATTTTCTTGTTGTTGATGATGTTTCATCACTGGTAGTTTAAAGAAGAGATATTTAACACTAATAATCTTTCTCACTTACTTTGGGTGGACATGCGGCTTTTGCTGACAATTATCCAGAAGACCCACATGCAGAAAACCCCTCAAGAGCCTTTTCATAACACACCAGTATTCCTCAAGATGTTTTACAGATGCCCAATACAACATAAGTTTTCCCCCTTCTTCTGTTCTCTGTATTTTCCATAACAAATTTCAAACTGGAAGACCAAAACCACAGACTCATTTTCCCCCAGCAAGCCTGCACCACCCCGTATGTTCTGATCCATTAGGAGGAACACTTTGCAATTTGTCATTTGACCTGATTTTCAGAGGAAAGTCTGAAATGTTCTAAGTGGCTTCATGCAACAGTTTCCTATTTATCACAGATAAGAGTGTGTAATAGTAAGAAGCTGGTAAAAAAAATCTCCAGATAAAATGTTTACTTGGAAAATGAAAATATTTCAATTCCAATCAGCTACTGCTGTTTATCACTGGAGTCGTATTTTGACTGTGTTTCATCTCTGTTCCCTGTGGGCCTATCTCCTTGTTTGAATTTTTCTTAACTCAAAAATATCTTTATGAAAAAAAAGTTGTTTTTCTGACAAGTAAATAGATTTATATTTGTCTGTTTTCTACGGAGAATATATGCATATTGAATATTTCATACTAATACTATAGGTTCTTATTAATAATATAATTAATGTTCAAATTTAAAAGATGGATTTCATAATATAACATAGGTAACACATGTATGGGTTTTTTATGCCTATAATATAACAATTGTAATATGTAAAGTGCAATAATGTATTATTTTTATATTACTGTAATTAACATGCATATTATGTATTTATGCTAAACCTGCATGTCCTGGGGTGACTTGATGATGTTGAATTGTATCTCCATCTGTCTGTTTAGCCCAGAAATAATTTGGCCTTCTTCTGAGAGAACTGGAGACTATAAGTCTGTTATAACATGAGGTATAATTTTTAGAAAATTCGTGGAAGCAAAGAGGGGTTTCTCTTTACCATCTTCCGTCTCTAGATGTCTATTAACTATCTAAAAAAACAAACACAGAAAAAAATTTAATCAACCAATTTAAATATTTGATATTAAAAGTAATGAAAATTTGAACCATTTAAAAACAACTTATTTGTTGAAAATCACCAGAGACAAACAAATTGCTTGTTGATATTTGTATAGTTTCAGAATTTTTGCAATGCCTGAACACAGTTCTCTTGTATAAAAAACAGATTGGCACAGTCCTCAAAGACTGACAGCTTTTGTTGGACTGATTTTGTATGAAAGCTCACAAGACCTTCACAGAAGAATAGGCCATTGTTAATATCTTTTTCCAGTGTCCCTTTCTTCTGCACCCAGAAGCAGACCTGGAAAAGGGACTGGAGCTTCAGGCTCCAGTGCCATCCTCACCAGAAGCCACTCTGGAAAACTCCCCCAAACCCCTGCTCTAGCTTGCAGCTGTGGTGGCTGGGCATTGTGAGGTAAGAGTATGTTAAGTTCACCTGATGGTCAAGGTCCTTGGGCTCTTTTTGAGCACATGTTTAAAAGATCTTTTTGGCAAACATACAGAAAACCTACACAGAAACTTCCTTTGAGGTATCGCTAAGAAGGTATGTTTCTCCCTGTGCAATTCAAAAGTTCTGTCAGAAGTTTTCTTAGGCCACTCTTTGAACTTTTCAGGGGATATTCTTTTGAAGATGCATTTGCCATGGAAATCCCACAGGTGCTAAACCAGTGCTGCTGCAGCAGGGCTGTGCTTAGCCAAATCCACTGCCTCAGCTGCCTGAATGGGTGCCTGCAGGAGCACTGCTGCCAGAACCAGCTCACCACAAATGAGGCTGGGCTATGGCACTCCTCATTTAGATCAGTATATGCTGATCTGTTAATCATCAACCATCTTGACCAAGGTTTTAATTTTTATTATGCCAGATGTAATTTCTATTAAAATTACATCAGTTACAATGAAGTGAAAGCAGCTTTATATATGGGGTTTTTTTTCTGGTTATACTTATGTTAAGGCTGAAATTCAAAACTAGGGAATCTTAGAATATGTTAGCATATTCATTATCACTCTAAAGCTGGTTAAAAATAAGCCCCAACTAGATAACTATATTTCTAGTCACAGATTCTTATGAAATAAATATAAAATTGGCAAAAAGCCAGTGCTTGAAATAACATGGAATTAATTTGTCACTCTGTAAAACAAACCAAAGCATGATTAGATATAGTTAGGTAGAGAGCAAGACTGAAAGAACTTTCATTTTGTTTCTTTTATGACTATGTGTTTCCCTTTCCTGCCCAGATACAGGCTGTATTTGGACTTCAGGCTGTTTGTTTCACATTTTTTTTAGCAAGTGCTTAGCTACACTCTCGGTTTTTTGCCACCATATATCTGGGCGTTCCCCTCCTTCTTTTATCTACTCCAAAAATACAAGGAAGTATGAAGATACTTCACCAACACTGGGCTAGAATATTTACATTTACAGAGAAAAGAATGCACAGTAAAGTAATAAAGATGAAAAACTGCAGCAGATTCAAAACTTAAACATCTGATCTATAAATTCCAACCCAATGTTGCCAAGCCCTGCTTTGCTTTACAGTCCTGCTGCTTGGGTCAGGGAATCCAATGGGAAATCAATGTTGACAGGCATCCTACAGGACCCAGTGCATGTGCTTGCTTTGGAGAATTATAAAGCAAAATAGAACGGCCCCTATCATTCTATCTGGATTATATATCAGTTAGATGACATTAATAGGAGAGATAGGATCCCTAGGAATCTTCAATAAACCTGATCCTTTCGTCTTCTGCCACTAAAGTCTGAAAAAAATACCTTTCAAGTCTTTCACAAACATTAAATATTCAAGTTCCCAAATTTGCACAAGAAAGGAAGTTGCTGATTAATAGGAACATTTTTTCCTATTCATCCAAAGAGGCTGAGGCTAAAATGCTGCTTGTCAAAGACTGTTGATGTTCTAGGCTCTAAGATTAGGGAAGAGCCCTACCTAATGCATCCTAGCTTCTATCAGGCTTTCATTTCAAACTTTTTTGTTAGAAGATAACTGTCCACTTTCAAACTACTGAGATTTAGATACAAACTTGTAACACTGCTAAGATTTGGTAAAGTGTGGAGAATTCCTGAAAAGTTATTCTTAGAATGTAATCACAAATACAAATTAGTGGTTTACAGTTGTCCATCCTGGATATTAGCAAGGGTTGAAAGTGCAGTCCTTTGCTCTAAAATAAAATGAAACAGAACTAAGCTAAGACCCAAAACCCTACTTTTTTGGCATGATGTGATATTTACTGTCACTGTTATCCTCGTGCCAGACGATCCTGCTTCACCTATACTTTGAAACCATGTATGTATTTTCTTAAATTACTCAGATCTTTGCTAAAATAGTTAGGGAATGAAATACCAGTGATATCAGCTGCCCTAATTAATGCAAAAGCCTGATACTGCCCTCAGAGGGGTGGTCTTCTTTGCATTGTGCTTCTGTCTCTGTTTGTATCAGAGACAGAACTAGATCATAAATCTTAGTGTAATCAGGCTTAAAGAGATGGCATTTGGAACAGGAAGGCAAAAATATAGGTGCTCTGGCATTACCTGTGGCATATGAATGAGGGCAGCTAAAGACAGAAATGGATCAATTCTGATCCAATTCCTTGTGAGTGAAACACCACATCAGCATAGCCCCTTGGCTTTAGTGAGACTGTGAAGATGCATGTGTCAGTCTATGTATCTTGGATTTAAAAATAAAAGGAGGAAATGTCTAAAGGTGAATCCTGCATGGCTGTGAAATACCATTTGAATTTGAAAAGAAGGAAAACATTTAAGTTCTCCATGGGGGTGAGCATCAGTAAAGCTTTCAGACTCTTGACAGCTACAGGGATCTTCAAATGTTTAAGTTGAAAGTACTTACAGAAATACGGAATAATCAGGAAAGCAACTTTAATGAGGTTAACCTCAGGGAGCAAAGGGGTTTTTTCTTCCCTTACTGGTTGGGTATTCTCCTTTAGGAGGACAATTGTAACTGTTGTAATTCACTGAGATGTTTTTTTACCACTTTTCTTCCTTCAGTTATATCCAGAGGTGAGTTAATATGGAAAAAAATCACAAATTGCTGCCATATTTTGCTTCTTTTTTTGGTGTTCAAAGCCAGTCAGGAACTTGGCTGCACCAATTCAAAAGATTTGTTAAAAAAAGTGAACTACACCATGTTACAAAAGCTAGATTTGTAATTTTTTTTTTTCCTGGAGTTAAGCACATTTGAAGAAAAGCTAAGAAGGAGAGAATATTTTCATAAGGGAAGAAGGTCATTGTGCTCATGTTTTAATCAGAAGAAACGTGCAAAATGTTGATAAACTGTCAAAATAGTTGTAAAGCTACAGCAGTGTTTGACAATGCAAGCAAAACATGTTAGATAATGCAAGTTTCTTACTTTGTAAAGTAAGCTGAAGGGAGTTAACTCTTTTCACAGAATCACAGAATCATTTAGATTGGAAAAGACCGTCATGATCACCGAGTCCACCCTTAGACCAATCAAGAACCTGATGAGAGATCTGAGGACTGTGGAACACAGTTCCTTTATGGAGCACAAGGCAATTAACTGAACAGGATTTAGGACAGTGGGCAATAGTGGTTCCTTCCTGTGTTATTACAAAGGAGCAGCTCCAAAGGGTAATTTGAACTCTACATGGGATGAATCCCTTTCTTCTCTCTTTACTGAGAATTTGAAATGTGTGAACCACTCTAAGTTGGATCTTGACAGCCTAACAGTACACATGTTGCAAAGAGCTGTGCACATTAGTCAGAAGCAGCCACAAAAACAGTTGGAATAGTCCAGCCAAATAGTAGGTGCAGAAAGATGATGGGAAAGTATGATGACTATCATTAAACAAAAAATTCCTGCCTTGATTGGTTATTTTGCTCTTGAAAATCTACCATTTCCATATTTTGATATACAACACACTGTGATAAAGTAAAAAACCAGAGCTGAAAGAAGACCTGATCCAAAGCCAACCAGTTTTTTTTTATACTGATTTCACTGGACTTTAGATTATGACCGTAAAATCAATTCTAAATTCTCATCTAACCAGCAATGCAGCACAGCAAAGACAAGACTGATTTTATTGCACACATAAATGTGAGCAGGAACTCTTCTCCCCCAGAATTCAACTTGTTTACCTGATCAGTGTTTAATACCAAACCTTGCTCTTGTGCTTTTTAATGCTACTCAGCTATAAAATCATGACTGACACTTTTCTGCAAGAGAGGTGTTAGGTCTGGTATCTCAGCTGGCTCCAAATTTGGGTAATTACCTTCTGCCCCTGCAGTTTAAACAAGATACACCATTTGTCTTCATTACCTGCCCTAAAATTGCTGTTCCAATTTGCTGTGCTTTACTGCAATAGCTGCTGCATTTCACTGCATTGCTTTAAGTGGTAGGTAAGCTGATTTCAGAAAGATAGATAGTTTGTATAAAATATTTTGTGATCCTTTGAAGTGAGCAGTGCTCAGAATTATTTTTGATTTTTACAGTCCTTATGGGTATGCCAGGATAGTCATATTAAATATGCTACTTGGCAGGTTTTATTTTTAAAGACTACCATATGGTATATTTTCACCACCCAAGCTACTTCCTAGAACAATTCCATATGAGTGTTTGATGTTAATTTTATTTGGGACTGTACTGAGATCATCATGCCAGGTTAATTAAAACATGGCAAAGAATTCTCACAATGGATTGATGCTAAAACAGAAGGAAGTGTCAGTTTTCAGTGAATAAAATAACAATGCTAGAAGATAATTATTTCCTCTTTTTAGCAGAAAAAAACTTCTTAGAAGAAAAAGAAAAAGAAAAAATAAACAAACAAAAAACCCCAACCAAAACCAAAACCAAACCAAACAAACTAACCAAAAAGCCAGAACCAAGAAAGACAAACCTACCAACAAGAGGCTGTCTAAAACTTGTAGTAAAGATTAACAACTTGGGTGAATTTATTCCTTACTTGGCAGCACTGAATGTAATATTCAGAACATTGTCATATAACATGTCATAAGGAACAGAGTATGTGAGTCAATGGGGATGGAAGTATATTTCAGTCTGAGTCTTTAATTTATGAGTATTGCCACTGATAACTTGAAATGTAAAGTGCTTTATCCTCTATGGGTGTGGCACACTCAATTCAAATAAGGCACTTATTTGATGAAACCTATCTCTCATTTAAATGTGTTTCTGCCAGTATTTTTGAACAAAAGTCCTTTCCAGAGTCCTGGATTTGGCTTTCATCATAATTCAGTGGGTTTAATTAATCACTAGAGTGATTCAGTTTTATACCTGTGCAATTCCATAAATTTGAATTCAGGCACTTCCATGCTAGTTGTAGTTATGCAGTGTTGAATAAAATGTCATGCCAGAAGACCATCAAAGCTGTAAGACTACAGGAAACATTTTTGGTTACTTCATATATTCTTTAAAGTGATATATACTTTTTTGTGAATCAAAAATAAAGATGATATCTTAAAATGTTAAAACTAAAATTTTTTCTAGGAAAACAAACTCTTTTAAAATCCAGAAGCAAGCAAAATCAGAGCAAGCAAATATGAATCAGTATACTGGCATCTTTCATTTAGTAGCTGATTAATCTTCTACACGTACTGACCCCTGTGCCATGCTTCCACCCAGAGTGATGTGCTGCTGCTCTGTTGCATTTGTTACAAATGGAAAGCACAAAATTCTAGAAAACTGTAAGCCCCATCTCCCAGGAGAACAGGACTAAATGCAAAGACAGTGCAATTAACCTGCACTATGACATTTCATGTTGCTTGTGCAAGAGTCAACTTTCCCTGCAGGAGAAGGTGGAACTCACCAAATATTGTCTACTGCTAAGCATCCCCTACACTGGAGAGGCCAGTTCCTAACCTGGAGAGTACTACTAGAAGAGGAAAACTGAAGAGCAATTGGCTCTTATAGTACCCTTTTCCCTCTCCCCTTCAATTAGCAATTTTGATGGTTTGGACCATGGAGTTCACATCTCACCCCGATCCACACCATAAAGCAATATCACCCCTATACAATACTTGTAGTGTTGACAGTCCTCTGTCTTCCATATCATGTCAAAAGTTTCAAGGCACAGGTAGAAGCAATGCTATCACACCTGGAGACCCCACAGAGCAAGCCAAGCCTATCAAACTGAGCCAGCAACTGAGGACTCTTCCTTTAGTTTGGAGAAAAGGACACTGAGGGGCAACCTCATTGCCCTCTGCAACTTCCTGAGGAGGGCACATGGGAAGGGAGATGCCAATCTCTTTTCCCTGGGATTCAGTGATTCCCATATGGGAATGGTTCAAAGCTGTGCCAGAGGATGTTTAGGCTGGAAATCAGGAAACATTTTTTTAGTGAGAGGGGGTTCAAACTCAGAGATAGGCTTCCTCTAGAGATGATCAATGTCTGAAGTTGTCAGTGTTTAGGAGGTATTTGGACAATGTCCTTGATTACAGGCTTTAAGTTTTGCTCAGCCTTGAAGTGGTCAGGCAGTTGGACTAGAAGGTCTTTCTAGGCCCTTCCATCTGAAATATTCTAGTTTAGTCTAGTCTGTGAAGACAATGAAGTAGATAAAAGAGATTGAGTGAATCTTCATGATACTATGGTAACTCCAGTGCCAAAAGCCAAGCACCTTACTGAGCTAGCTCTTGTATGCCATCAGTATATTTTGAAAGCAGAGTATCTTATTTCACTCAAGGATACTTCTAATAATTAGCAAATATGTACTGTGCTGTTTAGTGCAGAGTACTTCATGTGCCCAACTGTAAATTCTACTTGCCTTTGAAAAGCCATCTACGTGCATGTGTGACTTTCTGGAATGTCTTGAAAAATGACAGATCATAATGTAATACAAATATTTATATACATACATTGTTCTTCATACTCTTACTTGATTTCTTTTGGTATCCAGTCACTTATTTGCTCATAGCTTCTCTGACACTAGAAGAGAATAAGGAGAACAGTATGAATTATAATTGTTAATTTTTTTTCCGAAGAGTTCTAAGCTGTTAAAAAAAGAGCTATTACATATTTTCATGATTGCTTGCTCAATCACTGATCTTATTACAGTAAACTGTGTACAATAATTGAGGGCTGTATAGGGGGCATAAGCTTGCTTGGTCAGAAAAACAAGCATGACTGAACACAGTGACAGAACTGGCTGAATATGTCTTCTGTGTCTTGGGAATTGGCTGTCATTCATGCCTACTATTTAACTGGGACAAAGAATTTTAATTGAGAGACTGACTACAATCTTGCTCAATAAAAGCCCTTTCCTTGAAAAAATTACTGTCAAATGTCATTGCTCTTCACTGATAAACCCTCATTACTATAGCTTCAGTCTAACAGCAAACTTATCTCATCTCAGCAACCAATTTTTCTCTAGCTCCTCATTTTTTAAATGCATTTTGTTTTGGCTGTATATATGACATATTAATTCACATGAAAATATTGATAGTTTTACACATTGAGGACTGATGAGTAAAGATTTTTGCAGCACCTGTATATAAGACCACCAGAAGTTAACACTTACTTATTTGATAGCTCTTTAGGATGAAGTTACAAAACATAAGAAAAAATTCCAGCTGTAAGCCTATGGTAGAAAATCACCCTCAGTGTTGAATAGAAAAAACCAGATTCTTTTGAGTGGCTGGTATCCAGTCACTGATTTGTTCATAGCTTCTCTGACACTAAAAGAGAACAAGGAGAACAGTATGAATTATAAATTTTATTTTTTTTTTCCAAAGTGTTCTAAGCTGTTAAAAAAAGAGCTATTATATATTTTCATGATTGTTTGTTCAATCACTGATCTTATTACAGTAAGCTGTGTACAATAGTTGAGGGCTGTATAGGGGGCATAAGCTTGCTTGGTCAGAAAAACAAGCATGACTGAACACAGTGACAGAACTGGCTGAATATGTCTTCTGTGTCTTGGGAATTGGCTGTCATTCATGCCTACTATTTAACTGGGACAAAGAATTTTAATTGAGAGACTGACTACAATCTTGCTCAATAAAAGCCCTTTCCTTGAAAAAATTACTGTCAAATGTCATTGCTCTTCACTGATAAACCCTCATTACTACAGCTTCAGTCTAACAGCAAACTTATCTCATCTCAGCAACCAATTTTTCTCTAGCTCCTCATTTTTTAAATGCATTTTGTTTTGGCTGTATATATGACATAATCATTCACATGAAAATATTGATAGTTTTACACATTGAGGACTGATGAGTAAAGATTTTTTGCAGCACCTGTATATAAAACCACCAGAAGTTAACATTTACTTATTTGATAACTCTTTAGGATGAAGTTAAAAAACATAAGAAAAAATTCCAGCTGTAAGCCTATGGTAGAAAATCACCCTCAGTGTTGAATAGAAAAAACCAGAAAGTGAGAAAAAATAGAAAATGAGGTCTATTTCCTTAAAGAAAGCTTTCATTGAAGCTCAGCTGGTAGTTACTGAAGCAGGAAAATCCCATCTTACAAGCCAGAAATTTTTTGATGGTAAGATTCTGCAATTTAACCACCTTTTTTATAACATCTGTTATACACGTATCAGCAGAAGTTCTGTTTTCTCTTAGCATCAGCAAGTTTGCCCAAAGTCTTTGTTAGACTCAAACTAGGTTTTGTTTCTTTTGAAAATCCTAGTTCAAATAAGCTAATTTGGATAACATTCATCAGACAGCTTCAGGCATAAACCATTCCTGACACATTTCATTTTGAAGCATTGATACTTATACCTCAAAGCAGTTAAAGTTTTCAGAGACTTCAGCTAATTTTATCTCGAAGGAGTAAAACCAGCCCAAAGTAAATTAAAATCATATATTAAATAAATTATATTTGATCAGAAAATGAAACAAATAATTTGAACTCCAAATTAATGTTTTTCTTTTTTTTAGCTTGGTCTGTTGTCAAAAATGCTTCAGCTACATCTATACCTGTGTTTGTGTGAATCATCAAATTTTCCACATATTTATGTACACATTTACTGATGAGTAGCTGTGTTGCTGCCAAGACTGTCTAAGTGCATAAATGAAGCTATATTTGTAGGGAACTGCAATAATCTTTATTAGACCAACTGATACAGCTGGTAGGAAACAAACAAGCTTGCAGGCGTACAAGGCCTGCTCCAGATCTGGAACAGATGCAATCACCTCAGGCTAAATGCTCACTGCAGACAACTGTTCTGAGTTTCTCTTGATTATGTTAAATTTCAGGCAATATGAGACAATAAAAAAAAAAAAAAAAGAGAGAAGTGATGGGTACAAGAAGAGCAGAAGGGCAGGTTAGCAAAAGGGAAGATGATGGTGTTGCTTACCCCAACGAGACAAGCAGAAATTGAGAGAGAGAATAATTATCAGCTTGAACTGTGAGATGCAAATGCCACTTTTTGCTTCAGTTGAATAATGAGGGAATTAAATATCTTTTAGTTTTGTGATAGCTAAAACAATGGAATGCACTGCTAAAGGCAGCAGTCAGCATGGAAAAACCTAGTGTGGATCTGAGGAATAAGCTGATATGTATTCTTTGGGAAAATTTTCTTGTAATCAGTTTCTGATTTCCTTTGTCTTGAGACCCAAATCCCAATGCCTCACTTGCGCCAACCACTGTCCGCAGGGATTTCATGAAAGCACTGGCACATATTAGGCTTGTTCAGCAGGCTGGTTTGCTTTTGCCCTGGTCCAATTTATTGATCCCTTTCATGGTATTTTCCCCTGCCTCCACAAAGAATCCTACTACACCACCATGGGTACAGCATTTCTGGTGACTTATATACCAATGATAACTTTAATGCAAGAATGTTTAATTTAAAATGCCTTAGCACTTTAAGGCATTTCATTTGTAATATAGCTAGATTATGCAAGAAGAATGGCCTTTTTTTGCACTGGAGGCACTCTAAGATATTTCAGCATTAGGATCTAGGGATGATTTTCATCCTCTGAAGGACAAGGTGCAAACGTGTTCAATAATTTTGTTATTATCCGCTGCATCAAGCAGTAGATGGATTTGCTTCAGAAAATGTAGTCACCAGTAATTCACTCACTCTTGGCTGTGTAAAAAACACTAGCTAGAGAATGAAATGAGAATAATGCTTCTCACATAATATAGAAAGAACGGTGTAGACATGATTTTGAGACACTGTTCCAGAGAAACATTTATTTGTTCCAGCATACTTAAGTTAAAATATTTAGTACTAAATTTCCACAAAGTTGAAATTGGATAAGGAAATACACTGTGTTCCAGAAAGTGCCTTCTTTCAGATCTGTGCACAGAAAAGGTAACTCTCATTTGAGGGAGTATGTACAGCAATGGAGAGGGCAGTGTCTCAGTACTACTGAGCAGCCTGCATGGAAATGTCAGTGGAAATGGAGATGAGGAAGAAGCACAGGATGAAAAGAGTTGACTCAGTTCCCTCCTTTGTTAACAACTTCATGTGTGAGCTCGCTTATGGCTCATTCATAAACATCACAGTAGCACTCACATTTTAGACACAATTCTGCTCATTTTAGGAGTAATTCTAGTCCAAGCTTCCCTATACCATGGTAAGCAAGAATTATTCACCTAAAATAGTGGGATTCAGTGATGCCAGAATGCTAGGCAAAGAGCTTAAAAATATGCACAGCCTGTGCCCATAAGGCTGATATAGCAAAGTAATGTCAATGACACCATGTAGTCTAAAGGAGTAGGAAAAGCTAAGATAAATCATCATCAAGCTCAGTCTTAACTATTCTTGTTCCTCTCACTTCTGCTGAGTAGAAGGTGTAAAGATGTCAGAGCATAAGGAGAACATTAGCAGGTGACTGACATTCATCTATCTCCTTGTGAAATAGATAATAGGCAATGCACACATATATGCACTGATATATCTACATGAATATATGTATATATATATATATATGTATATATATATGTATAGGGAAAATTTGCCACAGAATCCAGTTGTGAGATGAATATGATCTCCAAAACACAACCCAATACAAAGATGGTCCCTCCACTCAGTCATCTGACTAATACAAGTTAAATAAAAATTAAATGCTTGAAAGAGCTTTTGACTGTAAACATACGCCTCTTCCCTGTTCCAGCGCTATTCTTGTTTCTAAATGGAAAAGAAATGCTACTTTAATTGTGGATAGGTTAACCCTAAATCAGGATTTTAAAAAGTGAAAACAAACGAACAAAAAGAAAAACAAAACAAAAAAAAAACCCAAAAAACCCCCAAAAAAACCAAAAAAAAACCCAACAGCAACAAAAAACCCCAAAAAAACCCACCAAAGCAAAACCAAACACCCCCCCAAAAAAAACCAGCCAGCCAACCAAACAAAAAAACTCCTAAATTTCCATTTTTTCAGTTTTCTTTAACATAAATATTTCTCATCTGTGACTTTTTCCATTGAAAAGATAAGTTTTGCTCCTATATACATTTTGAAACATAATAGGATAACAAAAAAGATGCATTTTCCCCCAAAGATGTCCACTTATTCTATATAGTACTTTTCATTTTCCTTAACTTGTTTTCTTATTCATCCCTTTACTCCACATACTCATCTGTAATGTTCTGCCTCTTTTCTTATTTTTGTGGCTTAGATTTTCATCAGCAAACCAGAAAAGATTTGTTTTATGTCTTTATTTATCTTATCATTTCAGTAAACTTTTTCTGACAATGTTCATACTGTAGCTAGTGTGTGTAGAGATGATAACGGTTGCATTGATTACTTTACTGACAAGTAATAATAAAAGGAAGGAAACTAACTGCAATGGCTTCTCAAGGAATGAGAATTTTTTCTGTATTATAAAAGGAAAGGCAGAATGATATAAGCTGCAGCAATAAAGAGGAAAATTAATTCCAAGCTTTTACAGATGACTGCAGCTGTATTGCTTAGTATGCATGTCAGCTGCAGGAGAATGTTTAAGAAAGGAGATTCAGCTCTACAGTAACAAACCACAAAGCTTCTTAAATGGGCCAAATTCAGCAGTAGAATAAAACACTGAAGTCAGAGGAATTACAAAACAGGTAAATTTAGCACCCTATTTTCTGCATCTTGCAATAATTAAAACAAAAATTAGTCTCTACTGAGTTGCTGTTACAGGCAGGTTACCAATGCTATATCAAAGAGTATGCTAAAGCAAGATAAAGTGTTTTCCTTTTATTTTTTATGCATTTCTCCAGATAGAAGAGTATTTTATGACCTTTCATGCAAGAATTAATAGACTTTGTTAGTGATATTCATTGCAATATTTCTTTATTTCCATCTATAGGGAACGCAGATCAAGGACAAGTTTAAAAATAGAAGCACGATCTTTATTAAAACAGAAGTCACCATTAGAGTCTTCACCTCACCAAAACACCCACTGTTAAAAAGCCACACTATGCTCCAATGGGTAAAGACAGGACTAAATGAAAGTTCAGTGCAATCCCTGCTTTGAGTACAGGTAGCAGAAAAAAGAAGTAACAGTTAATCTCCTGTTTTATAATCCCTACAATATTTCTCAAAATATTTCATACCTGATACAGCATATTTCTGATTTTCTTTGCCAACAAATAAGCTTAAACACTTTAAAGGCATGATAAATGAATACATTTTTCTTATATCAGAAAATTGATTGCTACTATGTCTCACATTGATTTTTTTTTTTTTTACTTTTTCAAATTCTAAATGCAGAAGAGCCTTCAAAACCTTCCTGACAAAATTACAAGGGAGTTTTATTTTGAATCTTTCACTTTATAAGAAAAGCAGAAGGAGAGAAGAGTGGTTTACTATCATTTTCCTAAATCTATGATGACATTTTTGGAAACTTCTAGGTGATTTGGACTTTAAAGTTTTCTTCTCTAAGAAGAGTTTTGCAATTCCAAAAGGGCACTTTGCAGAGCGTAGGTTTCAAGAGTTGCATCTGTACTGCAAGATAACTGTTCTCTGAGGAACTGAGAATCTCAGCAATGAGATTCTTTGATCACCAAGCCCAGGGTGCTGCTGGATGATCTGTGTGGACCCCTGCTGGGTTTCTATCAAAGACAAACAGCCTGCAGGAAGGTTAGTGACAAAGCAGGTTTCATCCTCAAATGACTGTCATGAGGAAGGCGTATCATAACAGAATAAGGGGTGAATAGAGACAGCATTTCATTTGCCAGAAATTTTATTCTAGTTTGAATTTTCATCAGCATCACTGGGACAATTATTATATTGAAGTGGCTGGAATCACTCAGATTTTGAGGATTGAAACCTAAAAGAGAAATGAACAGAACTTGGAATACCTGTAGTGCAGATCTGAAGTTGGGGTGCTCTCCTCCCCAACTCCACTTGCTCTGGAGGGTGCCTCCTGATTTAGGGGACACTGACCCAGCTGGTCTCCTTTCTTGCTCAAGATAAAGGTGTTTCCCCATCACTAATGCCCAAGTGCAACTGCTTAGGTGCTTCCTGGATAGACTCTGACCTTGGCAACTGCACACAGCTCTAGCTCTCCCACGAGATCCAGCATTTACACATTCATCTCAGTAAATGCTGGAGTGTTGCCACCTCACAACAGAATCACAGAATCAATTAGGCTGGAAATTATCGAGTACAACCTGTGACCAAACACCCCTCTGTCAGCTAGGCCATGGAACTGAGTGCCGTGTCCAGGCTTTCCTTAAGACTTCCAGAGGCAGTGACTCCATCACCTCCCTGGGCAGCTTATTCTAATGTCCAATCATCGTTTCTGTGAAAAATTCTTCCATATATGCAACATAACCTCCCCCAGATAACAGTGTCCCAGCTCTAGCTACCTACAGCAATAGGATCTCTTTCCAGCCTCTTGTCCTCCAGACTGAACATCCCCAGCTTTTTCGGGCACTCCGCATCAAACTGTTTCTCAGACCCTTCCCCAGCTCCATTGCCTGTCTTTAGACTTGTTCCAGCATCTCAATGCCTTTCTTGCAGTGAGGGGCCAAGCACTGGGCACATTAGTCAAGGTTTGGTGTTAGCAGTGCTGAGTACAGGGGGACAATCCCTGCACTGGTCCTGCTGGCCACACTATTGCTGACACAGGCCGGGTGCCATTGGCCTTCTTGGGCACACCCTAGCTCATGTTCAGCTGCTGTCAACCAGTACCCCGAGGTTCTTTTCCAGCAGTCAGGTTTCCAGCCTGTGGTGCTGCATGGGGTTGTTGTGTCCCAAGTGCATGACCCAGCACTTGGCCTTGTTGAACCTCAAACAGCTCAATAGACCTGGCCCCAGTACAGGGCTCTGGGGAGCACCTCTGGTGACCAACTGCCAGCTGGATGTGGTACCACTCTCCGCCACACTGGACCTGGCCATCAGCCACTTTATGGCCCAGAAAGACCATGCCCACTTAAACCACGCACAGTCAGTTGTAGTTTACAGCCCAACAAACTCCTGTCATGCTGACCTTTCTAACTCTGCTGTGGAAGGGAATCAGCAGAAAGAGAGAACAAGAATGAATCAAAAAGGGATTTTTGTCACTTCTATTTATTGTTTCCACCTCTTCAGCAGAACTGCACAGTTCAAAACACTGGGCTGTCAGTGCAGGACATGTGTTGATTTTAATAATTAAGCACTGCTGGATTGCTGACACTATTAGTCAGGGGTCAGTAGACATTTTCATTACAGTTGCCATTTTCCAAGACTTCATAAATGTCATTTTGATTCATGCTGGGTTGAGACTTAGAGTGTAGGTTATCAACTTCCTGGCACTTTTGCCTCACCATAATAATCTATTTTTAAAGTTTTCGAACCACAACAATTAAAATTTTTTTTTTAGTCTGCTTCCATTGTCACTCTGTAAGCTGTGGGAACTGAAAAAGCAGGGGTTTTGAAACTTCATTTCTTCTCACTCTGTAACAAACAACACTGAAGCCTTGGGTCTGGAGATGGAGTAGCAGAGAACAATATAAATCAGTGGAGGACTGTTGAAGCTGTCAAGATAGGGTTCTTGAGGTCTTGTGAGAGAAGTCTGAGATATAGGTAACTTTTCTTTGCATGTAATACAAGACAGGTGTTGGGAAAGGAAATGGCCTTCAGATCTCCAAGTAGATGAAGAACATCTGATAGCTGAGCCAATACAAGGCACAAAGATGTTGGAAAACCTTCACTGCTGCCCTGCTATTCCCCCTCCTCCTCTTTTGCCATACAGCAAATTATGTCATTTACTGAGCTCTGTTTCACTGTCAGCTAATGGATCTTCTATATGCATCTATGCTGTAAGAAATTATACATTAACAGTTTGTCAGCTAGGCCTCCCTGCACTAATCCCAAATTTAACACAGTTTTCCCTCAGGAAGAATGCTAAGTGTATTTGTTGTGACAGAAAACGGATGCAGTCATTGCCACTATATATAGATGTCCTTGCAACTCGTAATAGTTCCATTTGGACAACCCAGATGAATTTGTCTGCTTGGACTTCAGCTACTTGTTTTGTTTTGTGATATTTAGAGAACCTGAAGCAATTTACTTTTTATAGTGACTTTATAGTGACTTTTTTTTCCTTTTTTTTTTTTTTTTTTTTTTTTTTTTTTCCTTNTTTTTTGCCTTTCTTATCCAGCTTTGCATTGAGAGGGCATAAAATCTCAGAACAGCGGAAAACCCCGCCAACATAGTCCCGATGCTAGTAAATATATTTGCCTGTTAGGAATAGATAACATGTTCTGTAACACAGCATTCAGGTAATGGACAGACCTCTGCTCATCCAGGAGAGATGGCACTTGGAGGGCCAGTTCAGAGAAAAAAACCTTATGCTTCTGTTGGCTATATTCTTGCTTATCCAGTCCTTACCAATCAGAAGTGCCAAACAAATCTTCAACAGAGCAAGCTTTAAAGAAACTTGCTGTTCTGTTTTAGATTAATTGTATGACACATTAGACAAATACAGAATAAAGAACTCTTGCTATTCTCTCTTATCAAAGTCCAATGAAAGGGATCCCACTATCCCATATTTCTCCTATTTATCTGTAATTTTTATAATATGATTTAAAAGATAGTATGCTACAGGCTAGCATAGGTAGTTTTGGTTCAGTGGCTATTAGGGATCTCTTGATATTCTTGAATTGTACTAGGCTGAAGCACATAATTCCCAGAGAAAAATGCATTCTTGTGCTCACCTGAAGAATTCAAATTACTTGGAAAATAATTTTAACCCATTCCCAAAAAGAAGCAACAGTTCCAGTGTTGACTGGAACCTAAATTCTGAGAAAAACTAGTAAAATATTTTTAATATCTATTAATTGCCTAAAAAACACTACCTTGAGCAAAGAGTTGATAGACACCAGAAAATTAAACGAATTTATTTCAAATTCATGGCCTGAAAGCATAAGTACTTGAGAAATTCTACAAAAAGAAAACATTTTTAATGTTATAATTTACCTTAGTTACTACTCTTCAAGTTTAGTTGTATACAGCTATTATCATGAAAGGGAATATCAAAATGTGAACTTAAATTAGAACTATTTAAATTTAAATACTAAAACAGAAATATTTCTTTATTGTATGTGAACCAGTAAATAACCTACTAATTTCATTCACTGAGTTTCAGATTTAGACAAAATGTCATCAAAGCAGAAAAGATGTATGTATTCATGTATACATGAAAAGAAAGACAAAGTCAAAGGATTCAAATCCATAAAGTAAGTTTTTATGTTTTAAATATGCAGTAAACCAATCTATCAGAATTCAATTTTGGTCACGTTTCTTAGTATTCTGTTTGTGGTATTGAAAAAAAAAATATATATGCAAACTGCAAATTCCAAATACCTATTTATCTTTGGTTGTAAGTGTTACTGTTTTGCAGATTTGTCTATAGAGGCTTAGAACCTGCACTGAAAAATCATGTTTAAAGAGAAAAAACATCCCTCTACAGTTATTACAACCACAAAGGAGATGTAGGTGAGAAGCAGTTCATAACTATATTACCCACTCTATAATTATAAGTGTGGCAGTTAACTGAAAGGCAGAGTCAGCATTCCAGTTCATGACTCACAGCAAAGTTACCGGTAAAATTTTACAGAAATTCATTGAAAAAGCTCATATCAACTGTTAGGAAAAAAATCTATTAAAAAAACCCATATCCAGAATCTTCTGTACAATTATCCTGATAAGATAAAAATATCTATAGGTTTATCAGGAGTTTGATAGAGAGCAAATGAAAAAAACAGATAAATACAAAACCCCACACCAAAAGAACACCCATACTGACTATGAAAGAAAATTCAAAATCTTGAAAAAGTTAATTAAAAGTTCGAGACATAACATTCATCCAAGTATATAAAACGAATTGTCTTCTCTCATTTTTCATGTCTAAACATGGTTTTACATTTTTTTCAGCTGCATGTTCAATTATATTTCAAAAGAGCAGTTATTTCAAAAGAGTAGTGATTTCAATCAAAGATTGAACTGTTTTATCTCTTTGCTGTCTTGAGCACACCAATAAGCCCCAGTTGCCCTGATCAGCTGTAACCATCATTGTCTCTAATAAGCTTCTTCAAGGGCATCTCCCCACCAAGGGCTTTATCTGCTGGTGCTGGAGGTCAGCTCGGACCCCTGTGTGACCTTGGATGAGGCTGCTGTGAGGGGACTGAGAGGGCTCCTCTGGGTCTCCACCCACACTTGGGGCTGAATGCAAGCTCAGGACCTGCACCTTGTTGTAGGGAAGGGTTGTAGGGACTTGTCTTGCACCAACCTCACACTGATCTTGACTCTCTCTCATTTTTACATCCCTCTCTTGCCCTTGGTTCTGAACTGTTGTGGAATCATGGAATGGTTTGGGCTGTAAAGGACACAGAAGATACTCCTGTTCCAGCCCTCTGCCATGGGCAGTGATACCTTCCACTAGACCAGCTTGCTCAGGGCTCCATCCAGCTTGGCCTTGAACACTTCCAGAGATGGGGCATCCACAGCTTCTAGGAGCAGCTTGTTCCAGTGCCTCACCACCCTCACAATAAAGAATTTCTTTCTAATAGCAAACCTAAATTTTAGTCATCACCTGTATTGCTGGTGCTTGGTTATCCCTGTCCTGCTGGATGGCCCTGGTTTCCATCACTGGACCTCCTCTGCTGAGGCATGGTGGGACTGCATCCATGCCAATGAGGACTCAGATGGCCCCCCATCTTGTGACTCAGAGTTCCTGGCTCCCACAGCCCCATGGGATCATCTTGTGATTGTAATGTCCTGGCAATAATGATCCAAAGTGGATCATGCCAGCACTTTTGATATGTGTAGGTATAGAAAAAAGAAATAGGAACTTGCCATGATGGACACTTCTGACAGGTGTCAGCAGTTAATATTTTCTCATTAAAAAATATACTGGTGGGGGAAAAAAAATCTTAAATCCCCAACTGTTCTTGTGTTGCTTTACGTTTGCCCTATTTGACTGTTTAATTGACCTGGGAGGAATGCTGAGATGAACTTGAGTGATGTTTCTGAAAAAACAGAGTTGTTAAACCTGTGCTGAAGACTTTCCCATAGAGAAGTGCAAGTAATTTAGTCATTATTGCATGGTAAACACTCTCCAAAAAGACCATGAATTTCACAAATTCTCTTTAACTGCTTTCTGTCTCATATTTTAATTGTTGTAAACCAAGCATGAATATCTGGACAACTGATTAATTTCCCTCATTAAGAAATATTTTGATGGTCTGCAAATTTTAGAGTGTGACATTTCATTAAATTAAATGTAAACTTTACATTTAATTTAACATATTGTGAGGAACTACGTTAGATCTACGTTACAGTTTGAGCATTGAGGCATCATCTATTTCATCCTGTTCCATTCAATAAACTTTTTTTTCAGATACTGGCACTGATTAACGATATGTAATTACAAGTGATAATGGAACTACAGAGGTAAGTAAACAGTAACATGAGATTTGCTTAATAATCGGTTCTTTCTTCCTCCTTAATTTCAAGGTAGTAAACAATGGTAGCAGCAAACTCATTAAGGGAATCAGTACTTTTGTGGACAGTTAAATACTAATTGTAGAGGTTGCTGCATTCAAGTGAATTGTATCTTTTTTTTTTCTTTTTTAATTAGAAGAAAACCTAAGGAACCACATTCTTCTGATAGGAACAACAATTTCAGAGGAACCACAAAGTTTTATATAATCAGAAGTTTAAGACCCAGAACACTTGCCATGCTGACATTGTTTACATTAAAAAAAAGAAGAAAAAAAAAAGAAGAAAAAAAGAAGAAAAAAAAAAGAAGAAAAATTTCATTTTCTTTTATGGTTTTGCTTTGTTTTTCAGTTGTAGTTTCTAGCCATGTTTCTTCCTCTGTATTTTTTTGATGTAAAGCATCATTTTAATTGTGTCTCTGTAAGATATAGGAAGAAATGAGGCCCCTGATGTTTAATGGAAAAGCTATATATTCATAAAGGAAAACAGAAGTGTGCATTTTAGGTGACCTGCTGCTTGTCACTGTCCTCACCCATGTTCCAAATCTCAAAATTAGGAAAAAGACACATTTTTCATTTTGTTATTTGAGTTTTTGTCTCATTATCTCTAACTTTCTATCAGTACAAATAAGCTTAAGGCAAAGGGCTTGGGAAATATTAGTGCTGAGCAGAAAAGAGCAAGTGAATTACACAAACAATACTTTTTGGTTACTAAAGATGAATACAAATTACAATTTCAACCCCATCACACATTCCAGAATTTCTTAATTTAGTCTCAGAGAGGAATAAAGGGCAAATATATTCAGATATTCACATCTGGGAAATTTTTTTAATTCACCCTTTTAATTGTTAAAATTCCTCTGATTAGGGAAAAAAAAAAGTGTCAAAAAATTCCCACAGGAGCTAAAGTCCATCAAAAGTTTGATCACTTTTTTCCAAACACCAGAATATTTTTTTCTTCAATGTGTGCTTACTCCAATACAAATATAATGTGGTACAGGCAATAAAATAAAATAACTAACTAACAACAAAGTCAGAACAAAGCACTGCATGCACAGTTCTTTGCCTAAGGAGACAATGACAGAGAGAATGGATTAAACATGACTAAAATTACTTAGAGTGTTTAATGCATTTCTGGAATCTGCTCTCACACGATATCAGTGGGGGCACTGCAAGAACCTATAAAGTACTTTTTATTCTTGCACCAAATTGAAACATTGTTATTGTTTTTAATTTGATTTTTAGAGTTCCCTATGTCTGTATAAGCAAAGAGCTTGATGCAGAAAGAAGAGATCAGTAGAGCAAAGCAGTTGGTACTCAGAATCTCACACCCACACTGCATGGGGCTGGAGAGTTTTACTGAATTTCACCAGGTCCCACACATCCCAAATATCTCCAGTGCATGTTTTGTTAAATTGTCTAAAGAAAAAAACAATGGCACTCAGAAAATGAAAATTCAGACCCAGATCCAGAGTTGCCAGAGCTGCTGTTGCTATGAGTAACATGACTTATCTGAGGGATGGGGACTGGATTTAATTTGTATCCCTATGTGTCCTGGTAACTAAGCCACTCTCCCAATGGAGAGGGAAGATTGCAGGACAGAGATTCACTTGACCATATATAGTCACCTGTAATCTTCCTGAAAGAGATTAGATCAGTTGAATCCCACAACAATCTTGATTATAGATGGACACTAGATCAGATAAAGGTATCTCAAATAAGATGAGAGAAGTTACTTCAGTAACTAGGTGTCCCCAGGAAATTGTGATGGCAGTAGGGGCCTGAATCTGGGACTTAGAATCGTCATTTGGGTACTTAGATAAGATTCTCTACCATCTCAGGCACCTCAGCTTTTTATTAGATATATGTCTTCCTGATGATATAGGCAAGAGATAAATCCAATTTCTTCTTACAATTTTCTTCCTTGGTTAGCAATAGCCCAGCCTACAGGGGACACTTGTAGCACTTCAAAGCACAATAAGGAAATAAAACATAGTTTAAGTGCAGATGCATTTTAAAATGTTAAGTGATAAAGTGCTGTGAGTTGCACAATTATTAGAATTTTAGCCACTTAATAAGGTAATGGATATGATTATGTGCATCAGCTATTTCTGTATTGCAAATCCAGAAATAGGTTAGAAATTACAATTCATTTTAAAGATGGTTCTATTTCAGTTAATGGTATGGAAAAATCTAAAAAATGTGTTCCATCAAAATAATCACCTTAGTTTAATAGACATGAGAAAATTTTTTTACAAAAGGTGTTGAAAATATCCGTTATAGTTTTAGATTAATTCATGCTTATAGTAGCTGATTCATAAATGGAAAACAGAATATTATAAAGTTTACTCATCCTACACATTCAGATTTACTAAATAGAGATAAACAGAATGGGAATGCTAAGATTTTTTTTTCAGATTAATTTTATGGTAATTCAAAATGTTTCAGTTTTAAATTAATTGTTTGAATACTAAATTATGCAGCTTTATGATCCAGGAGATAAGCAGAGCTCTAAAGATGCCTCTGAGACTTGAAAGAGACAGCATTAGAAGCTCATTATTGCCGGCACATTTAACATGGTTAAAGTGGGGGAAAATAGCCATTAAGTTAATGTAATAGTTAAACTGCATTAATTTGAAAAACTGCCCAGTGAAATGCTTACAGTGATGGTGCTGGGGTTTTGTTTGGCTTTTTGGTTGGCTTGTTGGGATTTTTTATTCTGTAGCATCTTCAAATATTAAAGAGTCAAAACCATTTGAAGAGTAGTTCTTTTCAAGCATCTTAACAATGTTTATACTTGAAGAAATATTCAGTTTATCACTCAAATATGTGTCAGACTATCAACATTTTCTAAAGATAGAAGAGCAGATGTTAATATGCATAGAAGATGAATGAATTCAGGACTATTGGGTGATAACCAACAAACAAAATAAGCTCCAACTCTCCTTCCCATTAGTCCCTTCATCCTCTGGGTCTTTTCTTCCAAGCTTTGAAAAGTAGTAGAACTTACTGAAAGTAACAGTACCTGTCTCCTAATTGCTTAAAACATCAAAGTAAACATTACAAACTGTTGAAAAGGAGAGTAAAAAGGTAACACCTAAATCCTAGAAAAGTTCATATTGAAGAAACGTAATGATTGATATCATAGGATTATATTTAATACACTTTATAGCTCCTAAAATGAAGTAATCAACTGTCACCCCGAATTTTTAAAGCCTTCTGATGTTTTCATTTTTGTAGTGGAGTTTTCTCACAGTGTCATGTAAACAGTGAAAATGTTATTGTAACCAACTTTCGCATTTACATTCTTTCCGCTGGGAGGAGCAAGAATGACAGACTCTTGGATTGACCAGTGTGATTGGAGAGGCGGAGACTTCATTCTCCAATCTCTGGCCAGGGTTAGAATTATATATAAATTGAGGTAGAAAAATAAATCTCTCTTTTCTTGCGTTTGGAAAACCCAAGTGTGTCGTGCTGTCTTTTCATGTACTAGTGCAACAATCAACCTCACGACAGTAAAATGCAGAGTAATCCCCAAGACATATATAGGGCTTATCACTTGCTTCAGAGTGGTTGCAGCGTATAGTGCTATGTTTAATGTCTCCTGAAATTTTTTTTCAAATTAATTATACAAACTTCAAGTATTTTTTTATTGCCACTGAAATTTTGCCACTTTTTTGTTATCTTGTCACATTTTAGGTATCAGTAACAGAACCACTCTTCAACCACTTTGGAAAAAAAAAAAGTATTATCTAGATTTTCCTTTCAAATTATTTCTTGTGTTTTAGATTTGAGACAATGATGTGCTGAGGTCCTACTACTCAAACTCCATAAGTATCATTACAGATCCCAAGGGTTCTGGCTGCAGGTGGTGGCATTAGGCAGAAGTGAGGCAATACTTTTCAGACCACTAAGCTGAGGAATGAAATGTGGAGTACAACTGTCTCAAAAGACAACATACAGAAAGAGTAGCATTCTCAGAATTTCATTGTCAGGGTATATCTTTAAGTGGGAGCATTAACTGGGTAGTATAAAGTTTGGAGCTACTTTCTATACACTGATGTCTACTCTGATGTATCACACCTGACTTTACATCTTATAAAACCTGGACAGTTGATGTCACTGTCTGTTTTGGTGACCAGGAGGTGTGGGGCAGATGGGCTGGGACTGAGCAATCAAGAACCGGAGTAAGAGACTTGTCTTTTCAAGAAGCTCATCAGTGATGCTTCCTCAGAGCAAAACTTCCCAAATCTACCAAAGCAAGGAGCAAACTGGTCTGGGCAAGAGGGAAAAAAAAAAAAAAAACTTGGAGAAATTTGGCACCTGCTTTGTACCCTATCTTATATTTTGTGTACTGCTTCTGCCCAAGTGACTCTCAAGATGCTTTTGGTGGCAGAAGAGGACAAGAAAAGATGAAGCATTGCTCTCTGTTCTTAATCTCAGACATGGAATTAGCCAAAACAGTGCTTGTGGGAAGACAAAGCTGATGCTTTGATCGAGACAGCAGCAGAGCCACTGTCACTCATCAATGCTGAGAAGCTTTCAGCCAGATCAGACAATACCTAATTTACTCATTGTAACTAGGAAGAGTGTGACTGTTATGAAGATCTCCTGGTCTGCAGCTCCACAACATGGTATTTGAGGAAGGAGGAATTTGGGCAAACTACTCTTAATTCTTTTTTAGTCTTTTTCCCTTCCCATGAGCCCTGACTACAGGATTACAGAGCTCATTGTTGCTCCACCCTATCCCTAGGCACTGGTGGAAGGCACAAGAGCTGAAAATAATACTTCTTTGCAAAAATAATCATAAATCTGGGCTGTATGGGGATTGAGTATCTACCTGAGAAAGAGGTTGAATCTCTGTGCTGTCCATGTTATTAATCAGGCTTTAGTAGCACTGGAAATGGGTGCCAAAACCCAACTACTTCAAATTTGACATGGAGAGGTACAAGCAAAAGATGGAGAAAGACATCAGGAGTATTTTCCACCATTACTTTTTAAAGTAAAATAAGCCTTAGACTTCCTGAATCCCAAAGGGATTGTGTTATGATTTAGCTCCAAACTCACACCCGGTAAAATAAACTCAGTGAGAATTTTTCTAAAGCCAGTGTAGTCACCTCAACTATAACTTGTCAGAGATCATAAGTGAGTAGAAAAAAAAGTGAAATTAAGAACTCAATAACTTTAGATTCCATTTTAAGAAAAACTTTCCTACTACTAAATCAACTGGAAATTGATTGAGGCAAGAGCATCCTCTAATTTACTGTTCCAAATATCTGTGCTGTAAATTGCCTTCTTGTGTTGGCTACCTTAAACTCTAGTAAATTTTCCTGACTTACTAAGGCTTTCTTAAATAAAAAAAATACTAAAAAAAACAAATAAAAAAAGAGTTTTAAATTATTTTGTATTTTCCACTAGTACTCCAAAATGCTCAAATATTTGCTTAAATATTAACATGAGTTATGATTCCTTATTTCTTTTAAGAAATGTCCAGACTACACCAAAAAACATTTTCGGTGAAGATTTATCTTTGGAAGATATTTTTGAGACCAATTTAACAATTTTCCAAAATGAAGAGACTGTTACCTACTATTCTATGTCAGTGAAGTGAAAGTATGAGCAAATGAAAATATCCTCTTCCTTCCCACTGTATTTCCTCCCCTCTCCTGAATTTTCTACTCTGATTATATGATTATATGACCTTCACTGACATGAAATTAAAAAGAAAGTGGAATTACATGAGAAAGAGTAGCAAACAGCTTTTCATTTGCTGGCAAATTCATCTTGGTATATCCAAAACAAATTTTGAATGGATGATTCTCTGACAGTCTTTACAATTAAACCTGATCCAAGTTTATGCCCTCCAAACAAGAGCAGAGCACTATTCCTATAAAAGGTGTGCTCCAAAACCATTATAGTTACATACAGCATAAAAGTTTGATGTTTACATACAAGTAACAAATGGGTGTGCCTTGAAGGAACTTGTTTGTCCAGTCTTGAATATTTGGATGCATAAAGGACCCAAACAGGCATCTTCTTTAAGGTTTAATTCCCTTTAGACACAGATACATAAAAGATGCCTTTTGGTATTTTGTGCCACTACAATAACACGGTGTACACCTACTGCAACTACAAATTCTTCTAGTATATTCCACTGGTATTAATTTGTATTTGAATTAGTTTGCCTGTTTTTCCTCTGACATTTTTATTCCCTGTTCTTATTTTCTTTTCTGTCCATTGTCTTGAATTTTGCTTCAAGAATGCCTACCATGCAACTTACCATAGAGCAAAACAGCTGTAAGACCAGGCATTAGAATCATTATGATCATCAGGCCTCCCATGAGTTTATTCCATGAAATATAGACAACCTTCCATTTAATACAAAAATAGAGCTTCAATTTCTGTAACAACCTCAAGGGACCTTAGACTGGAATTTTGGGCTGTGAAATTCAGATTATTGGATTCCATACTTTTTTGTTCCATACTGCCTCCATACTTATCAATTCTCCACAGACTATAGAATACCCATGTAAACTAAAGAAAATGGTTTTTTTTTAGCTTGCTCTACAAGAGTTCATTTTTGTTAACTCCCTCTTTGCCCAAAGTAATGGCCTAACAATTCTCTTAATCAACAATGAAATGATGTCATTATGTGAAAACACATTCCATATTTTCAACTCTCACAGCATGCATAAATCACCTTACAGGGTGATGTTGCACAGATCAGATGTCATACTATCAAAGATGATGGCTAAAATTTTGAAGGAGGCTCATAAGTAAAAATTGCAATTAAGGATGAGAATTTAAAATCCATTACATAATTTAAACACACTGATGATTGCTTCTTACCTCACAAAAGGTTATATTCTTCTCTCTTCAATTAGTGCAATTTTTATTAGCAGAAAACATAAGGCTCCTAGAGTTGGACAGAACAAAACGATTGTGGATCCCTTTAAAGTTAAGTACCTGTAAAATGCCATTAACTGATGTAAATTTGGCAGTCAATTAGCCTCTCTGATGTTATAAGTGCTTTTAATATTTGCAAGAGAACACCTCAGCCACTATTTTGAATTGAAAATAGGCTTAATTTAGTTGATTCTAAACTTTTTTTGCCAGAGTACAAAGTCTTTTATATTGAACAATAGTGATTCTGAGAACAGTTACCATAAGTCAGTCTGGGGCTGCGTCTCATTTTCTTAAGCATGCTTAACATTTCCTATTTATAAAAAATGGAGTTTTCACTTTCATATATTTTTCCCAAATTTCAACAATTTCTCATGAAAGATTTTACTCCAGGTTTGTGTTTCTGGCTCATCATGCCCTTATCTGTGAAAAAGTCAGTGAAGAGATTCAATATATGGCTTTTAAAGTGTTAAAAATGCAATTCAGCTTAGAATTATAGAGCATTTCATGTGTCCACAGAACAGCTTTCATTGACTTCACTTACAGCTGTGTGTACTCTGCACCTGTGCAAATCAGACTCCAGAGTGTGCCCAGAAAATTCAGGAAAACATGCAATTCAACCACCTGTGAAAAACTTAACACCTTGAGCCCCAAATAAAAGTCAAAAATACATAGCATTTCCTATGCCTTCTTGTTGAAGTGTCTCTTCCAATGTAAATTAGAAATGAGAGATGGGCTCGTGTACTCCTAATGATTTGAGTGTTATTCTGGAAGGACATATGGGCTCTATGACCAGAACAAGGAACGCATTCATTCTGCATTTACGCTTACTTTAAAGGAGGCTCATTTCCTCTGTGATGCCTCTATATTTCCACCATAGCTGTCTTGGAAGAACACTGCACTGGGTGATACAGCAGATATGTTTATACTATGCTACAAAACCTGAGTTACATGAAATTATCAGCATTTTCAGCTGAAGGCTTGATACAGAGAAGACAGAGCAGTCTGCCACCACTAAACCCCACTGCCAGAAGGAGCTCTACTTGCCATAACTGCTTCTCTCTGAGACTTTACGAGCATTGCTGCTGGATATCTGACTCATTATGAACAAAGAAAGTTGTGCCAGCAGAACTTTATAAGAGAGAAAAAGCCCTTGAAAAGCTTGGTCTCGCTCATGCACTCATTTAAATGAGACTTGTTTTCTTTGAGGCTGCAAGCTTCTCCTTTTGTGATATACAATTTCAAGGGATCGATGAAGTGTTTCCTTCATGAAGAGAGGCACCTCCTTTCTTTCTGATATTTCTGTTTAAACTATTTCATCCCTTGCTGCAATTACTCCTTATAAGGCAGTAGAACAAAACAGATTTTTGCTTGTCTTGTAAACAACTTCCAGTTTTCATCACTATTTTGTCACAAGAATACATTAATTTGGTGCAATTTTCCACTTTTCTTGAATTTATTATTTTGACCCAGAAAGTAACAAGAACACATGATTACCTATTGAATTTGCAAGACGTTGTTGATAATGTACACAATTTGCACAGAACTCCCAATAATGTATTTTCAAAAGACTAACCCTCAAGTCATGTTTCTAGGGTTTTTTTTCTGACAAGATATCCAGTGCTACAAGGTCTCACCACTGTACCATGTACAAGAAAAACACTGTATTGCCTTGCAGAAAGATATTTTTCTATTTGTTCATAAAGCAGGCTTTGTTCCTTGTTGGGAAATGAATTGCTAGTGTGCCAATTTAACAGGATAATGAATATATTCTATCTCAGTGAGACAGTATGATATGTCACTCCTTCTTTTGTTTCCATTTTTTTTCCAGAACTGAGTTAAATTTGGCCAATACTCACATGAAGTAATCTGTGATGCCCCCAGGGACACTGAAGCTCTTAAGAACAAAGCACTTTTTAGTTGATTGTTAAATTAATGCATTCAAACTTGCCAAACCCAGTAACCTTACAGTAGGAGAATGTTGCAGCAGCCCTCTTATTAGAGGGTAGAAATGAGCCAAGACACAGACTTCTTGTTTATCACAGCATGAAAAGGGTCCTGGTTTATTCCTCTCTACAGCTCACTGACTCGTGCTGCAGCAAGCTCCTACTGTAGGTTTCCCTTGCAGCCTCTGACTGCTGGTTATTTCCTGCTGAACTGTGACTGCATGGATCAGTTTGCAGACTCCAAATGCAGGCTTTTACCCAGCCAGACTGTGACTGCAGGTTCCAACAACAGGCTCTAACTGCAGACCCAGCCCGACCCCACAGCAGTGCCTCTCTTCAGGATCCTCAAGGCCCTCCTCCCACTGGCTAACCCACTCCCTTTGATCACACTTCTCTTTATTGGATATAGCTGTGACTCATCAGGGGCGAGCCTGAATTGGGTATTTAACACAGCTGTTACTTATCAGGGGTGAGGTCACCTGTATTCCCTTCTCCTACAACAGAGCTGTTATTACCAGTGTGTCCCCATGTCCAGACACAGGGAGGCTGAGCATAAACACACATGGGAACATGACCAGCTACACAGGACAACATAGAGAGAAAAATCTGCACTCATGTAAATGCCAACAACACCAGAATGTAGAGTTCCTCACCCAGTAAAATACTTAGGAATGGAGTTTGATGAGAACACAGGGCAGACTGCAGTGATTAGACACAGGGCACGATCAGGCAAGTGCCACTGGCCCATTTTATTCCTATCCCTCTGTTCCCATGCTTGTTCCTTTGCAGACCATGCTGATTTCTCCATTCTATGCATTTGCTTCCTCCCCTAAACCTCTCATAATGAAGTCTTGTATAATGCCAAGATGCTCTTCCACAAACCTTGGTAGGCAGTAAACTCCTCATCTCACCTCTTCACTACAACTTGTAAAGTGATCCAGAAAGCTCTCTCTGTGACTAGTGGTGATGGGTGCCATCCCCAAAGCGCTGATGGCTGTCCTCTGACAGCCCTGGAAGGAGCCCGGTCAGGGGCTCATTTTTCTAAAAAGTTCATTGCGATTCCCTCATTTCCCAGAGTGACTCTCTGCATATTGGAGAGGAAAAGAACAGACATTTAAAGACACTAAACATTTTACTCCTCCCAGTTTGATTTGCCATTAAGCAGGATTCAATGTACTTAAATCTGTAGTAGATTTCTCTGCAAGCGTGTGTGTGCATATATGTATATAATATTATTTCTTATAATTCCATTGTCTTTACTTACTTGAACTAAGACAATGAGTTGTGCAAACAGCATTGCTGTGTCGTCGGAGGAAGAATCTGTGTCAAGTGGAAAGAGCTTTCAGCCTGGCATTAGGACAGGAGCACCAGCAAAAGGTACTGGTCATGCTTAGCATATCCCAGCCACTGGATCATCAAGGTTATTGTCCCTTTTCCCAGTGTTCTTGATAATGTGTCAGGTTCAGCTTCTTTCCTCACTGTCCTGCTATGCTTGATATCTGTCAGAAAGATGAATTCCTGAGGCTGACCCCTCTCTTTGGTAAGCATGGGACTGACTGTAAGAGGCAAACGTCAAATCTTCAGGGTCAGTCCTCATCACCATACACAGAAGGAGAGTGCAGCCTCTCTGAAATAATAAACACTTAAAAATAAAATTAAAAAACAAACTCAGAATTCTTTAACAGGTACCTGACTATACTTGGAAACAGGTAAAGATAAACCAAACAAAAATATGTCATGATGTAAAATCATTGTCCTAGGATCCTCTGGTTAGTGACAGTCATGTTAAATTATCTTGCTTTCTCTGAGTGGACCCCAGTCATTGACATATCCTGTCCTTGGCTTCCCCTCTCTGAAGTAAATACAGACTGAAATGACTGTATTGATTTTACATTTTCTTTCCTAGTTAGAAATTCTCCGGGAAGTGCATGCTCTTTCCCAAAGTTTTCTACAATCTCCAGTCCTGATGACTGATTTAATTAAGCCACTGCTCATTTCTTACCTACAGAAATATAGTTTTATTTCACAGAAATTACCTTTTTTCATTCCATTTAAAGATGCCTTTGAAAGTCTCCATTCTACCAGTGAAATTTAACACACAGAAATGTGTTTTTGATTGTAAATCTGCCTAGTTACAGATGCAGTGCAGCATATCCTGGCAGATAAATGGGTCTTTCCAGATTGCATCTTCTCATCACAGATTTAAGTACCTAAGTTTTTCTGAAAACTGTGTGTTTATCATGCAAATCCATAAATGAGGACAAAGAATATGCCTCTTTACCAGGCCTTGTCAGAAAGTAGATATGATATTATAGAAAAATACATCATTTGGGGTGTTTGACTTATATGACCCTTGGAGACAGCCTGCTGAGATTTGGAGACATGCTGGTAACAGTGTGAGTTATCCTGCAATGTAAAAACAAGTTATCTTGCTGGAACTTATCTGTACAATTGCTGGGTTCTTCATTGTTGGATCCTTGCTTACTTTAGGAATGTACTGCAGGCACAAGAGACTTGCAGAAGAAATCAGGCACACAGATGAAGCCTGGTTAGATAGCTTACCTCTTTTAATCCTTGATAAGATTAGAAAGTCCTGCATTACAATTTTTGAATGCTGTGCATTCCTTTAAAAAGAAGGTTTGTGTCAAGGCCAAAGTAATTTAAAAAAGAAATTAAATTAGAAATGTTTATGCAAGGTCATGAATTTCAATTACGGAGAAAGATGTCCCAGAGGGAATATAGTAGTATCTATGAGCAAAAAGGATTTTGCTACTTAGTTCCAGAACTGGTTTGCAGAAGATCCCTATTGCACTGGTCAGTACTGGAGTCAGTGTGGGTCAGTAATGATCCCCTAAGGCAACGTTTTGATGTTCCAACATGGGTGAGAATGATGCAAATTCGCCCCTGCAGCTGAAATAAGAAAGAAGTGTGGAAGAATAAATGTTTCTGTACTGCTTCTGCCAGGTCACTTCTGCTCTGTTTTGTGGGCACAGCCAGCAGCACTCTTATGTGATGGTTTCTGTTTGGTTTGCAGTGGAGTTCCCTGTCTAATCAGTACCAAAATGAAAATATCAGTTCCTTCCACACAGAATGCTGCATTACCTTCAGGGATAGCCTAGGAGAGTCAAGGATGCCCTTTGTAATCCTTTGCCTCTAGTCTAACGTTATGTATTATTATAGTAATCTTTCAATCGCCTTGACAAAGGAAGAAAGTGCTTTGCACAAAAACCTTATTACCTTTTTCTGTGGAGAGAAGTGTCTTCTTTTCTACTAATATCAGAAAATTTGATCCATCCATCAAATTTTCAGACACTACCTACATGGCAGATTAACACATTTTGTTCAAAAAAAATTTAGAGAAGATGAATAAATCCTTTTAAAAAAAGATAGTGACACCTGCCCACAGTACCATTTGGTCCAATTCCAAACCTGAATTTGCTATTTGAAGTTCTTCTTAGGTTTTCTAGAGCAATATGGAGAGTTGAATTTGGCCCTATCTATAAAAAATTACTTGCTACTTAACTATGACAATTTGGGGATAGTGCATATCTATCCTCCTACTGTAAGTGATACAGGCTCCATTTTAACCAGATTATTCTGGTAGCACTACATCCAATATTGCAGTTTTTACAATAAAGTCATGCTTAAATTATTAATTATTGCATTATTACCTTAATAAATGCTGAAGGTACAATAAAACTGTGATTAAAGGTGCATTATGAGAAGAAAATTATAGCATCTTTTAAGTTCTGTTGTTTATTGCTAGGCAATGATATTACTGTGCTGTAACACACAGCATTTTCAGCCATCAGCATTAAGCTACCATTTAGCCACTTAGCAGTTTATTTTGAGATAGTTCTCTGTTGTTAAGCAGAAAGCAGAATCAATATGCAGAATGTAGTGCTTTGTGGGTGGCAAAGCTTTGGGCTCAAGCTTCTCAAATATTATTACATAATTTGAGCTTCTCAAATACCATAACAAATCGCAAATATCAGGAGTGTTTCTTGGAGCTGGTGTAATGGTCAAAACAATGAACAAAAGGAATGACTCTTCCACAGGTGAAGACAGAGATCTGATATCAGAGGATTCTGCCCCAAGAAGAGTCTCGAGGTGATGGACAGCATTGGCTGAAATATTCTTATTTTAACAGTAGAACTATTAAAAATAGTACACAAGCTTTTAGTACTACATTTACCTAGAGTTTCCCCTTATAGGAAGAGACTGCAAGACGTTTTACATGTGTTGTTGCCTAATATGTTTTCATCAGATATATTCCTGATCAGATTAAAGTGAAGAGAGTTGTTCTATTGGAACACAATGATGAGTCCAATTACCAGTGTAACTGAGCTGGTATAGCTTTGCTAATTGGGTGTGCAGCATCTTCTAAAAATTTTGGAAACTTTTTTTTTTTTTAGTGAAAAAAAAAAAGACCTTCTAAATCCACACAAAATCAAAGAAACCTTGCAATTCTTTGCTTCATTAATATTCAATCTTAATATATCAGCTCTGATGCTTATCTGATTCCTGGCCATTCTGTTAAGCAGGGCTAAAAGAGATTTAAGCTTCACATTTGCTGTTTATTGAAAGTTCATAACTTTGAGAGAAAAATTTTTTTTACAGTTCCACTAGTGTTTTTTATGAACAGGATATTCACTTCTGACCTGACAGTGCAGAACACAGTGTACTGCTCAGAGGCTTTTGCTAGCTCTCAGCAAGATAAAACAACCCTGTGAAGTGAGCAGTCCAACTCCGTTACCTTAGAGCTCTAAACACCAATTAACCCCAAGGTTTAGATCATATTTCTTCCTTCTATGTTGTCGTTTATATTGCAGTTACAAACTTAATTGGATACTCTATCTGGATGTTTTGTGTTTCTATTTAAAATGACAGATTCTCTTAGATAAGGTGATAAAGTCATATATGTGGGAACTGTAATGACAATAATGTGGAATTTCTTTTAGCTTTGAGTGATGGTGAGAATTCATCATTTAAAAGACAGATATAATTTTCTAGCCACAGTTTGTTTTCTGTGTTGCACATCAATGTTTGCAGCTGTCCTGCATTTCTCTTCAGCATATGCCAAGTATAAGGCCCTTATGCATCAACATGTCACACTTACTCAGTATATTTAAAATTGGTTGAGAATTAATGAGGTTGATGTATGTTGCTACGTTTTGTCTTTTCTGCTTCTATTATTTCTTGAATGCATGAAGTAGACAGGTTTGATTGGAGTTAGGAAGTTAGTCTAGGTTAGTGTGGAAACAATGTCTCCCAATTGCAGTCACATCTTACATGCACAAAAAGTGCAAGGTAGGTCAGGTAGTAGTAACTTTTCCTTACTTTCCTCAAATCTACCCTCTCCACCAAGGAAGGACCCACTGGCATAACTTGAATATTCATTTGCTAAAAATGTGAAAATTAACTAAAGCTTTCATCCATATAATATCATAGAATGCCCTGAGCTGGAAGGGACCAACAAGGATGATCAAAAGGACCCAAGAATAACACCATGTGCCTGAGATCAGTGTGAAACATTTTTTGAACTATGAGTTAACTGTAAAGTGTTACACACGCACACCTCAGTTACATGGTTTTCACAAGAAAAAAAGTAAGCTGTAAGCCAGGAACAACACCATATATTTTCATTTCTTGTCACCTGGTCTAGAAGTATGTATTTAGCCAGATTCATTTTAGACAGAGAAGTCCTTGAGCATAAGCATTTAAGAAATTATGAAATTTTAATGATTATAATCTCCATTACATAAATTATCTGAATATATGAAATTTCATATTGATATCAAATTAGGAAAGCAGTGCTGAATAACTTCCCTTCCCTTCCCTTCCCTTCCCTTCCCTTCCCTTCCCTTCCCTTCCCTTCCCTTCCCTTCCCTTCCCTTCCCTTCCCTTCCCACTGTCCTGAACTAGTTTTCTTTTCATGGCCCAGGTCTCCTGCTCTGGGTGAGGATAAATAAAAGGTCAGTTGCTGCATAGAGTGCAAAATTTTTTGCTTGTTGCACATAAATTGCAGGTGCACATAAATATATATAGAAGGAGAAATAAGCCTTTATGTATATATATATTTATGCTGAATTTAGTAAATTTTTTCTGAGTGTGAGTCTGTTACTGGGTTGTTCAATACTTCCAGCTTCAGAAGGGTGAAAAATTCCCAGGATTTCTCTATTTTCTTACATTCTCCCATAGCCCAGTCTTAGCTGAACTATCAGGACCTTCTTAATACAACACCTTATTAATTAGAGCCAAAATAATAACCGTTAACTGCAGTTAGGACAATAGTCTGAGCAAGGCAACAAAAGCAGAGGCTTATTCTGCTTTCTCCAGAGATATGCTGGATCAAAATGTAAGGAATTAAACACAACAGATGGCTTCTATGACTAAGGCCATCTCTCTAAACAACATGGGTTATAAATACATTTATTAAACAGAATTACTTGCATTTTGGAGCCAAAGCCAGATACTTTGATATCTTTCCCTTCCTATATGTCTGAAAGGTTTTATTTTTGTTTCAGAACAGAACAAAAATACAATTTTAAAGTTACAAAATTTTCATCCTCTTCAGTCTAGTGCTAGATACTTCCTGAGAATATGTGCTTTTAAGCTCTCTGCATCAGTCGAATTAACTTTGACACATAACAATCTGTGGCTTTCAGAAATAACACCCAAAGAATGAATCTTTTACACTGGTCCAAATGTTTAGGAGTTTAGAAGGAAGTAATTGCCTAGGCTATTTCACTAAGCAACCAAAGAGACTGAAGTGCAGAAATTTTCTCTTCACATCCTCAGAGCACAGTCAAGGTATGCAGAATGTGAAGAAACACCTCTTCTGTTCTCACTGCTGCATAAAATGAAGATGCAATTGAAAGGGGTAATTTTAGTAAATCCAGGAAGATTAAATGAAGGCAATCATAGAATGAGTAGTGCTCCTTTGTATATAAAACACTAACAACAATCTGCTGTCAAAGATGTAAAGTTTTCCTATGAACACACTTCTTTGTCCCCAAGAGCTGAATAGTTTATTACGAGCCTCCAGATCAGCATCTCTGAAGTCCACCAACAGCTGCATCATTGAAATATATACATCTATAAAATGATCAGATGTAAATAACAAAACAGGACTTACCCATGACCTTCCACATCTATTGAAAAGTGTAAGGAAATATTACTTTAAGCCATAAATGTACAGTAGAGATAACGCCAAGAGAATTAAACAACCATCTGGTGTAATTATTCATGTTCTCTAAAAATAGTTTGCATGTGAATGTGGCACCATATTTCCCTATATAATTTAGACGTTTGAATCTAAAGGAAAATTACAGAAAATCACAGGAAATAAAGACTACTCATTTTTTTTTAATGCAGATTAACACATTCTCTTCTAAATAAGAAGGCACAGGGGGAAATGCAGGGAGTGGGGGTGAATGGAGAGAGAAGAATGTAGTATTGGTACTTCTAAAGCAGATCTACATGTGACAACCCACCTGAATTCATAAAATTTTTCCTTTATGTGCTGGTGTTTTCATGATACTTTGTAATAAATGTATTTTTTGATTGTACAGTTATCAGATTAGGAATTCCATGAGATGATTTTGGTAGCTGTTATTCTAAGTATGTTATGTAAAAATGGATTTATTGAAAAATGGATAACTATTGAAGTAATATAAATGCTAATAAAAGAGGTTTTTGTCATAGAAATAAATCTTTCATCTCTGAGGAGGGGTAATTTGTGCATAAAAGACCATTTCCTGTCCCTGCTGCAAGAACCTACCAATGTTTCTAGGAGCATCAGGCAGTCATAGAGAGCTACAGCAGCCTCCAAACACTGGCCAAAATTCTTTAGCAAGCCACAGACTGAGCTATGTTCGAATACTGTATTCCAACAACTCAAAACTGAATTAAATTAGTAGCAAGCTGTCCAAGGACAAACTGCAGAAACTGTTCTCCCCACTCCTAATTACACGTTTGTGTTCTATTAACATAGGAAATAAAATATCCATTTATAACACAGGCAGTGTTATGAAGTTGTAAATTCTATTGGGCAACTTAAGAAAAATTTAGCAGAAGTATTTTTCAGTGATAACATATGACTAATGCACATCAATAATGAATTAACAAAGAATGTGAAATTATTGCTCTTCACTAAGATAAGATGACCAGGATCATCACAAATGAGGATACAAAAACATGTGGCGAGAACTAATGGATGCTGATTGCAAAAAAAATACCTGCAGTAAGTGTTGTTTGATGCATCATTTCCCTCCCATTTGTGGAGGAGATCATACATAGTTGTGTACTCTGGGAGCCAAGTTTCCTTTACAAATATGGGCAACAGAGAAGTGAGCTTAGCTGTAACTCTCTCATATCAGATGGTGGTACCACTAACATGCGTAAAAAACTCAGTAAAATATTATCTCCAACAAAAACCACAGGAGGCAAGAGTGGACAGACAAACCACAAGCAGACATTCTCTTGCTGCATTTTATTTTATGAAAGCATTGTTTGCCTCAGTCAGTCTTCAGGACACACAAGTGCACTTGATGTCAATTCTCAATTCCTTCTTATAACTTTCAGTGATCATCTGAAGTTTAGAAGTCTAGTTTCAATACTCTCAGAATCTTATCCAATAGAGAAAGTCTGTATTCCTTCTTAAATCCACTAAGTTGAAATTAAGAGCAGGTGGGCAACAGGATAGCAGAGTTAGGAGAAGGAAGAGCTTAGCTTGTCAAAGTCCTAGGAATAGGTTTAATTGTCACTACAGATTTCACACACTTCTGGAAAGAGAAGAAGAATAAAGATTGACATAAAAATGGATAGTAACAGCACTTTTATGATTAATTCTCAAGTTGCTATAAATGCATCTCCATACCTACTTATTTGAAAATAATATTTTTGTACCAAGATGATCTCTTGGTTTTCTCTNAGAAAGAGAAGAAGAATAAAGACTGACATAAAAATGGATAGTAACAATACTTTTATGATTTATTCTCAAGTTGCTATAAATTGCAAATGTTTGTGTATCAAGATGATCTCTTGGTTTTCTCTGGTTTTTTTTTTTTTTACTGGGGAATGAATTCAAACTAATTAAAGGAATTCCATCATGTTTTTGTTTTCTGTCAAGTGCTCAACTAGGACCAGTGCTCAGGAGATAACCTTTCTGTGGGTCAATGCAAAGGCTATACGCACATGTAAGATGAGTAAAGGTGAGTAAGTCCTATCTTGTCTTCACTTACACTATTCTTTATTATGTTCTTATGAATATGTTCATTAGCTGCTGAGAGTTGCCTTTTAAACATTTGCAGTGTATATAGTAGAAATCTCTAGATGAAGAGTAGAAGACTAATTTAGAAGTCTTGTATACATTTCACTAACATTTAAAACTGCTTCTTTTGCCAACAGCATTCCTTCCTCTAGTACCAAACATTTGCTTTTAAGACATGATTGCTACCTCAGAAAAAAATGATTTAAAAGTAATGTTTTTCTTACAAAGACAGGGTGCTGTATCAAAAGTAATATTAGAGCTTTATGTCTGAAGAACAAAGTGGTTTATTATAAGAACATGAAAATAAAGCAATAACAAAAGTAAATATCATCCTGTCCGCATTCTTACTTTCAAGGCAAAATCTGCACAGACTCTTCAGTTAATCCTACAAAAAAATAAAGTATATTAAACGTCTCCATGTACTAATAATATTCTAGAGACTTGGAGGAAATCTGGAAGGGTGGGAAAATATTTTCCACAAATAAACTGGTGCTTACTTTCATCAAACTCCTGTTTAAATTGAACACATTAATCATTTCTTTCTCCTGAAATGCTTAAGATGAAAAAAATCCCTTTTCAGAACTCTGCTTGCCAATACTCTTTATATTATTAATCAGGAAATAACATCTTCCAGATAACCATATTGGATGGCTAGTAAAATGTTTCATGTATCCAAAAAAATCAAACAACTTCAGAGGGTTCCTTGCTAGGAACAAAAGCCATTTGAGCATATGCTATTTATGTTAATTGGGAAAGTTGTTATCTGACAATACTTACACCATGTCTGTGCCAAAATCAGAAAGACAAAAGTTGTCTCTCCAAGAGCTATTAATACATTACTCTGCCTTTTATGATGGCTGTTTAAATCTAAAGACACTTTTTTAAAAAAGTTACGTTTGGAGAGGCTATTTTGAAAACAGAGAAGCTTCGTGGTAACTGAGATTTAAATCAGAACAGAAATTCTTGTTGCTTTCTGAAACCAAAGAAATATGCCTTAAGGTAGGTCAAGCAGAGGACAGTTTAAAACTCAGATGTCAAGAACTTTTTACCTCAAAAGCAGTATAATCACCAAGTTGACAAAAATTACAACCCCGAATGTGTAAAACCAGGCCCCTTTCATGATGCACAACTGCTAACAGGAGAGAGATGAAACGATGAAGGAATAACAGCAGCTAATTTCGAATCCAGCCAAGCCTGAAGGAAGCATATTTCCCTCTTTGCATGAAACTCTTGTGATGGTGGGGTGCTGTAAAAGCTCTCTGCAGTGAACAGGCAATAACAGATGCCACTCCCTTCCTGGGCTCTGCAGAGCTCTTCAGAGCTTCTCACAACAGAAAAACCACCCACAAACACAACATGCAGAAGAATAAAATTCAGCTTGGCAGCAACTGCCCATGTCACATAGTATCTGCACTATGGTGACTTCATGAGGATTATTTTAACATGGATAAGGCAAAGTAGTTAATTATTAGAAAAGTTGAAATTTTACTTTCTCTTGAACTAGGCATTAAAAGAACACCAACACTCGAATAATGATAAGTTCTCCTGTAAAAAAAAGTGAATGCTTAATCCTTCCAATCTTGAATAAGTATTGGAAGTAACAGTTGTTAACAGAAGGGTAGGGACATAAGTGAAATAGAAGAATTCTCTATATGCATAGATTTTTCTGTTATTAAAATATTACCCTTGAACTATTTTTCTGAAAGATAATAGGTCACATCAAGTACTTAGGAAACCATTCTTCTCAATATCTGACACATAAAATGGAAAGCACCCCCTCATTTGCATACAGGCTCATTGCACTCTATACCCGATCTGTTAGGAGTGCAACACATTCAAAATGGTATCTAAAAGATATAACATGCTTATAAATGCTTCCTTATGCCCAGATTAAAATGGTGAGGACACAGAAGTCTTAATTGCCCCAATGTTTCTTCCCATAGCCACTTTTTCAAATATTTTATTTTGTGGTCACGTCATTATAGGTCTTTGACTCAATTACTGGGGGAGCAGGAGGTTTGAAATTTTTAAGAGTCAAAATTAGAACCTAGCCTGCCATTCACAGAGACTAATATTCCAGTTAATTATTACTTGTTTGTAGAATGGGACACAGTTTCATGATTTGGATAGATTTTAATGACTTTTACCTCCTTATGTTTTGGAGCTGATTAAAATTACAACCCACTTCAGTGCTCAGTGTGTTTAGCTGTAGCTCACCATGGAAATGCACCTGTGAAGTCACCTGTTCTCATTCTGCTTGAACAGACACTTTCTCCTGTGGTTGCATAAACCATTTTGAAGGCTGTTTTTTTTCTGTAAAAGGGATGTACCATACCAGGAGAACCCCAAGCTCCCAGCCTTGTGGATAACATTGTGTCAGCCCAGAGGGCGCACTCAGAGCATTTTGCTGAAGCTGTGATGAGCTGCATTCTCAATGACAGCAATCAAGTAGCATGCTTTATTATACATAAGCCACCAAAATAATGACAATTATTGAAGAATAACAAAAGTAGGGCAGGCTTTAATTATAATTTTGCATAGAAAGGTCAGGCTGTTCTTTAGTTTGCCATGGGCAAGTCTCCTCAAATGCACAAAATACAGGAGATATGGTACTATTGTTTTTTCTTTGAGATCATAGTAAATCACAGTTTTGTTTCATTCAAATGATCTTATGTTAAATTATGCCTTATCAGTTAATTTCAATAGCTCATTGAGTGTTTACTTACATAACGTCTGTGTGAGATTACAGATGCAATCTTTCAAACCATCAATACTGCCAATTAAATTACCTAAACAGCTGAAAATATATTATGGAGAAAATCCACAGATGTCCATAAAAGCCCAAAAAAGAACTGTCATCAGGTTTTAATTACTGTAATCTTTGTGTGCAAATGAATTAGACAACTCAACTACACATCACCAAGCTAGTAACTGAGACATTGTTAACAACTGCTTGGTGGATAGCAGTTAGTAGTGAGTAACTGCTAATCTAATTATTTGAAAATTCACTTGGGCCTGGATTCATCCATTGTAACTTTAGTTACTTAAATGAAATATTCAAATTAGACAAATTACATGTAAGAATCTCTACAGTTGTTGGAAAGACCTCAGTCATTCTGAACTTTATGTGGTTATTTCACCATTAAGAGGCGTCAATTTTCTGTCACCTCTTACAGAGAAGAAACTCACTCAGGTGACTAAGCTGAAGATGTGGGGGAAATGTGTTTCTGATTTATCAGGTTGTCACTTTTGTCATTGCCTCTGTGGTCTCTGTGGTGAATGCTTAACACTGGAAAGCAAGACATAGCCCACTGTTGCAAATTGCTGGCCCAGAAGACATAGTGGTCACATAGTTCATATGCACAATGAGGAAGTTCTCAAGGATTATGCTGATATCTGAATAGAAACTTATTCAAGAAGAAGTTGGATTATTAAGACAACTTTATGCTACTTTTAACTCTTTAGTTTTAACTCTGACTTAACTAGAAGCATATTGCTCAGCAGGATTTTGATACAGCAGCTAGTCCTTGGGTTCTGAAAACCTTTGGAGATACAAGTAATGCTTAATCATGCAGAAGCCAGAATAAGGCTTAATATGTACTGATGAAAATAAATAAATTAGCCCATGAGCACACTATCTTGGTCTCATATCTTTTGTTTGGCTCATGTTGTACTCAGGCCGTTGTTGGTTTCAGCACACAGAGTACCATGAAGATGTAACAGCTGCAGAAGGAGCACAAGGGTCATAACTACAGAAACAGTAAGCAAAAGGAACACAGAGAGATTCTTCAGTGATCTGATGTGATCCCTCCCCCAGGCTCTGCTCCCTGCCCCAAGGATTGTTTACGTATTTTGGCATTGAAGAATCCACAAATAAAATACAGAAGCAGTATCTGAGCTGGCCTCTTCCTGGGCCAGGCTGCGTGTTATGAGGCTGTAAGTTACATTCCCAGTTGTTTACTCTCTTTTTTCTGGCCCTCTCAGTCTTGTTTTTCTTTTTGCAGAGTGGTACAACTTCAACAGAAGAGCAGTGAAAAATCTTCAATATAATTCTTGTTTTAAACTGAGAAATGAAGGCACAACTTCTGGGATATGCAAGACAATTTGAACTGCCTCTGAAAGTCCTCTGTTAAAGAAAAGGTGGACAGAAACTGACACCTTCCTTTTCAACTGAATTTTCAAAGAGAACTAGAAGACAGTATCCAAACACAGAGTGGCAGCTAAGGCATTGAAGCCCTTCAGGCTGTAAATGCCAGTCTTTCACAAACACCAGCTTTAGAAGTTTTCTGAACTGCTGAAAGCTGGAACAGAAGTACGAATTTCTCTCTGCCTCCAGCCTTTCCTCCTAGCTTTCTGGCTGGCTGAGGCATCCTCAGTTCAGATGAAATTTCACAAGGCCAGCTCAGAATCAAAAATCCCAGCCAGCAGTCTAACTCTTTCCATTCGTGATGCCCAGAACAGGCAGATTCTGGAATATGTCAAATCTAGTCATAGCTGACTAAGACCTCAGTGCAGAGTTGTCTGCTCTCCCTTTTCTCTATAATTCTGTTATTTCTGCACCAGCATGACAGAATCACAGCTCTAGTCCACTGTGTTAGAGTGGTTTTAGGGGTTTCTATAGTTCCTCATCAGTGGCTTAATCTAACACACTGAGATAGGAACTAGAGCAATGAGGTGCAAATCTAAGCTCTGTCCCACTACCTCTGCTCTCAAGGGCAGTAACCATGACAGAGGGAGGACAGCCAGTTGCAGAAAGAAGTATTTTCGTTTACTACTTGTGCACATTGTCTGCTGTAATCACGATCAAAAATTCAGCTTGCTACAGTGGATCTATGGCTTAGAGGACTCTCCTTTAGCTGACTTTTGAGTAAAAGAAACAGATTTCATCCACTACCAAAATGTTCAGGAGTTTCCCAGATGTCAAGTACTAGATGGCCAAATTTGTTATCATAGAGAATTATTTTGTTTCTCTGAAGGTGTAGTCAGCACATTCAATGAGTGTCACCAGAAGTGATCATTCTCTGCCATTTTCACAGCTTTTGGCCTGAGCTGCTCCTACAGTCAGGGAAGGAAAATATGAGATAAAGCAGAGCTCAGAGAATAAGAAAATAACATCTTTGATTACTTTTATTGAGGATAAATTGTAGAGCTGGCATACCCTGCTGCTTTCCACAGAATCAGATTAAAAGACAGATCATCTGGCAAAAAAGTACTAGACTGGCAACTCTTGAGCAAACGGTGTTGATTTAATGCTGTTAAAGTCACTCAAGAGAATAAGAACTTCAGATAAGACAGAAGAGTGACAAGTGCTTGTAATGAGTTGCTACTTCATTTCTGAGTGGTTTGAAGCTTAGAAGTCGCAAAACAGCAAACTTCCAGGTGCTTCAAAGACAACGTCTTTCCCCAGACCAGCATAAATTGAGCAAAAAAAAAGAGTTCTCAGAATACATATGTGAAGACAATAAGTGGATTATACTGAACTTGTACACATAAGGGCTATTAAAAATATGGAAAAAAACATAAACTTATTTACAATATATTACCTCTCCACTGGCCTTTTATCTCATTCTTCCCAATGCAGAAGTTTAGAAGGGTTATTCAGGAAATAATGGCACTGAAAAATGAAAGTCATGTATTGGTCTGTGAGCCACATAAAATGTAATTTTGGCTTCAACATCTGAAGATTTTAGACACTTTAAAAACCTCTGAAGCTTTATGGTGGCATTGGATCTGGCATAGGAACCTGAAAAGGCACTTCCTGTGATACTATTTCTCTAAACAGGCTAAAGCATTTGTGAGTGATTAAGGAAATATTAATAATGTCTCATGTCTTCAGTGGTATTTAGCTGTCAAATCTCCATTAAATAAGATTTGAGTAAAAGACTTAAGTACCTTTAATGATCTGAGATCATATTTTTATACTGTGAACCCCAACTTTCACAATCAGATTGGTCTGCCTAGCATGACACCACCTGTGCTATTCCATTTATTTACANACACTATCTGCTTCTGCTCAAATTTTGAGCCATAGTTCAATGTTCTTCTTTGTGTGAGCATGTATTTCACAATCAGTTTGGTCTGCCTAGCATGACACCCCCTGTGCTATTCCATTTATTTACATGTGTGCTTGCAGGGTTTTTTTTAATCCATGCCAAATACCAGAATTGTTATAGATGTATTGTTCAGAAAGAGAGAACCATGAAATCCTTGGTCCATGGTCCCAGTTCAGCAGTTTGGCATGTGCCATAGCCAGGGATGGAGTTCCTTTTGGATGTTCTGGGTCCTGGGCTGGTCCTGCCGTGCCTCTCTGTGTCTGTGAGACCCAAGGCAGTGCAGCATAACTTCTCCCTCAGCCCCACTGCCTTCTCCCCAGGGAAAACTGCCACTGGGCAGTTGGGAGGGCATTGTACTTGTGGGTGCATTGCACTATTGAACCAAGGATTAAACTACTGGTTTTAATTCAATAATGTACTGCTTTTGTCACTAATAAGGATCACTTTAATTAGTTGTAATATTTTAATCCTATGATATTAATACAGATTTAAGGAACCATGTGGGAACAGGGCAGTCAGAATACAGAAAAAGGAAGAAAGGACAACCAGTGTTGCATAAAACTTACAGCAGGAGAAGAATAATGCTCTGAAGCTGATTCAGAACGAGTTTTGGCAGGCAGATTTGGCACATAATAAACCTAAAACAATATGTCCTATTCCATTAAGGGTTCCTTCATGCCATCAGAGGCAGGAAACTTGCAAAACCGAGTGCTGGAGGAACTGAACTTTCTCTGGGGAAACTGAACATGGCCTGAAAAGCAGAAACTTTACTTCTAAGTTACACAAAGCCAGAAAACCAGTTCCTGCAAGCATGGGCTACAAATCCTTGCTTACTCAGGAAACACCTTATCCTGCTTGGTATATTCACCCAGAAACTCATGACATATTATTTCCCTTTCTAAGTCTTTGGAACAACAGAAAAACATAATGACCTGGTCTTTTCATCCTTATCTCCTAAATGAACAATAGCTTTTCAACAATAAAGTGTTAGTGGAAATGACAACTGATAATAGTACTCAAAACCATGTTCAGGTAAATTTTTACTTCACATGACATTTTTCCTTCTCATTTTGTTACAGATGTAAATACCTCTGCCAGTAAAAGAAAAATTTTATTTTCCTGTGATGCAATATAGATTTTTTTTCCAGGTGTACAAAATTTTAGTTGTTATTTTTTGGCAATATTATATCTGCTCCCTTTACCATTTTTGCTTGAATTCTCATGTACTTAATTATACATTTTTTTGTAAAAAACATTTGGAAAGTAGGCACTCTTGTCAATAAGAACTGTTTATAATATTTTCAGTAAAGATTCTGATGAGATAGAAAATATATAAGCAGAAAAAAAGCCCCTATAAGTTTATGAAAATTGAAAATGTTGACAGTTTTAAATTGTTTTGGGATTTTTTAAAAGATTGGTTTTTAATGAATAACAATTGAGTGCACAATGTCTGGCCATCTTTATACCTTTTGAAATTACATAGCTATATGTTGATCTGACATCCTTAAAGAAATGCTTTGTGTGCCACAAAGTATTTGCAGGCAATTTATCCTCAAATGAAACAAAACACCTGTTGGCACAGCAACAGCGAGATGGGATGAGTTCAGTAAGTCTGCAAGTTTCTTAATTAACACAAAAATAGCTTTATGTCTGTATAGAACAGCTTTAAAGTTTTGTAGAGAGGTATAATACCATTCATTCAACTAATTGAGAAAAAAATGGCAATGGCTTATGAGCCCTTCTTCAAGTCTGCTTAAGAACTCAGAAAATCCTTAGTTAAGTATAATCCTGAGGAAGGTCTGTGTGTGTCGTTTTTCTCTAAAAATATATCCATTTGCCAAACCTTAGTCAAAGCTTCTTAAACTCTCTCATGCAACATCACACTTGTAGAAAAAGAAAAGCATTACTGCTGAAAATCCTGTACTATAATAACACAAAAAGCCAAGAGAGGACATACTATTTAGATATCAATGAGAAGAGAGTGGTGTTAGTTGTAAGAAAAAACAAACAAACAAACAAACAAAAAAACCCCACCACAACCAAACAATAAAACACCCATAGGAGCAGTTGCATAAGGGAGTTGTAAAGATTTAAATCTGTAAATCTTAAAAAAAAATAAAATTTTTGAAACCACGACTGAATTTTCTAGGTATCAGAAGCAGCATCAGTGAAATTACAAAGCATAGAAAGGGCAAACTTGGTAGACCTGAACGTGCTTGTAGAGCTGGTGTGGATTGTGGTGGAGAAGAGCAAGAAGTCAAATGAAAGAGTTGAAAATGTCACAGAATCCACAGGAGCAAGTGGGAAGCTGAGTCTGCAGAAAGTGCAGTGAGGATACAACTTAGGAAAGCAAGTGAGTATTTGCTTACATTTATTCACTAAGGGTAGTAAGTGATAGATATCTGCATTGAACTGAATGACATATATTTCAATGCCATACACTCTTCTAAATAGAGTTCTACTTAAAACAAATGTTAAGGACCAGCTAAGGCTTTGCTTGTCACTGTGTTTGTGGATGCACTGCTGTCCTTAGATGTCACTGCACCAGATGACCTCTGTTCCCAACTCACATCCAGTGTTACCTAACCTGAGTCAGTCAAAAGTTGCTTGATGGTCTCTCTACTCCAGCAGTTCTGCAGCACAGGCAGAAAGAAAGTTCACAGTGCAGGTGTGAATCTCCAGGCAGAAGAATGAGAGAAGAGCAGTGTGGTGTGGGAACCAGGAGGGAGACACGTAATTCACTGGCAAGAAGAAACACTGAGATCACAAAATGCAAACTATATTTCAGTGTGCTTTGCTGCAGTAACCATATGCAACCAGACTGGTTACTGAAAAGATTATGCTTGTATAGACATAGGGATGGTGAGGTCTGGAAACAAGGGAAGATTTAGGAGACACTGGGCAGTGGTGGGTGCTGCAGGGGTCTGTGTTTACACTTCTGTGTTTTACCCAGGTGATGTTTTAAACAACATTGAGTTAGTCACAGCCCCCCACTGCCTCTGTGATACCCTGCCTCAATACCATGCTGCCTTCTGGACATGCACTGTAGCTATTGGCTTCTTGTCTTCTGGTGTTCTGTGGATTTATTCTATTTATTTGATATTTATTTTATTTATTTGCTATTCTGTGGTATTATTTTATTTAATTTTCCTTTTCATTTTTCACCTTCGTGTTTGGAAAAAAAGGAACTCCTTTTCTTGGTGAAATTTATGGAATGAACACACCAGTACATTTCTTTTCCAGTGTTACAAGGAGAACAAATAACATGAAAAAGAACAACCTAAACTCTCTGTTCTTCAAGGGATACAAAAAGCAATGAGAACAGGACCCAAATCAAACTATCATCTGGAGGAGAATAATAAATATGTTTATAAAGTCTCTGCACTAAGTGACTGAACACATAGCTCAGTCTCAGTCAACAGAATTACAAAACACAATAAAAGTAAAACCTATCCTCATAACATATCAAAAGAGAAGACCAAAGAGCCAGAACAAGCATACATTTCTTCATTATTAGATGCTGTGTACCTAGAGAATGTTAAGAGAAACATATTTGGAGAAAACTATTTGAATAGGAAAACATTTCTCACAGCAATGAAAAACATTACCATTTGAATTCAGTAACAGCAAATAAAACAACCAAGCAGTCTGGGCAGGATTTGAAAAGTGAACTGTGTAAATGTTAGGAGCATATTATTTCTTTGATGTTTTACTCCCAAATATTTTGGAAAGCAAGAAACTCATCATGACTATTTTCCAGGGTAAGAAGACAACTTGTGTGCATAATATTGTCTTTACCTGAAAAACTGTTTTCATTTGTCTGACCATTTTTTCAGCAGTGCTTATGATATACAAAGAAACAAAAATGTTTACTGTGTCATAGACTACCTTTAACCTGCTGCATAGAGGCTCAGTTGTTCTCAGGTGAATATTTCAAAACCAGTAACATTTGAAAGCAGGTAGTTCATATAATTGCCAATAAAAAATAGATGATATAATCAGAAGCATTAAAGCATGTTACTAAATAATGAAAGTTTAAAAAACCCCACCAAACCAAACAATTTTTCATTTTCCAATTATTCATCTAATAATTGCAACTATCACTGCTGGGTAGATTGTTGCTATTTTTCCTTTGGGGAATTCCGTTAGCTATTTAAATAAGCCAGCACAACATTTCACAGCCCCTCTCTTTCTCTCCATAGTATTTAATCTTTGTTGCAATTCTCTATCTTTGGTACACATACTTGTCTTTGTGATTCCAGTGAAGGAAACCCTTATTGATTCAAATGCTCAAAATAAAATAAAACTGTTCACTAGACAAATGTTGTTTTAATTCTGTAGAAACACCCTCTATAATCACAGGGATGGATATGATATGGGTATGATAAGCAGTGTCTGGTTAAAGTATTATGAATTTTCTTGCATGAGTTCTGTACAGAGGTCCTTTGTACAAAATACTGGCATTCAGTCATACAACAGAGCCCAGTATTACTTCACTCATCAAATAGATACAGTTACATTATGGTTTCACTAAATCCTTACATTATAAATTATGTGAATGACATTGAGGCAGATTTAGCTATTAATTCCCTGAAATCTTCTCCCATTTCTTTACATCAAGCCTTTGTAATATTGTGCAGTGGCACCTGAATTTTTTTATGTTTTCAATTTCTTAAAAATGGAAAAAGGTATTTTGTAAAGCATGTATTGATCTTTACTGGGGGTTATTGACCTTAAGAGCATCTTTGTGACTTAGGAGGGAAAATGACAATAAAAAAATAAAGCTAAAATCAAAGTAAAAAAGAGAAGTGGATAGCCTCAGGCAGATGTTGGCAATAAAAATATCTACTCCTTTGGACTTAGGATTGGCTCCTCCTTCCCACTGAGTAAAGAGGCAGAAGTCCCTTAATTTAAGATAAACCAGTTTTGTCATCCACCTAAAAACAAGAAGCAAAAATAATAAGAGAAAAATGGGAAAAAAAGAGAACAAAAATAAAGCAGTTGTTCTAGCACTGTAGCATGACTTGTTTCCAGAGGAAAAAGGAAAGTGCTCATGTAAACCTTCCTCTTATCTTTGCCTTTGCACATTGAGAACCTCTGGGGCAAGTAGGCACAAAGAGCCAGGAAAAGCAGCAGGGAGTCATATACAGGAGCCTGCTTAAGTCAGCACAGATCACCCCATAATCAATTCATCCTCCTCATCCTGAGACATGAGAAAAGGTGCTGCACTTGCCTTCTGGCATCTCTTTGGAGAGATGATCGAAACAAATGGACACAGATATATCTGAGAGAAAAAAATAAATACATTTCTTCCTCTTGTAAGGTCTATTTACAGAAAAAATTCTGAAGTACAGATTTTAGCATCAGCCCTTAACACAGAAAGCCAAATTTACTTAACTATGTAAACAAGAAATCCAAAACCTGAAAATTAAAACCAATGGTATCAAAGTACTGAGTGAATGATGGATTTCTCTGTTGGTAACATTCACACATATTTTGCTTTTCCTTGCCATTATATAACAGAGGATGAGACTACTAGGGAAGAGCTCCATTACCATGAAAAATAACATGGAAAACAAAGGATAAAATAAAACTGCAGGTTATGGAGCTAATACCCTTCTGATCATCTACAAAACTTGATGGATTTGACAGATGGACAATCACCAACCATATGAAGTTTAACAAGTGTCAGATTCTAAATCTGGGTTGGGGCAACCCTGGTTGTTTATAAAGACTGGAGGAAAAATGGCTGGAGAGCAGCACTGCAGAAAGGGACCTGGGAGTCCTGGTTGATGATAAATTGAACATGAGTCAGCCGTGACCTGGAAGCCAGGAGGGACAACCCTGTCCTGGGGGCATCACCAGCTGGGCAAGGGAGGGGATTGTCCTGCTCTGCTCTGGAGTGGCCTCACCTCAAGTCCTGAGGGCAGTTTTGGGTGCCACAATATAAGAAAGACATTAAACTTTTAGGGAGCATCCAAAGGAGGACCACGAGGATGGTGAAGGGTCTGGAGGGAAAGGTGTATGAAGAGTGGCTGAGGGCACTTGGTCAGCACCCCAGAGAAGAGGAGACTGAAGGAAGACTTCATCACAATCTATAACTTCCTTGTGATGGTGAAAAGAAGGGGAAGGCACTGATCTCTGCTCTCAAGTGACAAGTGACCCAAGGGAATGGTCTGAAGTTGTGTCAGGAGAGGTTTAGGTTGGATATTAGAAAAAGGTTCTTCACCCAGAGAGTGGTTGGGCACTGATCAGGCTCCTCGGGTCACAGCACCAAGCCTGGCAGAGCTTAGGAAATGTTCAAAGTTCTCAGGCACATGATGTGATTCCTGGGGATGGTGATGTGCAGGGCCAGGAACTGGACTTTGATGATCCTTGTGGGTCCCTTCCAACTCAGTATCTTATATGATTTTATGATTCTGGCATTAAAATTGCTAGCAATTGCTCTCAGTCTGTTACCCCGAATAATTATTTTTATGCAAGAGTATTTATTCCCATAACATTACATCATGTTGCAAAAACCACCCTTCCAATACAACAAACTGCAAAAGATAAGAACTAAGTCACAAGCCTTTCCCACAGCTGGCAAAACTTGCATATTATGAATGTAACATGGAGATCATGTTTTCATCCTGCTGACCTATGAACAAATTAAATTTTACAAGCTTCAATGCTCAGATTTTAAGTGACCATTAAGGCTTAGACAGTCTTATATTAGAAAAAAGTGTTCCTCCTGAACTTGGCCTCTACTTCACACAATCCTTGATTGCTTGCTCATTTTATACTGTTGAAGGAATATTTCTAGTCCTGTGGAACTGAGGAAAAATTGACATATAATTATTAAATAATCATGAAAAGCAAAGGCAAATGAAAGATTGCCTTCTTAAATGAGAGGCACTCAAACATGACTTGCACACCACCTCAAGACACTGTTCACTGTCAGGGGAGATAATCAGATTCTTTAACCTTTAAGAATGAGATATATACCCTCTTTTGATTTAAAGCTGAATAAAGACACAAGAATTTAAAAAAGAATTTAGGAAGACACTAGAAATTCTAAATCTGAAACGATGACCTAAGAAGGTTTGTTTACACTCAACTAGACAGGGTTGGTGATGGGCTGTCCTTGGAAGAGCAGAGACAGGTGGCTGAGACACAGCAGTGTAGTGCAAACTGAGAGGAGAGAGGGCTGAGAAATCAGCTTTCTGGGTGCCCAAAGTCTTAAAGAAAACAAAAAGGGAAATTTGAGCCCACCAGCTACAGAACTCCTGGATCAAGCTCCCTCTGTCTCTGGCCTGGATGAAAATTTACTACACACCCAGATCACAGTATTGCAGCCAAGAAAATTGCTTGCCTAAAGAGCTGCTTAGCCTGATTCCTCCTGACCTCTCCCTGGAGAGGGTATCAGAGAAGCCTGGAGAGGCAGCAGTGCTGTGGACATGCTCTATATGGATTCCTCCACAGAAATCACATCCAGGCTCAGAAGGCCCAAAACCAGTTATTTTTTGGCACAAAACCTATAAAATGGGTGTTGTTGCTGAATCCATCTATGATTTAATGTCAAGTTAGAGAAGAGTAAATAAATCAGGGCTGCCTGCCTTTGTCAGGAGCCCAGAGGAGCTGTTCAAAGCCACAGTTCTCATCTCTGAATAGCAGCAAAACACTTCTCTTCAGAATTATTTCTCCATACATATAAAACAAGATCCAAGAGGTGAAGAAGAAGGAGCACAGTGGTTAAAGCATCCTTGTAGATGCAGAATCCTGAGATTCCTGACTTTAGCATTGAAGCAGCGCTGTCATAGAAATAAATCTTACAAATTTATGGGAAAGCTACTTTGGAGATCATATAACATCAATCAATACCATCTCAATTTTCACTTCTTCCTTTGTTTAAACTCTACAAGATCACACTGAAAGAGGTTACAAATGTGGAAGTGTGTCTCTGATCAGTATCTTACTTCACGTATCCACAGGTATGATTAAATGCAGGAAAATGCACAGTTTTAGTGAAGTCAGGATCACATTCCGGTTCTTTTTAATTAGAGACTTCATTTCTGATACATTTACCAGGTATAGCGAGATCATCTAAAAGCATGGATTAAACATAACACTACAGTATTTACTAGCACTATCTATAGTAATATTTCTTTTGTTTCACTTCATTTGATTTCTCATCAAATGTGTTCACAGTAGTTCCTGACATTTTCTGTCACTTGTCATGTGTTGTACACTGACACAGGTCAACAGATTTTCTTGTAATCCTGATGAAACTTTAGGCAAAGCCTGGGGTTTCTGGTGCACTCTGGGCACACAAACAGCTTCAGAACTGGAGGACTTCAGAAACTACACAGCACAAAGATCAATTTCTATCAGTAACAACAGTAGCGTATTTTCACTTATTTTACTCTTCAATACACAAAGGCAGGCCCTTCAGTTCGGAAAACGCTGGCAAAGATAATTAATAACACACACAGCAAAATTGTCACAACTTAGTGGTGATATGAGATCAGTCCCACAAATTCCAAGTTGTGAAGGTCTAACAATAAGCTGCCAAAACAATATACTAAGAGTTAATATAGTGATAAGAAAGCAATATCCTGGGATCTTGAGGGCTGACTAAACATATTAAAATAATTTTTTTAAAAGCCATGAAAAACCCATCAATTCTTAATCTGCATCACTGCCATCAGATTAATTTATAATTTGGTTTTCTGGGTATAAGTTTAAATTATGTTTTTTGATGAGTCTACATCTATTCTGATAGAAAGAAAGGATTAGTTTTCTGGTTCTTTAATACTGGTTTCTTTTTATTATTAAAGGCTTTATTTCTTTACTGAAATCCAGCTTTTCTTCACTATCCTGTTGAAACAGGAGCTGAAACTAGCCACAAGGGACCAGCAATCCCCTGCACTAAGAGCTGTCCAGGCTTGGAGCTTGCCCCTTGAGTCTCATTCTTTTAAGTTCTTTTGAAGAATAAGCTGGAAATTTAAAAGAGCCAAGAATATTAAGGACATTACTCTGAGACAAAATTTAGGATGAGTGAAGCACAGACTGCCTTCCCTATCCTTCCTGAGGATCAGAGCTAGCATGCAAAGAGGTCAGGACTGAGAGTCTACCTGTGTCCCAGGGTTACTATAGGCTGACCACTAAGATTCTGAAGCTGAAGCTACATATTTTCCCCACAATCACACAGGAAGAACCACAGCTCAGCACGTGGGGTGCCCCTTCTCTCCCTATTTGGGGGACGTCTGCATTTGGTACCAGAACCTCTGATCTCTACTGCCAGGATTTGAAGAAGGCCCTCTTTAATCTCCTCCCTAGTTGTTGAGCTCATGATGCCTCAGGTCATCAGGACAGAGATGCCGCCTGTAAGTGGACACAAAACCAAAAAGTAAATTTAACCATGGACAGTATTTTTCAGGCTATCCATGACTGTGAGATGTGTGCTGCTACCAAGCAGGTCAAGAGGATGTAGCCCCTGTGGTATTGTGAGCAGTGGTCCAAGTACAAATATTAATCTTGGCAAATTGATTACATCACATTGCCCCAAACACACCAAGGCAAGCACTACGTGCTCACACCAGTAAAAGCTACCACAGAATGGTTAGAAACCTACCCTGTGCCTCACGCTACTGCCTGTAACACCATCCTGGGCCTTGAAAAGCAAGTCCTTTCAAGGCTTGATATCCCCGAGAGGATTGAATCAGACAATGAGACTCATTTCAAAAACAGTCTTATCAACACCTAGGCTAGGAAATGCGGCATTGAGCAGGTATACCATATCCCCTATCATGTGCCATCTGCAGGCAAAGTGGAGAGATACAATAGAGTGTTGAAAACCTCTTTGAAAGCATTGGGTGGGAGATCTTTCAAAAATTAAGAGCAACACCTAGCAAAAGCTACCTGGTTAGTCAACACCCAAAGTCCCATCAACCAAGCAGGTCCTGTCCAATCTAAGCCCCTGCATGCAATAGGTGGACAAAAGTCCCAATGGCACATTTCAGAGATTTGTGAAGAAAAGCAGTTTGGATCAATTCTGCCTCGAGTGCAGACAGACCCATCCATGTAGTTGTCTTTGCTCAAAGACCAAGTTGCACATGGTGGATAGTGCAGAAAGATAGAACAATACCGTGTGTACCTCAGAAAAATCTGATGGTTGAGTGAAAACCACGTATAAATATCACTGTTTGCTGAATGTCACTGCCATAATCTGTATATAGCTGTATACTGTATATATGTGTATATCTATATATGTATGTTTAAATGTATGTCTGTGTAGAGTCAGAATATATATTAGTTTTTGTAGTAGACTGATGATATGGGGATAAGGGGTGGAATGTCCTGGAGCAACTTTATGGTGCTGGTATCCCCAATCATCTGTTCTGTTTATGCTGGATATTGAGTTCTGCACTTTAAGACAGGTTCCAAGAGCAAAGGAGGGGAGAAGGAGTGCGCAGTTTGTTTTCAGAAACTGCACTTGCTCCCACACATTCCTTCTCATGGACTGTGTTGTCTGCAGCACCAAAAGCGGGACAGAGCTCTTCTTTGCCAGAAATTTTTTGGAACTGTTCAGCTATTGTTCAGCCTGGGAACACCAGGGCTATCATCCAGGGCCCCCCCAAGCTGCACTGCTGCTGGGACACCAGACCTGAGCCCCAGAAAGACTGAGACTTCTCAAAACAAATCTTTCAGGATCTAATTGAAAAAGAAAGACCACTTAAATTGCTTTCTAAAAAGACCCCATTCAAAAGTTTCCTCCCAAACTTGCCCTAAACCAAGACAACCTGGATCAAATAACTCAATGGCACCATGTGGTCCCCATAGCAGCCAAGCTTGCTAAGAACACTGCAAAGACAGGAAAGGTTTGGGACCTTTTATAAATGTTCAGCTTTATGTTCACATCCTCTAAATAACTCAGAATCACTCTGAAGGACTTTCCTGGTAGAAACTCAGTTAAAGTTTCGTATGTTCTGGTTTCACTCCCACAGATAGCAGTATCATCTGGACTGCAAGGTGTAAGATCTCAAGCTTTTCTGTATCTAGGGTGAAATGAAGACTTTTGCTGGTCCTCCAGAGTGTCCTGTCATCCCATGCTTGCTATAACCCAAACTGAATTTTCAGATTCTTAGAAAAAATTGCAAACTCCATAAGTTTCCTAAAAAAAAAACCCAAAAAAACCCAAAAAACCCCAAACCACCCCCCCAAAAAAAGGGTGGGTGCCCAATCAAAACAAAAACCCTAACAAAACAAACAAAAGCCCCCTGATTATTCTACCCTAACTGAAACACTTCCACTTCAGTAACTTCTAAAGAAAAATTTATAAACTTTTGAGATATATAGACATAGATGTAGATTTAGTTTTAGAATTATGATTTCAAAACAAAAAATCAAACTACTTCGTTTATAAACTGTCAAAATGAACTATTTCCTTTTAGAAAATGGGTGGGTGAAGCTATTTGCCAAACTTGGCATGACACCACAAATAGCTGCAGTCAATCAAAAAATGTGGTTTTGGATAAATGAGATATTTGTGTTTTTATAAAAAATTATGCACTAATGTTCTCTACTAATTGCTTAAACATAAGGTTTATCTATTTTTTCATTTGCTTTTTTGTGATGTTGTTCCACTGCTCTTGGAATTGCTTTGAAGTCTGATGATCTGCATTGTGAGCAAATTTGGCTTTAGATTTGTACCCTGTTCATACTTAAGAACACAACATTAAACGCATGTCTAAATAATGGAATTTTTTTCCAAATAATTTTTTTAAAGTTTAGACACAAAGATTAATAGCTTTAGGTATGATTTTATACACTATATTTATTCTCAGAGAGCACTTTCCCCTTCTTATATGAATTACCTGTTCCTCATTCTGACAGACTTTTGCTCCCCTCAGGGTTCAAGACCCAGAATCCTGAGTGGTTGCTGCCCACAAGTTAATGTGTATTATAATTACTGTAGATGAGATGAACCCAAATAACCCTCCTTTAAACAGATCAACTACTAATGACTTCCTGGAGCTTCCAAACTCACTCCCATTAAATATTAACAGTAAAACAACCTATTACCCCATTGAGAGCAAGAATACCTCCTTATTGACCTCATGCATTCTGATGGCAGCTAATTCAAGACTGATGGGAAACAGTGGAGCTCAGTGGAGAGCAAAGGTGCACAGTGAGACTTTATTATACTGGTGACACCACGCAGGAACCTGTATGGCTGCAGTTTACTTTGCTGTTATCCACTGATATTGATCTTCACCTCAATATGCAAAGTCACTTGGATGCAAAGTAACTTCTATATGTAAAGTTAAGGACCCAAAAATCTCCAAAGGACTAAATATAAAACTTCCACATACTCAGTTATCAAGCATTAAACTGTCTCATCTTTCTCTGTTCCCCAACTTTTACCAAGTCCTTTATTTTTCATTTGAAGAAGACAAATGCAACCTCATGCAGCTCATGAAGTACAGCTGGATTTTGCCATGAAATTCACTTCTTTATGGAGAGGTAGAAAAAGAATCAACTGCCCTCAAAACAGTAGTCTGAAATCTTGATGGGCTCCCTGTCCTGGAGGAAAAGTCTGTGTGGCTGCAGGCACAGCCTCACTCACCAGCCCATCATCCCCAGGTGGGGATGTATCCCTGAGCCCCTGCGCAGGGCCAGTCACACCTTCATCCTATCACATCTGCTGCTCTTCCTCCTGGGGCTCCAGTCAAGCCTCCCACAGCATCAGTGAGTTTGATATTGCAGGAATCTCAGACTGTGATTGACATCTTGCTGTCCCACTGCTTTTGTTTGATGCACTGTTGATGCCTCTGGTATGTGTGTCCTAGAGAGAGCAGAGAGTTCTGTGAGGTTTTGTTTGCCATGCTGAGGAAAAGCTTCCATCCGGGTGGGAGACCAGGGTGCCATGATGTCTGCTTGGCAAAAACACAGACAAAGAGGAAACAAAAAATAGAGAGATGATAAGTAAGCTTTAGGCCTGAAGCCATTGTAATTGAAAGAAAATACAAAGCACAGCATCACATACACATAGGGATAGTCCTGCATTTTCTTTATATCTTCACTGAATTTATGAAGGTTGAAGATAAGGGTTTGAGTCAGCCAGCAACAGAGAAGTGGTCTGCTATGACAAAAACCTCTTCTCTAAACTAGCAGAATTAACCCCATAATAAATGCACTGTGATCAGCTTAAGGGCTGAGAAACAGTGCACTTGGATATTTTAAGTTAATAAGATTTTGTGGCACCTGGAGGTTGACTCCTCAGCAGTGATGCCAAATGCAACAGCACTTAACAGTGGGTGCATCCGACCCACTGGCACCAAGAGTTTATGGTTAAAAATTTTATGTGTGTTTTCCAAGCCTGCCATTTGATTAATGCACTGGTCTAGCAGTATTGAATGGAGCTTTAAGTGAATTTAAGATCCACTATCTCAAAGGACAAGAGAGCCAAGCTATTTCAAAGCTATTTCATATAAATAAATAAACAAATTACTATAACCAAACACATTTCCTCATGTTTGAAAGTCTCAGGACCAAGTTTTCCTTATAGATTCTGAACATAATTATGTAGTTTTATAGTCTGTCACTCTAGTTAGACCTAGAACCAGAAATTTCCCAGATATTATCTGCAAGACCTAGATTACATGAGGCATGAGGAATCAATGTAGGATTGACCACTAGAATATGTATTTAGAAGACTTTTAAAAAGGCAGTCTTAAAGCACTGCCATGTTAATTGACTGGTAAACCAAGAGGAATGTGTTAAACAAGAAATTTATAGTGGTTTGGTTGCATAATCAACAGAAATAAATTAATTTAAACTTCAATTTAATTAAATTGAATCAAAAATTTGTTCTTGACAAAAAGACATTCAGGCTATATCTGGATAGGATCAGGTTTGTTACAGGTTCGCAGAGATGCACCATTTCCTCTTCTGGTATAAGATATCTCCCAGGTGTATCAACCTGCAATGGTTTTTCCAGGAAATTATGCCCAAGCAAAGAAAACTAATCTAGTCCTAGTGTTTTAAAAAGACATACAGAAGCAGTAATATAACATCATCTCTATTTAAAGTCCATGTAAGGAGCAAACTAGATAACAAGGCTTAAAAAAGTAACAAATTAAGAAACCTCACTTAGGAAATGTAGAAGAGTGGCAATGGTTGATGAATTTTCTTACTAACAAGCAAGAAAAATCTATCCCTTACTCAGCTGTGAAAGGCAAAAAACTGTTTAAATTCATTGACAAAAAAATGGAAGACATCTGCAGAAAAATGAAAGATTTGCCAATCAAACAGTAGGAGAGAATAAACAAAATCCAATTGTCTAAGAGGAAGCTGCTGAGAAACTTTCTGAGCATGTCTATTACTTTTCATAATTAACAGACACTTGAAACTTACAGTAATTTAAAAGGACTGGAGGAGTGCCATGATTAAAAACTGAATAAAAGCAGGGGCTGTGGGAATTTGAGAACACTTAGATAGCAGTTCCTGGCAAAAAATATAGAGCAAATTTGAGACTGTCAATTCAATTTAGAGACTATGGAACTGTTCACCATCAGTAAGCATGAATTCATGGAAAGTAGATCTTTTCAAATNTCAAAACAGTAGTCTGAAATTACTTAATAGACCAGTCAATCTGTGAAAAGTCTGTGTGGCTGCAGGCACAGCCTCACTCACCAGCCCATCATCCCCAGGTGGGGATGTATCCCTGAGCCCCTGCGCAGGGCCAGTCACACCTTCATCCTATCACATCTGCTGCTCTTCCTCCTGGGGCTCCAGTCAAGCCTCCCACAGCATCAGTGAGTTTGATATTGCAGGAATCTCAGACTGTGATTGACATCTTGCTGTCCCACTGCTTTTGTTTGATGCACTGTTGATGCCTCTGGTATGTGTGTCCTAGAGAGAGCAGAGAGTTCTGTGAGGTTATGTTTGCCATGCTGAGGAAAAGCTTCCATCCGGGTGGGAGACCAGGGTGCCATGATGTCTGCTTGGCAAAAACACAGACAAAGAGGAAACAAAAAATAGAGAGATGATAAGTAAGCTTTAGGCCTGAAGCCATTGTAATTGAAAGAAAATACAAAGCACAGCATCACATACACATAGGGATAGTCCTGCATTTTCTTTATATCTTCACTGAATTTATGAAGGTTGAAGATAAGGGTTTGAGTCAGCCAGCAACAGAGAAGTGGTCTGCTATGACAAAAACCTCTTCTCTAAACTAGCAGAATTAACCCCATAATAAATGCACTGTGATCAGCTTAAGGGCTGCAGCACTACAGCTGAGAAACAGTGTACTTGGATATTAAACACTTGTTCGATTTTGTGGCACCTGGAGGTTGACTCCTCAGCAGTGATGCCAAATGCAACAGCACTTAACAGTGGGTGCATCCGACCCACTGGCACCAAGAGTTTATGGTTAAAAATTTTATGTGTGTTTTCCAAGCCTGCCATTTGATTAATGCACTGGTCTAGCAGTATTGAATGGAGCTTTAAGTGAATTTAAGATCCACTATCTCAAAGGACAAGAGAGCCAAGCTATTTCAAAGCTACTTCATATAAATAAATAAACAAATTACTATAACCAAACACATTTCCTCATGTTTGAAAGTCTCAGGACCAAGTTTTCCTTATAGATTCTGAACATAATTATGTAGTTTTATAGTCTGTCACTCTAGTTAGACCTAGAACCAGAAATTTCCCAGATATTATCTGCAAGACCTAGATTACATGAGGCATGAGGAATCAATGTAGGATTGACCACTAGAATATGTATTTAGAAGACTTTTAAAAAGGCAATCTTAAAGCACTGCCATGTTAATTGACTGGTAAACCAAGAGGAATGTGTTAAACAAGAAATTTATAGTGGTTAGGTTGCATAATCAACAGAAATAAATTAATTTAAACTTCAATTTAATTAAATTGAATCAAAAATTTGTTCTTGACAAAAAGACATTCAGGCTATATCTGGATAGGATCAGGTTTGTTACAGGTTCGCAGAGATGCACCATTTCCTCTTCTGGTATAAGATATCTCCCAGGTGTATCAACCTGCAATGGTTTTTCCAGGAAATTATGCCCAAGCAAAGAAAACTAATCTAGTCCTAGTGTTTTAAAAAGACATACAGAAGCAGTAATATAACATCATCTCTATTTAAAGTCCATGTAAGGAGCAAACTAGATAACAAGGCTTAAAAAAGTAACAAATTAAGAAACCTCACTTAGGAAATGTAGAAGAGTAGCAATGGTTGATGAATTTTCTTACTAACAAGCAAGAAAAATCTATCCCTTACTCAGCTGTGAAAGGCAAAAAACTGTTTAAATTCATTGACAAAAAAATGGAAGACATCTGCAGAAAAATGAAAGATTTGCCAATCAAACAGTAGGAGAGAATAAACAAAATCCAATTGTCTAAGAGGAAGCTGCTGAGAAACTTTCTGAGCATGTCTATTACTTTTCATAATTAACAGACACTTGAAACTTACAGTAATTTAAAAGGACTGGAGGAGTGCCATGATTAAAAACTGAATAAAAGCAGGGGCTGTGGGAATTTGAGAACACTTAGATAGCAGTTCCTGGCAAAAAATATAGAGCAAATTTGAGACTGTCAATTCAATTTAGAGACTATGGAACTGTTCACCATCAGTAAGCATGAATTCATGGAAAGTAGATCTTTTCAAATCAACTATTCCTTTCTTATATCAGGACTTCAGGTCTAAGGGATATAATCAAGTTATATTTTTATATATTTGGGATTGTCTTTGAATTATAACAATTCTGTTTCTGATTTTTGATCTCAAGACCTTGTAACTAAAAGACAGCAAAATTAATCAAAACTTTTGAAATCTCTGATGGATTTCAAAATACAAATCATACTAAGAATGTAGTCAGGACTGGAGCTTTAACCATAAGGCCAAAGAGAATTTTTTCTTTCTCTTATTTTTATCTGAGCTAAACCTACAAAAATTTTACTAACATGGTAACTAATAGGATCAAAGAATATACTTAATAGTGCTGTTACTCTTACAGGGAGATCTGAATCACTTGGCAGATGATCACAAAGCAGTATAAGAACATTTTGTATGGTCAAATACAAAACAAGATAGCTAGGAACCCAGAGCGCAGATTGTACAAATTTCTGTCTTGGAAATAAGTAATTCAGAAAAGGACTTAGAGGTCATCACAGGTAATTGTCTCAACATGAGTTCACAGCACAAAGCTGTGGCAAGAAGTTCTTGTATATTAAAAAAAACTAACTTCAAGGGGATGTTAGAAATGTGGAGGGGTTTTTATCTTTCTGCACAGCACAGGTCATAAATTTCCTGCTATGCCATCTGGGTACATCTCTCCTAATCAGTTCCCTGCCTTTGCAGAGGCCTCAAGCTTACACCTTGGTCTCTCCTGCCTCTTTGCCAGTGGCACACACCACCTAACTCTCCTGACTGAATGTGTTATTATTTAGGCCAACCATACAGCAGCTTTGGAGTCAGTATTAAAATTCCTAGATGAAAATGTAATGAAATAATGGTATGGGTAAGGGGCACCAAGTTTTATCAGCAGAAGCCAACCCTTCAGCCTTCCCAAGTGGAGTGATAAGAGGCCAACTATGCTAATACACACTGCATTTCTCCTATCGAGGGCAGAAAGAACTCCTATATGCACTTTTCCTTGTGATGTGGGACAGTCCACATGTGGAGCTTGAGAGTGTTTGCACCTCAGATGTTTTCTGTAGGATATCCTCCCAGAGAAGCCAAGTCAAAACTGCATATGATTTGGATGCAGTAAAAAGGCTGCACCTCTTTTAGTCAGATGCACCTTGTCAGCTTTAAACTCTAGAATTTAGTGATATATATTGTGCCAGTATTTATTTCATAAAATTATCCTTCTGCCAGAGACAGAAAATATCCAGCTGACAGCTCTACACTAAGCTTTACAGAATGGGCGCATGTATTTTTATACTTGACTGTAAATTGAAACATTTTAGATCTTTAGTGTCAGTTCTTTATGGTATCCCAGATTTTTGTCATGTTAACAATTAGCTATTAGATTACTTGGAGATTTCATTCAGAACCTGGTGTTTCACATATCCAAAAGACATAGAAACAGCATTTTCAGAATGAAGTTTTATCTAGGTATCTCTTCTTGCAAGTATTTGAAAAGGTGTATTTATGGAACAAAAGACACAGACTCACTGTTTTGTGACCAAATTTGAATTAAATTAATGACTACCAGCTCTTTCTGGGAGAGTATATCACCTGTTTGCTCACAGCATTTCACTACTGCTCTGCATTTCTGATGACTAAGAACCCATCCCACCCTTTCCTGGAGATTCCATTTAGCTTCATTCTAAAACTTGGGAAGAGTAAACTTCCAGTTTGATGGAGATAGAGTATACTTCCCCACAGGGAGACTTCCTGTCTTTCTAGACTTGTGTCCATTCCCTACCTCTTAGGTTTATCCTTTAGCAGTTTATTTTGATATAACTCCTAAAGTCAGATAGTATAAAAGGGGGAATTTAAAAGTATGTAATTTAAAAAAATAATTTCTGCAGTTCTCTACTTCTTTCACTTTCCCTCAAAGGATTGCATAAAGTGTTTAACACTTGATGTTTGTAGAAAAATCACAAGGTCACTTTTTTCTTTTAATAAATGAGAAACTGAGAAAACACAGGGAGATAAGAGAGTTAACTTGGTTAAATCATTAGCACAGTCCTCTAGAAATGTGGTTCAATGCACAATCAATCATTTTTGTCTGATCTTTATTACTCTCCTAGGGCTTGAGGAAAGTAGAGATGATAAAACACCTGGAGTAGTATTAGGAGGCATTAATTGATCTTCATGAAGGTCCTATGACTACAGAGATTAGAGTCTTGAAAATCATGCAAGATGGACATTCCTTGAGTTGATGCAGAAGGATCATGATTCTTCCCCATTTCACTGAAAAGTGGACCACTTTCTTCTTACAGATTACATTAATTTTGCTAGAGGACAGAACCATTCAGGAAATCTGGAGTAATCAAGAATTTAGTGTTAGTGCCAGGACATGGGGCTGTGAAGAGAAGAATCTGGCTTTGCTTCAATCCATGGAAAATATTTCCAAGATTATGTTCTTGAGGTTATTTTGAAAACAAAACAAAACACTTGTTCTTTCAAAAATTTCTCTTCCTGGACGTTAGCTCTTGACTAGTTGAGTTTCAAGGCATAAATATTTATGTTTATTGAATGTGAAATGCTCAATTCAGTTCTTTTGCAGCAAGATCAATGCCTCTGTTGTAAAGACTCTGAAGCAGGAATCACTATGGATTATGAGGGATGTTGCCCACTTTAGGAAAAATACATTGGGAGCAATAATCTAATATCTGATAAAGACAATCTCCAGCTGATCCCTCTTCACTGTGTGAAGCCCTGCTTCTGTCAATGGGTAATTTGGTAAAGGTCCATTGACTTCACCTGAACAGAGTTCACCATACCAATCATCACAGATAAACATCAACAAGAACTAATGTTTATTTAATATTCCACAGGTAAAATTACCATCCACTTCAGTCAGGCCAGTCCAGAAAGTGTAATGGTTTGACCTGGTCTGGAACCAGGTACTCACCAAAGCCATTCTATTGTTCCCTTTCACAGCTGCGCAGGGCAGAGAAAATATAACAAAAGATTCATGAGTAGAGATAAGGGCAGGAAGAGGTTACTCACTGATTACTGTCATGGACAAAACTGTCTCCACTTGAGAAAATTAGTTTAATTTATTATCTATCAAAACCAGAGTAGGACAATTAGAAATAAAACAGGTCTTAAAACCACATTCCCCGAACCTTTCCCTCCTTCATGGGCATAACTTTATTCCTGATTGACTACCTCTTCCCCCTCAGTGGCACAGGGAGATGAGGAATAGGGTCAGTCCATCACACATTTCTGCCACTGCTTCCTCCTCAGGGGAGAACTCCTCACACCCTTCACCTGCTCCGCTGTGTGGTACCTCCCATGAGAGACAGTCCTCCACAAGCTTATCCAGAGTGAGTGCTGCCCACAGGTCCCTGAAGCTCTTCATGGCCTGCTCCAGTGTGGGTCCCTCTGACACGATGCAGTCCTTCAGGAACAGGCTGCTCTAGTATGGGATCCCCATGAAGTCATAAGTCCTGCCAGCAAACATGCTCCATCATGGGCTCCTCTCTCCAAGGATTCACAGGTCCTGTCAGGGGGCTGCTCCAACAGGCCACAGCCTCATTCAGGCCCCAGCCTGCTCTGGTGTGGGGTCTTCCATGAGCTGCAGGTGGTTCTCTGCTCCACTGTGGATCTCCACGGACTGCAGGGGGACAGACTTCACCATGGACTGCAGGGGTACCTCTGATCCAGTGCTTGGAGCACCTCCTCCCTCACACTCTTCACTGATTTTTGGGGCCTGCAGGGCTCTTCTCTGGTTACAATTTACTTTGTACAGTATTTTTTTCCCACATTCTTAACTGTCAGATCCCTGAAGCACTACCTCTGCTGCTGATGAGCTCTGCCTTGGCCAATGGTGGGTCCATCTTAGAGTGGGCTGGCATTGGCTCTGCTGGACATAGGGAAGCTTCTGGCAGCTTTTCAGAGGTGCCAGTAGTGTACTCCTCTCACAAACAAAACCTTGCCATCCAAGCCCAATACACTAAGCAATCTATTCCTCATCCATAGAATATTTTGAGCCAGGGAGTGCTTGTGACTCTTCTCTCATTTCTTCTGTGTGCTCCATTTGTGGTGCAGCTCTGCACTCTCTTTTGGGAAACACTGTTAGAAAGCATCTCTGTTGGTCTGGGAAGACTTAGGAAGCTGATAATATTAAGCAATATTAAGGTCCACAGGACTTCAACCACGGCTTCTTCAGAAACTATGACAAATTTGAAGACTACAGGCTATTAATAAATAGCAAGATGACTCAGAATGAGCAATAAATAGAAATTAAGCCATGCTAACCATAAGTTTGAAGACAGAAGAATGCATGAAAGTTTAGAAAATTATAATATTCTATAACATATATAGGAGGTAATTATATTCCATGATTTCATTAAATTGCACAGTAATTTAAAAATACAATTACATTTTAAATGAACAATTGGAAAGGATAATGATATTTCATTATGTCAGCTGGGTTTCTCAGATGAGCACTGTGTACTGCTGGATAGATGCAGTGGCGTAATGTGATCAGTTTAAGAAAATCATGATTAGCAGGCCCATATTCTGGAAGATAATTGATTACTTCTGCTGGCAACTGACATATTTAAAACTCATTAGTTGGAAATGGGATAGAAATTGGGGAGAAAAGTAGATCAACAGGTAACACTCATACCTTAAAATATCCTCTCCCAACTTCAATCCACCAAGAAATTGAACTTTTTTAGTATTTGATTACATAGCTAAAGATAAGTTGAGAATTCTTTAGAATACAATGTTTTGTTAAAGCACCCATTCTGCAGACCTTTGATCATCTCCACGGCCCTCATTTGGATTCTCTTGTCCCTCTGTGTCTTCCTCAAATTATGGGGACATAGTTGGAATCACGGAATCATAGAACATCCTGAGTTGGCAGGGAGTCATAAGGATCCTCAGGTCCAGCTCCTGACCCTGCACAGCACCATCCCCAAGAGTCATACCATGTGCCTGAGAGTATTGTCTGAAAGTTGCTTAGGCTCTGCCAGGTTTGGTGCTGTGACCACTACCCTGGGGAGCCTTTGCCAGTGCCCAATCATGCTGTGGTCGAAGAACCTTTTTCTAATATCCTAAACCTCTCCTGACACAGCTTCATACCATTCCTTTGGGTCCTGTCACTGGTCGTCACATCTGTGATGACTGATATCTGATGACTACAGGGCTGTCAGCCTGAAATAGAAACCATTTGAGCAGCACAAGAGAAGAAGAGGGTATTTTTGTGTCAAGAAGTAGCTAATATTTCAATATTTTGCAACTAGACTGATATGCTTTCAAAAGTATATTTCATGATACTTTGGCTTGTAATTCTAACTGAATTAGATCAGGTGCTCATTTAAAGAGTTACTCATTGGAACTTGTTAATGGGAAGAAAACTACCTCTAAGGCCAGTTTATGTGTTTATGCTAAAAAGGTGTTTTCTCTCAAGACAGTTATCACTGTTGAGATGAAAACTACTTGTTTTCTGGTTTCATTAGGATTTTTTTTTTTTGTTAAAATAAGGTTGTCTTTTGAGTTTGATACTGTTTCAATATCAACTGTGAAGAAACTAAAGAGCAGGCATAGC
>VWYE01017210.1:75218-177303 GCA_013398995.1 Alaudala cheleensis
AAAAACATTTTCATGACAGAAGTGTTTTCTTCTCTTAATAATAGTAGCAGTCAATTTATATCTAAAAGGCTATTTGTGACTGTAGGTCTATTCATGCTTTTACAGCCTTTTTATTTTCTTTCTACACAGGAATATCCTTTAACTGCTAAGAAAATGAACCGTGAATTTATGAATAATTCTGTGCTGCTTACCTCTTCTAACTCCAGCAGGGAGGAGGCAGGTGTCTTCTGTTAATGGGCTGGCTGTAAAAATGAGGTGGGGCTGTGTTCTCTCTTCCAGAACCCATCCTACCTCCAGAGGGATATCTGCTGTTAATGGGCCGTTTAAGGCTCACTGCATCCCACTGGGCTCCACCCAGCAGGAGGAGCCAAACAATCCTACCTGGATAAAATCTGAGAGCCAGTACAGAAGGACAGTGTGTGGTTTTTTTTTTTTTTCTTTTTCTTTCTCTCTTTCTTCCCCATGTTCTCAATCATGGAAATTAGCTTTAATTTGAAAGGTGGTATCTGGCAGCTGTTGATTGCACAATCTCTTAGAAATCCTCTTTGAAAGGAACTGGAAGACAAATTGCCTTGTGAATTAGCAAATATTTCAAGAAGTATTTTTTTGATCACATGTTGTGTAAGTAACTCACCTACCAGTATAGAATTTGCTTTAAGTTAGTTTTTCACAGGACAAGCTACTCATTCCGATGTGTTTGACAAGAGAGAGGAAACCATTTTATGTAACCAGAAAGAAAAAAAAAAACAAAAAAAAACCAAAAAAAAACCACCAAAAGGTTGCTCTTTCTTAACTATAAATCTCACATAAATTTTGAAATCATGTGTATTCACCTTTGGTATTTGTCATTAGATAGATTACACTGTGTAGGTTATACTACACTGCTTGCAAATGTCAGGATGTAAAATCTTTTGGAAATACAAGTGTTAGTCTGAAGACTCAAAAATTATTTTTAATACCAAGCTGAGTGTTCATTTTTTAAGGACCTCATATTAAAATGATATTAAGCTAATCTACTTTAAGTTTGCACCATTACAAAACAGATTTGTTTGAAGTAAAGAAATCTGTCACCCATGTCATGAAGTTATGTTCAATGTAATTCAGAACATACTTGATCCATAGAGCTACAGACCAATTTTGTGTGTCATGATAAAACCAGAATCCACTGAAATAAACTCACCTTTAGTGGCATTTAAGTTACGCCATCTGTATGTTAATTCAGAATTCTCTCTCACAGAGAGTACATTTTCAAATGTTTTTTGTTCCTAGTAGTTCTAGGAAGGTACTGTTCCCAATCTCAGTACATTTTTTTGTTCAGAATTTTATTTAGACTGAATTTTCTTTTTAATCTATTGTTACTACTTACATGTCATTTTAACATTGTCTATAATTCTTCATACTCCTTGATATTAATGCATATGTAGTTGGATTCTCACTTCTTCTCTATTATTAAAAAACTCATGGACATAGATTTTCAACCTTAAGCAAAAAAAATGGGCATACTTCTTGTCCCAGATCAGATTTTTTCTTACAGTGGACAGTAGCTGGTGCCTGTGAAAGAATGAAGTACATATACTTCTGACCCTCTTCTTCATAGATGACAGTAATCAGTAGTTTCAAGACTCCTCAAGCTGGAGGTTACCTCTGGGCCACTGTATTTCATACTGTTATTATTCACGAATTTGCCTAATACCTTTTTGAACCAATTTATAAGTTTGACCTCCTCACAAATTGAGAGTCATCATTTAAATTATATATAGAGGGAAAAAAGTGCTTCATGCCTTTTAAGTGCTGCATTTAGTATTTCACTAAGTCTTTTTGTGGCACAAAACAACCACTTCTTTATACTATTAATGTGTTACTGACCTTTATCATGTCCAATGACTTTTTTTTTAAATTAGAAAGTTCCCTACAACTGTAGGGAAGTTTTTTGTACTTTCATACATTTATTTTTTTCATCTGAATATTTTTAAGATGGAAGGACCTGAACACATACAGTGAGTAAATCAGTTCTGTTTTCCAAACTCTTTCCCAGTTCTAATAAATCTGTTTTCTCAGGGCTTCAGTCCTGACTGTAACGATGCATTAGCAGTTACACATCCCGGAATAAAAATGCATCATGCAAGTGACAGACAAGGAAACTTCAAGCTGGAGAAAACACGGGAAAGTTGTCAAAACTGTAAGCCTCTCAGTGCCAGGGACAGGAAAGTGACAACAGCATGAAAATTACAATTATTCAGGGCCAGAACTCCCCTCAGCAGCATTAAGGGTGTGTTAACAGCTGTGAAGAGATGTGGATATTGTTTCTCAAGAACAGAGAGACAGAAGAAAGGGATAGATGAAGAGTTTTCACTCTCAGCCAGACTAGAAATGTTGCAAGAAAACAATGAAAACCATGGATCATGTGATCTTATAAAAATTACTAAGATCCTAAACCTAAATCTAAGGAAACTCATTGACAGCAAACTGCCTCATCACTTCCAATAGCCCTGCTCACAGTACCATGACTACTCACAAACACAAATTTTTGCAGGTTCAGGACACAATTTCTAGATTTCCAGTTTCTGACCAATTTCCGGCAGTGAAATAAAACCAGCATTTATTCTACTGTTGCAAGGTGGTGCACCACCACTTGAGTCAGCATACTGACATCAGCACCAGGAGGATATTGATTTTACTGCACATTGAGTATCCTCTAAGATAAAAGTTTTTATTTTCAGTTCAGTGGGTGGGCCAGGACGTATATGCTTGATGAGATCTCGTTTTACTAACGTCACTATTTTGTTGGATTATGGCTTGAGATTTATGCCTTGTGCTTGACTGCAGAATATACACCTTTGCTCAGCAATCCACTAGAGAGGAGCCCAAAAGTGTGCCCTGCCTCACTTCCTTCCCTGACCCTGATCAGGGCAAAGGTGTAGATCTGTTGGAAACCTATTTGTACACAAACTGTCTTAAGAAAGAAAACACTGTTAAAAAAAAAAATAGAAGAAACTAGGTACTGGTTGAAAAGGTGAAGTCATCCACTACATCTACCACAGAATCATATTATTCTGTACCACTGATCAGAATAAAATAATGGCTCATAAAGATAAAAGATATCTTCTTATTATGACATTTTAAAGAAAAAAAAAACCAACAGAAAGAATCTTAAATTAATGGAATTAGGCCGCAATATCATTGCTTTCAGTGTTGTTAAGCATAACATTCTACATTTTTTAAAAATAATCTCATAATTTCAGAAAAATCTCTAGAAATCCTAATTTGTGTTGTATACGAAAGAAAATAAATTCCTTTTTTTCTGAGCTTTACTGTCCAAAATACTTATAAATTTGATCCTGATATTTGCAAGGTGCAGGAGGGTCGGGCAGCAGGAGAAATAAAAGGAAACCAGCACATATTTCTTTAAGTGATATTTTTAAGCCTGCTTCTTCCCAATTCTTTTTTCTCCATATTCCTTGTCTTGTGACATTTAGCAAGGCAAAGCCTGAAAACTCTATTATTAGTTAGTGAGAAAATGCAGCAAATGGCGTAGAAGGCTTAGTTTCCACATTCCCCTTCTCTTACACAGTGTTATCCTTCAACTCACCTCCCTTGGAAGGTGGGAGAAGAAATTCTATGTTTTGAAACCACTGGTGAGATTGCAGTCAGTGAGGCAGGAAGGGAGTGCAAGTCTGTGTGAGGAAGGACAGAAAAGGCTTCTCTGGAAGAAGCCTAATTTATTTGTAATTGGTTGGACTGAGGGTTTGCAAGCATCACAAGGAGATTTCTGAGCAATAGCAGATAATATATGCTTAGAGACTGCCTACTAAAATTGCATTTCTAGTGCTACTTTTGTCTCTGATTCACTCCTGAAAGGGCAGTTGCATTTTCTCTGACATGCCACTGTCAGTGAGTCCTTCAGGGCTCATAAACTGACAGGTAGAGGAAAGATAAAGGCAGAAATACCTCTTTCACAACAGTATTTCAATTATCCTTACTCGTCTATTTCTCATTGGGCCATCTCTTTTTATATTCTTTCTTTCATATTTGCTGATATAGGTTTTAGAGGTTAAAAGGGAAACTGTGGCAGGAAATCCATCCTGTTAAAGAAAAAGCAGTGTAACAGAAAGTACTGTCTGAAGCAAGTAGCACTGCATAGAAGAAAAATATTTCTATGAGTAGTATAAAAAAAGAGAAAATATTTCTGCAGCAGCAGCCAAGTAATAGGAAATTTTCATTCACAACCATTGTGGTTTAATGGGGAGGCATATAAACACCTCCAAAAAAAAAAAAAAAAAACAAAAACACCAAAAAAACCAACACCCAGAGCATGGATTCTTTTCAGCAGTTGGGCTAAAACATATCAGAAAAGTTCTGTGGCAAATATCTGTTTCCTCTGCAACAAATGAAGAAGTTGCTGTTGTCCCAGTGGAAATTTATTTTTCACATTTATGATTTTCTATGAATGCTGGGAAAACCTCGATGTTATTGCTTTGCTCCATAGAATTGAGATGTATGAGAAGATCTTGCTCATCTTTCCCCACTTTGTCCAGGTAAGCACAAGGTTTCCTGCATGAGGTTGCCTTGAGTTGTGGATGACACATCTCTGGAAGTGTTCAAGGCCAGGTTGGATATGGAGTGCAGCAGCCTGGTCTAATGGAATGTATCTCTGCCCATACCAGGGGGTTGGAATTAGATGAGTTCCATGAGCATTAAGGTCCCATTCCAAGCCAGACTATTTGAAGATTTTGTGATTTAGTATTATTCATGTAAGTAATCACGTTATATCAAACAGGGTACTTTCTTGCACACCAGGTTAGCAATTATATCAATGTTTTATCGTTTAGAGGACACTTTCACAGCAGAGTTTAGTATGGAAAACACCTTTCATTGCTAACACATTTGTATCAGTGTAATATTAAAATGAAAATTCTGCTTATTCAGATTACCATTTTCATCTAACTTGCTAATGAGAAATTTCAGAATGATAAATTAGCCATCTCTCTATGCAAAGACTTTGGTTTTCATGCTACAGAAATACAATGTCCACTTACATAATTGACTCAAATTTTTTCCTTATAAAAGAAGTCTGAATTATTGGAGCTTCTTTCTGCATTGAATTTCTACTGAATATCTAAAAGTTTAGCCCCTTACTGATAAGTCTCTTAAGGAATGTTCTGACTGTCATTATTCCAGAAGAGGAAGACAGGTAATTGTAGGTGACATACCTGTCACAGGAACGATATTTAAGCTACAGGGTTTTCTTGTACAGTAAATCACTGTTATGATTACTGCCACTTTCAGATTTAAATGCAAGCATCACCCTTGACTTTCCTTTAGTTCATCAGAAAAAAAGGCAAACAAATAACCTCTTTGCCTAAAATTAGAAGAGTCCTATTATTTCTATTCTAAGCAGTTGAAGTACATTAAGATCCTGTATACCTGAGACCTTACTACTAAAAGACATTTGTGGGAGGTGGAATAAAAGGATGACTTTTTCAGAAACACAAGTGAAAGTTTAACAGGTCTTTTTGGTCCTTTTTGAATCCAAGTATTGGTTTTAAAATCAAGCACAAAAATCTAGAAGAGGCAAATGCTTTTCTGTTTGTCTGGGTATAAGCTAACATGAGGATTTATGATTTTTCTGTTATTTTCCAGCAACCTCTTTTGTCATAGTTTCCTATCCTTCCTCATTTTCTTGGGAAAAGCTATTAACAGTTTGTAACATTTCCAAAACACTCTGAAATACTGCCCAGGAATATGACTTTTTCCAGGTCCTTGCTCATTGCCAGTGATTATTTATTCCAAAAGAAAAATCTTTTGAAAAATATTGTCCTTTGAAAACTTATTCACCAGACTGAAGACTGTGTTAAACAACACATTTCTCTCCCTGAATTTTCCAGATTTAGGACTGTTAATGTTCAGAAGGAATAATGAGTTAAATTATTATTTTTCATCACTTCATTATTGGTAGAATAAATAATTGTGTGCACGACATTGCTGTTTTTCAATCCCTGCATTTTTAAAATTTAAATTCCAAAAGCACAGCAAAACAAATAAAATTTCAGTGCCAGTTTAAAGCTGAGTGTCTCAAAACTGTTCCTGTAGAACTAAGCAAACCAAATGGGCATAGCCACAGATAAAAGAATCATGCTAAAGATGAGGTTAAAAAGGAAACAGGACATGATATTAACTTTGAATTACCCATGATTCGCTAACGTTTTACCACAGCGGATATCCTTGCTAACTTAATTTCCCTTCATACTACTTCAACAGCAACTGCTGTGCATACACTGTTCATAAATCACAGTGAAAATGCATTGTAAGAGCAAGCAGGACTCTGCATTGTAAAGATAATTCTGCAATGAGAATCTCTATTCAGACTTGTTTCATTTTGGTAAATACCTCTACATTTTCAAGTGGTTACTACAGAGCATGAACACATAAGTAAGCTGAAAATTATTGAAAAAGCTGAAAATTATTGAAAAAGCATCAACATTAGGGTAAAAGCAAACAAAAGATAATGAAGTCAAGATATTGAGTACACTTTAGATTGACTTTCTACAGAAGAAAGGAAACCTTAACTGAATTCTTAGTAAAAAAATCATTTCAATGGAATTCAGAGGAGTATTTTCATCTTGTAAATGCTAGTTTTCTCCACTTCACTGATATATTGACATTTCAATCTTTTTCTTCTTGATTCAGAAGAAAAACACATATATGTAATTTCTCCTTATATGTAAATTTTAAATATCTCCTATTGAAAATGTGTGTATGCTAAATATGTTACAAGAACTTTCTTTGGAAACCCTGTTCTCCAAATGGGAAACATCCCATCTGTAAATGTCATGAACGTCTTAGCCAAGCTCCAAAGAATTGTTAATTTTGTCAAAACAGCATTTTCTGTACCAAATGGCACCTTCTGCACTTGCACAGCTTTTATTTTTGTTACAGTATGTCTTAGGACCTTCGTGCACTCAAGGTCAGTGAAGGACACACACATGCAAGTGTCCTTCACTGAGAGTGTTTATAAATGCAAGAATGTTTTAGAGGAAATTGTCTCATCCCAGTTTTACAGTTAAAAACAAAGACTAAGTTTTCAAAGATAATACAGGAAATCTGAGGCAGGATCAGGACTGAAACACATTTCCTAAGTGTCAGTGCAGCTCTTTTTATCACAAGGATGAATTTCTGTCCCACAGACATACAGTCAGACATTCTTATCTTGATGCACAAGCTTGTATATAAATTCACCCATTCTTTAATATATATTGAGGTCTGCAATATAGAAATAACAATTGATTACTGCCTATTGTCTTACACTAAAGCTCATCGCAAAATTGTATTTTATTTAATATAAGTTTAGATTTTAGTTTCAACAAAAATAATTTCCCATAAGGATGACACCGTGTTTGTACCTGAATGACCTTTCTCTAGGAAAGTGGAGAAAGTTTCATACCACACTTCAGCACCTGCATGCTATTCCATCTTTAACTCTCCTTCATGCCCAACTCAGAAAGTACTGAGTTTTGTCTTAACTGTGATATGCTGACATTTCCAACCCAATGAAACTGTAGGTGTTGTTTTCACACTGCGTTCTTCCAAACTTTGAAATTTCACTACAGGCAAACCTGTTTCAAGATGTTGCCTGCAGCACTATGTGAACTTGCTGTCAGATCGATTTATTTATGGATGATTGCTGAGTTGTATTCTCATGAGGTCAATATTCGTTACATGTACCCGTATGGATAAGAATCTGACATATTACCAACATTTTACAGAACTTTTATACTTCTGACAATTATTTTCTTCAGAATTACAAAGCAAATAAGTTATTGACTTTTAAACATATACACTTGAAAATGGGGAGAAACAGTAGCAATTAAATCATAGAATAATAGAATATCAGAGAATAGCTGGAAGGTACTCACAAGCATCATTGAGTCTAACTCCTGCACAGAAAAAATCCCAAAATCACACCGTGTATCTTAGAGTATTGTACAAATGTTTCTTGAACTCTGTCAGGATTGGTTCTGTGACCACTTCCCTAGGGAACATGTTCCAGTGCCCAGCCACCCTCTGGGTGATGAACCTTTTCCTAATATCCAGCTTAAATCTCACCCTGGTACAACTTCAAGCCATTCCATTGGATCCTCTCCTTGGTCACTAGATAGAGGAGTTCAGTGCCTGCCCCTTCGCTTCTCCTCATGAGGAAGTTGTAGATTGTAATGAGGTCACCTCCCAGTCTCCTCCAGGCTGAACAAGCCAAGTGACCTCAGACTCTCCTTATACAAGTTCCTCTCCAGACCCTTCATTGACTGTCTCGGTTTGGAAAGACAGGTGTCTGCTAGGGAGGGTAGAAGTCTCTCTTGGAGTGGAGAATGCAAACCCACCTCCTCCAAATTTTTATAATTTTGAAATTAAGAGGCTCTCAGGCAAAGATATTAAGATAGGGATAACAGTTCTTAGTACATATAACAAAGCAAACAAACAACAATAACTATGGCATGAACAACAAAACAGAACCCCAGGACAGACTTCTCGGCTGAGATGGGAAGGGATGGAGCAGAGGCTTTGCTTCACAAACACTGGGACAGTCTGATCCCAGCGCCCCTGCAGGACTGAGAAACACCAAGCTGGAAGGGCAGGAATGAGCAGAAATCCCAGGCTGGTGGATGAGATGCACCAGAAGCTCTGTGGTGGCAGCTGGAACTGTGGGATGTCCTGGCAGGGCAGGGGGTGCGGGGCTGCAGCACAGCAAAGACCCACGGCAAGAAACAGGGTTGGCCTGGCTCCAGCAGGGCAGGGAGAGGTGAGCTCAGGATTCCTGGACACACAAGAAGATGGTGGTAGGTCCTTAGGACTGGACTCTTGTGATGACAGAGAATTCTCTCCACAGTAAGCAAAATCTTGACCCTGCTCCTTCTGGTTCCAAGAGCGACAGAAGGCAACTGCCTCCAGTCTTCTTCCTGTCCCAAAATCTCACAGTATCTCGCCCCTCAGAGAGAAACTCCCAGAGAAAAAAAGAAGTGTAGCCAGATGCTGCAGTCTTCTTCCCAACTTTGGCCACTTCTTTTGTTTTGCTTAAGCACCTGTAAGTACTCGATCTTGGCAACTTATGGGAAAAAATTCTATAAGTAAAAAAGAAAGAAATGTAACCCCCAACACTGTCTTAGAAGCCCTCCTTTGGACATTCTCTAACAGCTTTGTATCTTTCTTAGCTTGTGGCATGCAGAACTGCACACAGGACTTGAGGTGAAGCAACCCCAGAGCAGAGCAGAGGGGACAATGCCCTCTGGAAGCCTGATGCTCCCCAGGACACAGAGGCCCCTGATGTTTCCCAGCCCTCCTGGCTGCCAGGGCACTGTTGACTCAGTTTTAACTTGCCAGCAACCAGCAGCTCCCAGGCCACTTTCTGCAGCACTGCTTTGCAGCCTCTCCTTCCCCAGACTGTCTGTACACCGAGGGTTGTCCCATCTCAGGTACAGAATCTAGCCCCTGCTGCCCAGTCCTCAGATTTGTTGAGGTCTTCAGTAGGACCTTTCTGCCTTCAGTAGGAGTCACCAGCTCCAGTTTTGTACCATCAGCAAATTTCCTTAGTACAGATTCAAGTCCTGTGTCCAAGTCATTTATGGAGCTGATGACGAGCACAAGGCTGAGGATGGAGCCCTGGGGAACCCCACTAGTGACAGGTCTCCAGTCTGATGCCACCCCAGTCACTGTAACCCTCTGTGCCTGACCTGTGAGCCAGCTGCTCACCCATCACATGATGTGTTTATCCAGCTGTGAGCCAGACATTTTCTTCAAAAACATCCTGTGAGACACAGTTAAAAAAACTTGACATCCTTGAAGATTATATCAATCGGCTTCCCTTGATTGAGTGGGTGGGTAATGGTGCCATAGAAGAAGAGTAAGTTTGTGATAAGTAGGACTTTCCCCTCATGAACTCATGCTGGCTGTGACCAATGACAGTGGCTGACAGGCCTGGATTTACCTACCAGTACAGAAGATCATCCTTCTATCCCTTACTGAAAATTAGGAAAACATTCACCACCCTAAATGCTCACTCAGCATAAAAGCAGAGCCCTTACAGGGGCTTTACAGGAATATCCCAGTTTCACACAGCTGTGTAATAAATGCCCAGAGGGCCACACAATGGAGCACTAAATGACATCACTTTAGAGTAGGCAGTATTCTGACCTCCAGGATGAGTAACAGCAATTTAGGCAGTTTGCTGTGCTAAAGGAAGAAGCTATGAAAGCAGTAATGGATGCAGACATAGCCACAGCCTAAGTGGTATTGCCCTGCCATGCCTTTCTCTCTGGCCATGCCGGCACCTGTCAGCCTGTTTCAAGAGCTTGTATCTTCCTGTACCAGTCTGCAAGTTTTGAAGAAGCTGGACATTTGCTTCACTATTCTTTGCTATGCTTATTTTGTTTTGCTCTGGCTTTCATCTTCGGTAGAGGTTTAGTCATAAACTGTGTTACTGGGAGGGTATTTACAGTTGTATGAGTCACCACAGTTATTTTAGTGACAACTTCTTCACTGCAAAACCTGAATTAGGGGCTGATCCACTACCATGGGAAATAATACCAAATTCAGAAGATCATGTTTATTCACATTTGATACATAAAACATTTTTAAGCCTCAATCATATCACAGTATTCCAGGTACAGACCCTTATTCACAATCAGTGAGTGTTCTGTCTTTGACTTCATGGGATCAGCACACTCACAATTACACATCATCTACTCAGAGGGATTACAATGCAATTGCCATCTCTAGAGAAGTCAAAGATCCTGACAATCTAGAAGATACTTAGTACAAAATTATCAAGAAGGCGCTGAGATTTTATGGTGTGTTGTACATTCTCTGTAGACATCAGAACTGAAAAAAAATTTACATGAAACCAGCATGTCAATTTGAAATACTGAATTAATTCATCTACTGTATTCTTCACAGCAGTTTGCATCCCTTCAGACTTGTACTTAATACCATGTCTAAGCCTGGAACAAAGCAACAGTCCTGTTGAATGCCATGGTGCTTTAAATTTTTCACTGCTTGGGCTTCAAAAATGAAGCATCTACAAACAAATCCTGGTGGGATTAGTGGATGTAGGACAATGTCTATAAATTTGAAACCTATAACAAGTTTGAATTTTTAAGACTTGCAGATAAAGTAACGAAGTACAATTCAAAGAAAACCTGTAATTTATTTAAACACTAACCTATTAATGACAGAAAATACTATATATATTATAGTAGTAGTCTTTTACTCTACTATTCTGTAGTCTGGGAAAGAACGCATAAATTTTGCCAAATAGAAAGATTAATCAATAAGAAAATATTATGCTAAGCTTTTGTATAGTATCACATAGACTTATGTAAGAGTCTGTTTCAATACTCAATCATTAGGACTGAACAGATGCCAGAAACTCAATGTTTGTATTCCACTGGGCTATGGACTAGTTACAATTATATTATGTCATTTTCCCATTTAAAGGAATTAAGGAAACATTTCAATGTTTCAAAAAAATTTTAAGCCTCTTTTTACGCCTTTAGGACAAAACCAAAGTCTTCAGACTAAGAAAAAACATCCTGACCAAAAAAACCCCAAACAAACAAAACAAAACAAAACAAAGCAAACAAAAAAACCCCAAAAAATCAACTTACAAAATAAATGAATTACAAAAAGAGATACATAATCAAAAATCACCCAACTCAGAGACTTAAGTGTTGTTGTCTCATAATGCTGATTGCACTAATACCACACTAACATGGACCTCAGGAAAGATAATTTCCTGTTTTCCAGAGAAAGAGATATTTCACCCTAACCTCCTAGACTATTACAGTAAAATATTTATACATTTCTCTGACACAAAACAAAAACACTTGAATTGCTGTGTTCTGCGCTTTGCTTGGGTTTTGTTTTGCTTAAATGAGGCCCTTGCTGTGCCCTAAATTAGCTTCACAGAAACTTTTATGCAGGACAAAGCTTTCTGCTGATCAGGACTCACAGTGACAGAGCAAATAGCCATGCAGGAAACCAACTGGGGAAATCATCATTCTGAGGGATGTTTGTCTTGGTTTCTCTTTGTGTGTTCTGTCTTGGTCTGCAGAACAGGGTTCAAGGCAAAGCAGGTCAAGAGTTTTTTACATTGAGAGGTTTGAGAATTCCCAAATACAGAGGGAGGCAAGACAAAAGCACCTATTCTCAATTTATCTGCATTAAAATGTGTTCCTTACTTGAAAATTCAACTTGGTGGAGAGGCATTAGCTTCAAAGCAGTTGTGCAGAAATCCTTACAGTGAATAAACAGAGAAAGTTATCCATAGACTAAAATCCTGTCATTCTTGTTAACATTGATTTAATTGAGCACAGAATCATGCAAAAGGATCTGATTCTCCAGTGAACTCTAAGGAAAGGGAATTTAGTGGTAATGTGTGTAACCTTAGCCTCTGCAGAGGCATATGAAGAACTGATTTATGCAATGGCATCAGAGATGGCACTGAGCAGGAGGATAGCTGATGCAAGAAAACAAGACACCAGCAGGCAACCTGGGGTGGGCTGTCCAAGACAAGAGAACATTTGGGTGCAGGAGAGGAGAATGAGGCTTTAGAGGGGTAAAAGACATTATATTCATGGAGAAAGAGAGGTAAGAATGAACAGCACAATCTGTACCATTAGACCAAAAGTCCATCCAGTCGAGTGTCCTGCTTCCAAAATTGGCTAAAAAAACATGTCTAAGGTATTTCTCTAGAACAAAGAGGGGAACACAGATAGCTACACAGACACCCATACTTTTGGCTGAAGGAGCTGAGGTGCCTATATGTATAGAAATAGATTCTATTTGAATTTCTCTCTTTGGGAAAGGACCCTCATTAAAGGTTCCAGAATTTCCCCATACTTTTTGCTTACTGCCACCATCTCCCCATCTCCCCACCTCCCTTGTCTGTGCTTAAAGCTGTTCTTTTCCTTTATCAGTTTGCTGAGGAACTGGATTTATATGTAGAACTGGCCAAAGACTCTGCCAAGAAATACCAACTCTGGCCTTTCTTTGCTAGTCATATGAAAATATAATCCTTTGCTTTGTTTGACATGAACTATTAAAGAAACATAAACATAAAATAAATATCAAAAGATCAAGAATCTCAGGATATTAGTGAGACCAACTCTCAGGGTGCCAGCCATGCAAGCCCCCAGATCCCACAAGGCACTGAGAGATTATCAGGGCTGAGATGAACAAGCTGGGCTTTCATTTCAGCCAGAAGTCAGAAATTTCTGCAAAACAAAGCTAGCTTTCAAAGATCCAGTTTTCAATATCAGCGAGTATCTTGTGAAAACCTCTACATAAACCTTGCAGTGCTGTTGCAAACATCATCTGTTTTAGAAGATTTCATATCTCTGTCTCTTTTCTTGGCATTCTGGACAGCTTCTGAAAAATCATATTTAAAAGGAATTTTTGTCAATACAACTGTTATAGCTTTCTTCCTAATAGATAAGAATAATGATTTTATGAAATGGCTCAGTAAGTGATATTATCTCAAGTGTTAACTGGTTTATTGATAAGTTACTTTCAATGAGAAAAGTTTAAATGGGAAAAAATTCAATGTTCTTTGAAGTTCTTTAGTAGCAAAACAATTTAATAGCTAAAATTTCTTATGAAATGACAGCTTTACCCCTATTCCTATTCTCTTTTTTTTTTCTGAGTCTCGTCTCTTCTATGAAGGTCTTTTCTCTTGTAGTCCAGTAACACTCCTCTAAATTTTAAAAGGGTGTTTAGGAACTTCAAAGACCTTGGGTTTGTTTTGTTTACCTGGAACCAGTCACTGCATTTCCACTTGTCTGTGATTCATCATGGGAGGTTCAGATAAAAGAACAACTTAATAAATGCCCCTCTACAAAAGACCATGTGTATAGTCCCAGAAAAATTAGTCCTATCACCTTGTTACAAGCTTTTGTCCTCTTGCTGCTTCTCTCCATGTCAGCATAACCCCACAGGATTTCACCTACTCTGTCCTTCCTCTCTTGCACAAATGTGCAGTGACCAAGTACAGAGTGGCACAAGACCAGTACTGTACTGGCAACAAAATGAAAAGGTTATGTCAAACAGGAATTGATGAGAAATGTCACCTGCAGAGACTGAGATTAATTTCTTGAACCCTAATCACCTCTTCCTTAGTAATAAAATAAGCATGTTATGAGCAAACTTCAAGTCTTGTCTTGCAGTTTGTATTTCACATAAAAAACAATTATATAATAATGATAAAGTTTCTGTCTTTAAACGACCTCCAAATTATCAACCCCAAAGAACCTCCTTCTAATAATAGTGCCATTACTATTATCATTATATACACACTATGCAGAATCAATTTAATTGTAGCAAAAGCCTTTGGAAACACTTTGACCACTGAAATCCCTATCCTGCTGAATACATTTATAACAAAGTAATTGGTTATATGACAAAATATATAGTTTCATAAAAGCCAACTGCTACACTACAGAACAGATAAGTATTGCTCAAAATCTTTTTAAAAGTCCTTGGGATACTCTTTATGTTGCTGGCTGTAAAATTCACATATGTATGAGATAAGTTGGCCAAAAAAAAAAAAAAAAAATTCAAGCAGCTCTTATGAAATTCCTAGACAAATTTTACGAAAAGGGGTAAACTGGTGCAATGTCTTCAAGAAAAATCAAAGATCTTTAGAGAGTTTTTTTTAAGTCAACTTCTTATTGACATCATTAAATTATGATAATGACAAATAACAGAAATATTTTAGTCTTATTTCTAGTCTTTCTGTATGGTTATGACCAGTACAAAGCACTTTGTAACATGACAATCTTTGAGTTCTCAATGATGAATAGAGCCATGCAATGTAATGCCTTGCTTCAAGAACATAGTGGAAATCATTTCAGCAAAAAATAATGGTGCTATTAAATCTATCATGTATACAGGTAAAATGAAAATTAGGGGTTCAGGTCCCTCCTCCATCTTTGATTTACTTTGTCCTTTGGAAAAAAAAAATACTCGAAGCTACATTGAATAAGGACTTGAAAGCACAGAATTTTGGCCACAAGGCAGATCCCCAGCCCAGATGAAGTCTGGAAACCACAGTAAGCAACAGAGACTCTTAACTGCAGGTTTGCACCCACAAGCCTCACATTCCTAATGTTGTATTGACTATACTGCTTATAGCAGTCAGTGGGAAATGCCAGGCATAGGACCAAAAATGCAAATTGCTCCTACTATTTCCTAAACACCATGCACATTCTAGACTGATTTTGAAAATGTTGCATGCTGGGAAAGTAGAACTTCTAAATACTAAGAACAGAACACATAGCCTGAATTACTATGTCTTTCCAGAGGATGACTGCTGGCATTCCTCCAACCAAAAGGTCAAAATCTGCCTTTTAAGACAACAGCTATTTTTTTAAAGAAATTAAGATAGCTTTCTTTTTTTCCCCCTCTTTTAAAGTGCAGGTTGCATGTACAAATAAATCCCCTTCTTTATTTCCCACCATGCTTTTTTTTTTTAATTTTCTAGTAGTTGGTATGTTCATCCAGGAATTTTTAAAGCCCCAGCTCCAACCAACATCAGCACAAGTCTGAAGAGTGGAACTACTCTGCTCTTCCTCCTGCAACAGCACCTACACTGAACCAAGAAGGACCCTGGGAGAGCTCACAGCTCTGGTATAGCAGTGGCCCTCACGTAGCAGATGGGTCCTGCATTTCTTTCTCATCATGAGCTTTCTCTACAGGATGAACAAGCATATGTGTGTGTGAGAATAGAGTCCAAATCTCCTCCTCTGAAACTAATTTCCTAACTTCTGGTACACAAACAAGATTTTCCTTGAGCTGTCTCCTCCTGACCTCCCAAATCCGTTATTCCTTCCTGCAAACTCCACCAGAAATACAGGGAAGTTTTGTCTCTTTTTCCCACACTCAGCCTCAGAGGAAAACACTCTCTGAAAAATTGAGTGTTGTTTCCTTGGGCAGAGCCAAGGCTGGGGAGGGACTTTTTCCTGGGTGAACCGCTTGAGTGGTACCTCTGTGGCAATTGGAAACCTTGAAAAAACATAAAGCAGCCCAAAAAGTTCCATTGGGGTGGTAGTTAGGGAGCCATTGCTGGCACATTTGAGGTATGCTCAAAGCATACTCCTCAGAGTTTCAGGAACACATTGGTCTACAGTGAAACAAGTCAGGTAACTACTGGAGTTTTCCATCAAACAAGGAGTCACAGCTAGGAAAGCTACATAGCAACCAGTCAGAGTTTACTTGCTTAATCACTGTGTTGAATTCCACAATCAATTCCTGTTCTATACTCCTCAGGCAGGACATTTTGAATGGAGTAGATTGTGGTACCTTCATTCTGAAAATGTAGGCAATGTTTCTGAAGACTTTCTCAGTCACCTCACCAATTAATGAAACCCTCGCTATACAGGCTGAGGAATCAGTAGAAAACCGGATGCTTCAGCAGCAGAAAACCTTCTAAAGACAAATATCCCTTATTTTTTATGATTGGAAGGGACTTAGTCAGCTTAGAGAACATAAGTTACAGAGATTCAGACTTTCATATGAGTGAAGGTGAGATGAAAGAAGATGGTCTAATAAAGTTTAATCAAAAGGATTTAATAGGAAGGAAATGGAAAACAGGGTACATAGCAAATGATTAGGGGCAGATTGGGTGTTCATCATACAACCAGACTTGCAAGATGTGTGGCAAGAAGACTTCCAATGAAATGGAGAAAAGGGTTTCTAAGGACCTTTATATGATAAATAATGTATCTAGAATAAAAAACACGATCTTTCTTTTCCAAAGGAAAAAAAAAAGAAAAAAAAATATAGATCTTGAAGATGCTTACATTGTTTTGTTATTTTTCCTGATCTTTTCTAGAAGAGGTGGATTTGTAGGTATGAGATTCACTATTATTACATTCTTTCAGGGACTGCAGTAATTTCTTTGGAAATTACAGGTCACATCTGGACTCACTTTAATTATAGACATGAACCATTAAAATGTTCACGTGTCATCTGTTGTTTTTCAGAATTGCCTAACACTGTTTTCCAACAATAATATCTGCTAGTGGCCTATCAGTCTAAAAATTTTTTTTCATAAGACCTAAGGGATGAAAAGGAACTCTAGTGAAAAGAACAGGTTTTAAAACAGTGAATTTAAATATCCAGAAAAGACATATAGATACTTTGAAAAATTCTGATAAATATACAAATGTTTTACTTCCTGCATGAATATGTTCAGGCATGTCACAGAAATATATGCATATTTTTAATATTAGTTTTAATTTCTAGCCATGGATGATGGATATGTACCTGTAAATACAAATTGTGTTTTTGGATGGCAAGGATCAAGATGATGTTTTGAATGACAAGGATTTTGTACTGGGATCAAGAACACATATATTTGATTACCTGGTCAATAAAGAAGTTTAGAGATTCACTAGAAAAATAAGCCAGGCAGATAGATTGGAATGATTTTGGCTGCCCTAATACTTTTTGATTGATTATCTGCATCTTCATATGAAAATCAACATTTTGACCTTCATCCACTTCAAGCTGGATAACCACCTGTTCAAAATTTCCTGTTCTCTGCAGTCCTCAAAATGGTAAGGATAAACTGTGATGTTGTAATAGCTTTGATGGTCCAGAGTCAGTCTTCCTGTAATATGGAACATGGGCTTGTACTCCCAGTCCTGCAGCATGGCAGGTCCATAATATGAATGTTTTAATGATAAAGCTGATGCTCAGTCTACATGTTTGCTCATTCATCACTCACCTTTATTCCTTTCATTCTGAGATGAAGTTTTCTATCTTAATCATTTACAGTCCTTCCCTTTTGTCTGGGACTGAGGATCTCTGGGAGCCATCTAAAACTGTGGGGGAAATAAAAAAAGGGTTTTTTTAAAAATATTTTAATGGCAATAGGCAAAAATAACATTGGCACATTACCGGATGAGGATGGTCACCTCACGAACAGGGACAATGACAAGCAGAGGTGTTCAATGTATTCTTTGCCTCTGAATTCACTATGAATGGCAGACCAATGGGGTCTCAGTGCCCCAAGCTGTAGGACCATGACTGTGAGAATGTTCAACTCCCAGCTGATCCTGAAATTGTGTGGGATCCAGCTGCATCCCTACAAATCTATGGGCCCTGATGAGTTTCATCTAAAAATCTTGAAAATATGGTTAATGTTATTGCAAAAGCTCTATTGATTTTTAAGCAGTCTTGGGAATACAGAGAGGTCCCAGCTGGCTGGAAGCTGACAAACATTGTCCTGGTTTTCAAGAAGGGCAAGAAGGAGAATGCTGGATGCTACAGGCCTGTCAGTCTCACTTCAGTGCCTGGTGAGGTTTGGAGAAGATTATTCTGAGAGGTGTTGAAAAACACCTGAAAGACAACTCAGTTATTGGTCTTTTCAACAGCATTATTCCAACTTAGACACGTTTTTCTAAAATGTAAACAAATAAAAAATACTTCTTTAAGCCATGTCACTACTAAATTTTCAAATATCTTAATCTTGAGATGAATGGTTGGGGTGAAGTGAGTCAGGAATTCATAAGAAAAACAAAGCCTACACATTGCTCTGATTGTAAATACAGCTTTGCCTTAGTGCTGAAAAAGAAAACAAAGGAAGAAGATCACACACTGGAGACCTGAGCTGAGTTTTCTGAGGAGAAGGGTAAAGTGCACTAAGATTTTATGATTACAAGATAGTATAAAGTCTGGCAACTAGATGTAATAAAAGATGACAAGCCAGCAGATCTATAAGAATAATATCCCATCATTATAAAGTAAGTAGCAGGGGAAGCAGGAAAGCCCTTGGCAAATCTTACAAGTATCTCATTGCAGACAGAGGAAGCACAAGAGGAATGGTGGATGCCTAATACTGTTCAAAGTTTAAGGATCATAAGTGTGATTTCCAACTATCAGCTGGTTGCAAAAAGCACTTATTTGGGATGCATACTATATAACATTTACAAATGTATTATTTGGCAAAGGATGGTTCGTGGTTCTGATTTAGAAAATATCACCTTGTTCTGACCTCTCTGAAGCTAAACCAAAATAGCAAGAGTGAAGGGTGAGGCAAAGAACACAGAGCTCTTTTCTGAACAAAAGAAAGAAGTGGTTTACACTCCATGCTTATTGTGTTCAGCCCTACAGTTTTTCAGTTGGTTTCAGAGAAACATTACATGTATACTTTTGAAAAAAAATTGTAAAGGCACAAAATTGAAAAAAATCATAAAAGCCACTTGAAGAGAAGACAGATTAAAACTGACTAAAGATTCAGAATTCAGAAGGAAAGAGACATTTTTGTTATTCAGAGAAAACGAGATAGAATTCAATGGAACTTCTCATAACTTTGCAGTTTTAAATATCTTGTAAGGTGGAACACAATGGAAAACACTTTGAAAAAGTTCTGAGTATGAAACGTAAGGAATCCCAGACATGACTCAAAATTTTTCATTTTATTGGAGATATAGTAACATAAGGAGGAAAATTATCCTTTTCCTACTTTTCAATACACTATAGAGTAGTGCTCAATCTGATACTGTCATACACTTAAAATTACTCAAATGCTACAAAAATGTAGGTGTGCAAGAGATGATTACAAGAAGGTATTCATTCAGGCAGCTATGTTCTTGTAATGCTGTTCTCATCACAAACTATGAAAAGAAGAAACCTAAATGAAATCTCAGTGGTATCTGAAGGAACAGAATTTCAAAAACAGTAGCACATCACCAGTAATAGTTTCTTCTTGCTAGAAAACCTAGATATTGGCTACCAGCATATATGTTCACTCCAGTCATGAGAAATGACAGTAAAGTCTGCATTAAACATCTCTGACCACTCAGAAAAATGTACCACATTTAAGTTCTTTGAGACATGAACTATCATTCCTTGTGTCCTAACTGGTTCCAGTGCCATTTCTTTCGTGGTGTATTTCTTCACATGAAAATGGAGCCATTCATTAAATTTGATACCACAGTTTAGGTGTCTAGACCTTATTGTAGTATTACTTTCCTTCCTGAAACCCTCTAAAGGTTTAAACTCACTTTTCCCTATAACTCATTACTGAAAGCTGGAGCTTCAGGTTAATAATTTTGTTTTTTTAATATAGCATGTATAGGTACAAATTGTCAGCTCCACACAGGATTCTATTGTATGTAAATTCCTAGCACAACCTTTTCAAAACTTCCTCCATCCTACAGTCCTGAAGGCTGATGACATCCAATGATCCTTCCTCTACAGCCTTTAAAACTCCTCTAACTTTCTTGTACCTGTCTGGCAACAAAGCCAAACCAGGCTTCTGCTTCTGTCTCACGTCAGAGCATTGCACTAGGGTACAAGAAATTACATCACTTTCTCACCTGTAAACAGATGTGTCTCTTAATCATCTCAATCACCTAAGGTTTATCTCTTTCAAAAGGTTCAATTCTTTCTTATTACGCCTAAAGCAGTCCAAAATTGAAAAATGCAAAATTTCCCTCATTCCCCACTCCTAAATCTTGATATTCCCATTAAATAGTATGACATTTCCTATATATATATGCAATCACCTCAAGAGTTCTGATGTGCTGCAGGTACAAGCTCTGTACTTGTAATATAGGAAGATATTTTGAGTGTATACACAGAATTATGGCTTGAGAAAGTACAGGCTGAAAATACTGCTCATTCTCTCCTGCTTCTCCAAACACATGAGCCTGGAGCAATCATCTGAATATGGTTCTGAATGCTGATCAGCCCCCACTTAAAGAAAATAATTTTTTCATGATAAGACTTATCATAACTTAAGTCTTCAGTAGCTTAGGGCCTTTTTTTCAAAGTAGTCATACATGGGGTAGGTTTTACCTTGTAAATTTAAAATCATTCTTTTGGCTTGTTTCTAGCCAAATGAAACCTGAGTTCTTAGACATTCACTCAGACCTACAAGGAGAACTGTCTTGCTCTGAATGTGCCACTTTGCTTTTGGGGCAGTCTTTGTAGCAATAGAGAGAGTTTCACATATAATGTGCTTAAATAGGAGATAAAAATTTACACAAAACCAAACTAGAAAACTTCATAACCCAAATAGTAAGCCTTAAACTTGTTCTATCATGCTGTGTGAGGTTAAGATTCACCAATGGCATCAGGCTTTGCTCTACTATACTGGAGTGAATATTAGTAGAAATACAGAAGCTGCAAAAGCTCTCTGGATACATCAGACACAATCTCATGTCATTCTTTATGTTGCTGATGTCCCTGACAGTTTGGGCCATCAGAAAACAAAACTTGCTACTGCAGCTGGATTGGATTCTACATCTTAAACTTGCTCCAGTCTTGCTCATCACACCCAATGTCATAGCACTTGAAAGTGCTAAATATCTCTCCAAATATCTCCCAGCACATCCAATTTTTCAAATGGACATTGTCAAGTCATTCAATGTGCAGATGAGACAAATTGTTTCAGTTTCTTAAAAAAAGTCTTTTAGCAATGGTAAATCAACAAATTGGAATTGAATCTTAATAAAAATCAAGAAAATACATGTATATAGCAAGCTATCACCTGAGCAAACCAACAGCCTTCAGAAAGGACCTACAATGACAATCAAACCTATTAAAAGCCTGTGGCCAAAAACTCTGTGATGTGAACATAAGAAAAAAAATTGTGCTCTAGAGAAAGAAAACAGAAAACGTTTACTCTGACTCTGGGGAAGGAGACGCCCATACCACTCAGAAGGAAACAACCTGACGCCATTTGAGGCTGCAGTTGATCCAGCACAGGAAGCCAGGAAAGCATTTCAGTGTATTGTCTCACACTTTTTAAGCTTACTTTGAGACAAAATGAGGTTGTGTGATTAGAAGATAAACTGCAAGTTGAGATTAGAGGGACCTATGCTCTAATTCTAGCATTGTCTCTGCATCATTTCATTGGCTCCAGCTTACATCTCTGTGCCTTCAGTAAAATGTAGACATTGAGTACCTTTGAAATCTGCTGATTAAAAGGGTTTTTTTCAAAACAACAGAATTGTTCTGCTAAGTTAAACCTTGGCCTTGCATTTATCTTACAGCTTCCCTTGACTGACAGCTTCTTTGCTCTCAGCAGCCAGGAAATTTTGACCCTTCTCATTGTATCACACCCATTCTCTTGAGGACACTCCAAGTGCCTGCCAGCCCCCTTCCCTTACAGCTCAGAAGAGTGAAGATACTCAAACATTCAATATTGCACAAAAACAAGTATGCAAGTCATGATGCAGCCAATTCCACATGGGAAAAAAGGCACATTTTGGGAGGGGCCCTTCAGCAATAACATTCAGAGGTTGTTAGTAATATGCCTTGGGTTGACAACACAAGTTTCCTTGAATTATTAAAGAGACCAGATACTTCTAAGCAGTAAAATGGGTGCAGAAAAGCACTATGGACTACAATTTACTGATACCTGTTTGGAAATAACATCTTTATTCCATTGGAGTCTAGATTTTTCTTATAATTATTTTTCTGATAGTCATTCATCAGCATCCTGGCAAATGACATTGGAAGTTTAGCATCTCACTTTCCATTGATTTGTACTGCAAAGGGGCACAGATTAGAAAAGGTAGGAAGGTCTTTGACTCCCCTCTTCCATTGAAAGACAAGTGGCAATGCATCTAACAAAGGGTTGATATTGCAAATGTCATAACCCTTACCACAAAGAGGACAAATGAATGAGAGCAGAAACTAAGCTTGACAGCTCCAGAAAAATATAAAAACACACTCTATTTTTCAAGTGACACCATTCCAGAAAATTCTTACCCCAAATCTATTTGCCAGGCTCTATTAAGTTGTCTGGGCATAATGACAATGACATTATCCCCATCCTTATTCCTAGAGTTCAAAAATAATAGTAATTGGAAATAATCTAAGACTAGAAGCCTCCAGTCTATCAAAAATGCACAATGTTTTAATTAATACTTTTGAATTCTGATCACATTCCCTTTTCAAGGAAGATAAATCCCCATTTTATTAGTTTTTGTGACTTTATTTAAAAATGAATAGAGTACTTCAAATGCAGTGCCAGATACCCAGCTCTTGCTGGCTTTTACATGCTACTTCAGTAGCCTTTCTGGATGTGATATGTGCACTTCTGAAATGTTTATTCATGAGAGTAACACTTAACCCTCACCCCCAAGGCATTAATTTAATGAAATTGAACATCTGACTAGGACCATAGCCTAGCCAACTATGCAGAATTAAGTCGAAGCAAAGTTTGTTACCCAGCTGATAAGGCCTGACTTCCTTTTGTATTAAGAAGCTGAATTGCTCTTAACTCAGAAACTGACTTAAATTTAGATAAAACATGCTGGCAATCTATTGGCTGAATCAGATACTTTCCTGCTTCCTGTTTCAATCTCATATACATCTCGTCTTCTAAAAGAGAACCCTGCCAAATCCCTCCAACCATATGTTCCTTGAGCATTTCTTTACTTTAGGAAGTAACAGATGCCTGCCCTGGGGGAAAAAATCAATTTATTTCTGTAACTTGGTTCCAGTAATGTAACAGAGTTATTTTGTTTTAAGGAAAGGGCAACCAACCCTGAAAGGATGCTTCTTTTACCTTTAAGAAAAATTACATAAGTGGTTTGTATTGAATAATTTATGAGCTTATACAGAAGAGTTTTTCAAAATAGCTCAAAATGTACATTTATCATAACCTTTTTCTTCAGCTTTCCACTAATTAATGCTTCTGAAGATTCTTAATTTTAAGTTTCAGGAAACATGCATGTTTGGAAAAGTACTTCATTTTATGTTTGCAATGAAATATACATGAACCATTTTATGAATTTTAATGAATCTTTATTAACTTTGGTCAGTTAACATTATTCATTAACAATTCATAAACACTTCAACCTACCCCTATTATGCAGCATTATGAACTCTTATGAGAGTGTTTGATACAAAACAGTCGTGATAAAAATTTTGAAATAGAGGGGGAAAAAATGGAAAAGCTCCTTCATATGCCAACGACATACTTTTCTCAAATTAAAATTTCAACAGGCTCATGGATGATATTCAAGTGGGTCTGCGAGGATCTCGTCATGTCTGAATTCAGATCCCAGACAGTGCTACTATCTCAATCTGGAGCATATCCCATCCAGAAGTTACTGAACTCACTTAAACTAGGCCCACTATAACATGCAATATGAGATTATGGTTCAGTTATGTCCATTTGTTCATATCAGAAAAAGTAATTTTCTGAATATTACTTAATGGCATTAGCTTTTTCTGGGTAAGAGTGTTGGGATTTGACATCTAAAGTATTTACAAAAGGAACAAAATTTAAAAAATGGGAATTCATTCTTCTTTTATATTTGGTGTGTCTAAATTTTGCAGTCACGTCAAATTCAGCCTTTGGAAGCTTTTTGTATGGTTTTCTGGAAAACTGGCTGTATCCATGCCCTTTTTATGCTTCTGTTAAAGTCACTTCCCCAACACTTGCGCAAGTCAAATGACTATTTTTTCTCTAGAGAAGAGCAAAGCTCCTTAAGTTACTCATGAAGCATGTACACATGCTGTGCATGTGAACCAAATTTTCCTACAGCTAAATGTTAAAGACCTGAGCTGCTAGACTGCCATTTCCCAGAGAGGAAAGGGCCAGCCTGACGCAGGCACGTAGCTGGGAAGTTATCCTGAGCAGCAACAAACACAGCTCTGTGGGTGGGAGCTGTCTCTCAGCCTCTGAGTGCTCTCATTATGCTCTAGCTAACCTTCCTCTTCTCTCAGCACCTGGGGTTTTCTGAACACCATTACTAAGTGTCTAATTAACATCAGGTGTTTTAGGGATATGAATGTCACTGCTCCCCTGCGTCAGGCATTTGAACACAAAACACTGGCTTTGATGGGTTTCTACCTGTACATAACTCACCCAATTCGATGTATGAATCTGCAGCAGATGGATTTGTAGCCAAATTCCCAGCTGCCTTTTTCTCTAGGCCAGAAAAGCATGTACCAAAAAGGAGCAGCTGAGCTCTGCACTGCCTGTGAAATCTGTGAAACCATTTTTATTGACAGAGGTGAAAGAAATGGGGAGAAAGTGGCATTGTGCTGATAAGAGCACATGAAGTATACAAGAAAATACAATTTGTTGAGGATGCAGGTAGATGAAAAACATCCCCATTGACAGAATGAGTTCCATGGGCACTTTCTACTTTTTGTCAGGCCTCTCAATCTGATTGATCAATAATGTGCATGTTTTAAACTACTCCAATCCGTTCTATACTCAGCATTTTAAATTCAATTCTTCAGTGTTTTCCTTAGACAACATGCCACAATTCACTCTCCTGTGCCTAATCCATCCACAAAATGCATTTTGTCAAACTATTCAATTCTCTCCCTTGAATGAAGCACATTCCATCAAACCAGGACGCCTGTTCTTAGAACAGAATGAATTCTGTCTAATGTAATAAGCAGGGTCTAAAGAGAAGCATTTAATCTAACATATATGTTTAACAAAAGGAATCATTCCTTGTTTGGTAAGACATATTTTAAATTCTCTGTGAATTTTTAAACATTTCACTACTGTAAATTGACAAATGAATCCTACACAGCTTTTGAACAGAGAAACTGTTGTATACAAAATCTTTCTAAAACCTTCTCTCTTTAGAAAATTCGGGAACAGGAATGGTGGATATTAACTAGCTTCATGCTTTGTAAACTTGAATGAAACTACTGAAAAATTTATCTGGTTTTTACTCTTAAAAGGTTTATAGTGATTAACTGTTACAGAGGGAACTGAGTAGAGGCAGCTACAGCAGCTGTGATACTATACTGAGAATTCCTTCAAAAATGATTCTCACATTCACACTGGCTATTACTGGGTAATTAAAATCTCTTTATGCCCTCCTAAAATCCCAGAAACCAAACCCAATTCTTTTCAAAAGAATGAAAGTGAAATATGACCTTAAAGACACGCATTAACATTCCTGACATCTGGTCCAGTTGTCTGATTTTGCTTTATGCCAGGGATGTTCCAGGGATTGCAATGAACATTGAAATTGCAACTGACATGTCATTTGTACTCTTCCTCCTTCTGCCATGTGGATTATTCTTACCAGAGTTTTCTATGTGAAAATTCTGGACAGGAAATATATGTACATATACTGCCTGGGTTAAAGGTTTTAGCAGTATAAGCTTCATCTGACTGCATTACTTTACCATCACAAGTTTTTGTAAAAAATGATACAGAAAATGTTTATCCTAACACTCTATATTACTTACTTCATGATATTTGTCACATTTTACATTACCATAACTATTTCAAGTATTATAATTTAGGCTGAACTTCTATTTCTTGTAATGTTTTTTTCTGAAACATCATACTTGGGTTTTATTTGGACTTGCCCAAAAACATAAAAATAACCAGACTCCCTTATTGATTGAAGGCTTCTAAACCTTTACCAAAATAGAGGTTCATATATGGTCTTGGAGGTGACTCACTAAAAGCACTGATTGGTGATAAAAACCTAACACCTCAGAAAGGAGACAAACAAGTGCAATGCTGAGGGGGAAGCAGCAGAAAATCATCTGATCAAGCACTGGAAAATGACCTTGAGAAAAACTGTGGGGGAATTCCAGACATAAGCAGTATCTGAAAAGGAGGTGGCAACTATGGGAAAATAAACTGTTCTGTGAGAAATCTGATTAGGAAAACAGATTTCTATGGTCTTGATAAAAATGAGTATTTGTTTTCTCCTTTTATTCAACTATATGGCCTTGAATTTTGGCTAAAATCCTCAACATAAAAATGCGGTTGATTTTTTAAATTCCACTTTTCTTGAGAAGAAACCAAAAAATATTCTCCCACATACCACCTGCAAACCCAGCTGATTTAATTACTCTGACTAACTACACATCTGGCATAACCCAGCATGCTTTCCCCAGTCAAAGCCAAGAGATTTTTCTAAAATATTATATTGAATATCTTTTCATAGCAAACAGCAAATCAGACCACATATGCATATTTATGTATATACATGTATTTGCAGGGGAAAATACTTGATGTTATAACATCATTCATGTCTTAAAACAAACTTAATGATACAGGGAGAAACATGGCCTACATTTTAAGGTGAGAGAAAAACAGTCAAAGAGCAGGTAAGGTACATGAAGCATGAGAGGCACAATGGGAGCAACAGAACACCCTTGTGAGCAGATGCAGGCACTGGGAGCCTGATGCTGGCATTTAGAAGCAGAGGAGATGATGTGCAATGATTGTAGTCACTGGCTGCAGAAGCCCCGTTGTCTGCAGGATCCACAGATGACCAAGCTCCATACATCCCATGGAGCTCTGTTTCCTCTCTGCAGGATCAGGTCCCTTTCATGCATATGTTTCACACAGAAGTGCTGAAATAAAATGGTAACTTCACTTACCTGATACTTAACTAACTCAAAAGATTGTCAGAAAGCTCAGTGTAGGAAGTACGTTGAAAGCCCTGGATGAAAGATGTGCTCTCTGATGACTACAGTGAATTGCCTTTCCCTCTACCCTTTAACAGAAAGTTGTGTTGAAAAGCTGTTCACCACACAAAGTAATTTGAATTGCTGACAAATGCATGAAAGTTAGTGCTTCAAATTGTATTTGCCATATTTTCGGTTTGCAGAATTTTGCATGCTGAAGTCTTCTCAATATAAACACAGAAAGGGAAAAGAATATCACAAAATAAATGTGAGTCCTCTGCTTTTCCTCAATAGAATTTTAAAAATAAATACTCAAAAAGAAAAAAAAATAATATAAGGAGATGTTCACTCTAGTCAAAAATATAATTTCTTTCAAAAGGGTTTTACAATTATAGTATCTAAATGTTATGCTGAGAAATTGAAGGATCATTATTTAGGATGTATGTGCCCAGTAGAATGGATTAGAACCATACAATACAACCAGTTCACTGCAATCCCTGGAGGTTTCACAGGAATTTACAATACAGACCTGGCTGGTAGGATTTTATAAATCATATTTTTTTTTTTAATCTCAGCTGCAGCACAACCTCCTCTCCAGTTCATAAATACATAATCATTCTTTACATATGTCTCCATTTTCTCAAAGATACTGTACAAATGTATTGGATCTATATTGTCATTACTGGTTTGTAATGTAATTTTTGAAACAAAGAAGCCAGGAAGTGAACTCACATGCCTAACCAGTCTTCAGTGAGCTATTGTTTAAGACATTCTGAGTCAAAGATTTCTGATTTTGTTAAAACAAAAGAAGCTTTATACTGAAAGATTCCCAAACAAGGACTGTGCCTCAGATCTGACAGAGTCTTGTGGGAGGGAATGTAACCTGTGTTCTGATACACTCTTGACTCTGGTCAAAGGCAGAACTCCCAAAGGCTCCAGGCTGTAAAATCTTGCTTTTTGCTGTCAGCAGTACAGTTTGTTAAAAGAGACACCTCCAACAAGCCAAAGCAGGATTTATCCATGTGTAAAAGCAGTCTGATGCTGTCCAAAGAAAAAGCTGGTCTGCTAGTCTTTGGCCTTTTTATTCTTTAAACTCAAGGCAGACATTTTTACTGCTGGAAAAGAAAGCCAGGTATACACTTTCCATAAATTTAAGCAGTAAAGTTATGAAATTAAAATGTCTTCAGCTGAGCAGAATATTCTTGCATGAAAATTTAACAAAGGAGTATTGGAGCTATTAGTGACAATTATTTTCAATAGATTACTTTGGACTTCAGAATTTGACTGAAGCAGGAATTGAGTCTCATGACTCCAAGGGGGATATTTTGAGTCTTTTAATCACATACTTAGGATTCTGGTCCGATAAAACCTTTCTTCTTTTTCAGTCAAAAATTTTAGTCAATGGTCTCAAAAATTCCAACCAGCACAAGCATAAAATGGAAGTTAGGATACCAGATCTGGAAGTGTATACTCAGTTTAATTGTTTCCTTTCTCCATTTGAATTAAGGAAATTTATGAGCTTATTAGGTGGCTGTCACTCACTGAATAAAAAAAGAGAATCTTTATATTCTTTACTTCAAAAACATTTTGTTTTGCAAAAAAATTAGTTTAGAAATACCAGGGATCACCTGTTTTACCTTGGAGGGGCATGAAAGTATTATTTTTGAGGATTTGTCCTGCAGAAATGTGGTAAAGGCCTGTCTTTCATTTCTCCCTGTTTAGGGAGTCACAGGATAGTGATAAAATAATTATGCTAGATACAGTTTGATGTAAGCACAGCAGTGTCAAGAATACTTTAACAGTATAATATGATTTTAAACCAAATTTTCACACCTTTTCTTTGAATGGCCAGACTCTTGGTTGGTCATATTCATGCACTTACTTTATCTCAAGCACTTAATTCAGTGAGAATTTATATCAACTGAGGATCTAGAGGTGATCAACACACAAAGCTTTAAAATAACAATTGTCTGAGAAGTGAACTCAGATCTTATCTGTACTAAGTGAGAAAAAAAGTAGATTTTAACATAGATCTGTAGCTTCCTGTTAGATGTTCTAACCACCAGACTATGAAAAAAATCACATTATATCAAAAGTATAGATGATAATTCAGCCCGTATTTGCAAATAGATCCAAATTGTCTATGACTGGGAAATAAAACTGGCACACAAAATATTCAAAAATGTATTTTGCAGATATTTAGATATGCCAATGCTTGACAACACAGGTCTCAAATACAGGCATCGGTGGGATTTTTTTTAGCTTCTGAGGGCTTGAATATTTTTTTCTGTTGTAATTTCTTTTCTCTTGAATTATATTTATAATTAGATCAGTAAAAAAATATAAAGGATGGATGCAAACTATTACAAATATTAGATAGCAGTCACTTTCCTTTGTGAGACACTGTCTGTAAATACACAGAACAATGCACAGAATAGTTTCATGCTATATATAACCATTGTTCAGTTTCTGTGTGGGTTCAATTAATTAACAAGTACAAAAGTCTTTTCTCCCACCAGGAACTTTACTGGCCTTGATTTCCTAAAGAGTGTTTAGCTGGAATTATTACTAAGTATAGTAGACAGCAGTAGCCAATGTGTAGACACAAAGAAGGCCATGATCCTTTTGCACAGGTAGCCTGAGGCATGACAATGTGGTTTTGTCCTAAGGTGACTGTATGATGCTTCTATCCCCAAATCGTCTNTTTTTTAGCTTCTGAGGGCTTGAATATTTTTTTCTGTTGTAATTTCTTTTCTCTTGAATTATATTTATAGTTAGATCAGTAAAAAAATATAAAGGATGGATGCAAACTATTACAAATATTAAATAGCAGTCACTTTCCTTTGTGAGACACTGTCTGTAAATACACACAACAATGCACAGAATAGTTTCATGCTATATATAACCATTGTTCTGTTTCTGTGTGGGTTCAATTAATTAACAAGTACAAAAGTCTTTTCTCCCACCAGGAACTTTACTGGCCTTGATTTCCTAAAGAGTGTTTAGCTGGAATTATTACTAAGTATAGTAGACAGCAGTAGCCAATGTGTAGACACAAAGAAGGCCATGATCCTTTTGCACAGGTAGCCTGAGGCATGACAAAGTGGTTTCTTTGAACACTGAGAGCATCAGGATCAGCAGCAGCAGTGAGCTGGGCACTCTCCCAGCACACCAAGCACAGGAAGAGCCCCTGGTGCACCCAAAATGCCCAGTCTGTGCAGAGCTGCTTCACTGACAGCTGATGACTAAGCAGATAAGATGACTACACACGGCCTTTCAGGCTGACTAATGTGTTATCTAAACATATCAAAGGAAGAGGAAAATTCAGATGTGCTTACCAAAGTGCTTCCTGTCAGGAAGTCTTATTTTTAGCTAAAAAGAGTAACCTCTCCAGAACAACATGCTAAAATTCAATAGTTTCATGTAGAGGTGGCCTTTTTCCTCTCGTCATAAATGTGAACAACAAATATCAAAGTAATAAGTATTACTGAGTGAAGGTGAGCCCATATAAAGGTTTGATTTTCCTAAAAAGAAGAAGAAAAAGAATATCAAATGTTAACACAAGTTATGAACTAGCAGAAGAGATACAGAAAGGAAAAGTTAGCTGTAAAATTGCTACTTCAGGGCTGTAGCACTTATATTGTGCAAAATATAAAGGACAATTACCGAGCCTTCCTGGAAAAAAGTAGTGGGAATAACTCTTTAAGATTGAAGGGTAAGTATATAACAGGCAATTATGGGAAGATGGTGAGGATGAAATAGTTCTGTGATACAGGATTCTGCTGGATTTTATTTCTGATTTTATCCACAGAAAATTGTGAGCCAGTAATTTTCCCCTTCTTTAGTACATTTTTAATACCTTTTATAAAAAGCAATTCTGAAAAGCTCTCCTCCCAATTCAGTCATTTTGTAATGTCAAAATACAGAATTTATTGCACAGTATCAAACCAATCAAATTTATTTCAGCTTATTTTCTAATAAGGTAGTGGATTATAAAGTTTATGCAAAAATTTATGCTTTTAAATTTGTTCACCCACCTCATTTGTACTTACAAAGAATTTTCCAAATGTGAAGATTATTACATTATATTTCACTATGCGTATTGCAAAAGTACTTACTAGACTTCCTGCTAAAGTAAGTCCAAAAAATTCATGTTCAAGCACAGTACACAATAAATGATACTCCCCTACAGGAATTTAGTATACAGAAAGATGTTGGATGGAGGAAATCTCCTACTCCTGTTTAAGAGAGCTTTAATGCAAAAGAAAACTTACATTCATTACATATCAATTACTCCCTATGTTTGTAGATTAAATGTATGTAAAAAATGTCCTTTAACACAAAAAAATAAAATACAACAGCACTGTTTTGTTAGGCATTAACTTTTCCTGTAAATTCTTCTAGGCAGATTCTTCAAGATGAATCTGGGTCAAATCATATCAAAATTACTGTCACCTTTTCCCAAGCTATCAAAAGTGTGAAATAAAAAAGGCTAACACTAGGTCACTCAAAATCATTGCAAAAAGTTACAGGGATAAAGTCAGCATTTCTCTAACCTGTTACAACCAGGCTCAAGTTAATAAATTTTAAGTCCTTTGACTTGAAATAGGATATTTCAGAACCAGATCTGAACCTTCATTTCCTTCTATCTTGAATATTTGATTGTTGGTTTTGCCCTCACAAGTACAGTACTACCCAGTGAGTCCTTTATGCTTGATACCATAAAGATAATAAGAATCACTACAAATAACAATCCCTTCCTTTTTTTCTAGCCTACAGGAGACAGTTTTGTGTAGATTATGTTGGGTTTTTTTCAGTTGTTTCCCTGTGTGTAGAATAGAAAATGGTGTGTGAAACATCATTACTGAGGAAGTTAACTGGAAGACATGCTACATAATTAGCTTTCAAATATTTAAGCCAGTAGTTAATAATTCACATTGTGTGGGTCAGAGAGGTCCATTGACTAATGCAGATTCTGGTGAAATCATAAGCCTGAAGTTCCTCATGACAATCTGGCAGGAACCTGTCCTACAAACTTCATTAGGAAAACAAAAATAAACCAATGATGGATTAATAGCTTTTCTCAGGAACTGCTTATCTGTCAATACAAAGTATTTTTCAGAGTACTCTGAAATATTTGGCAAAACTTTCTAAAGAAGTTGATGACCTTTATAGGAATTGGTGAGAACTGTCTTCAGGAACTGGTGTCTAGCAAAAATTTCCTCTTAAATAAATCGAAGATGAAGTTAGGGCTTTGTATTATTGATCTTATTAAAATTGTTCCCTTATTTTTATAACATATTTATAAAAACTGAATCTGTACATTTCTTATCCTGAATATTATGCCACCCAGCATGTTTAGGCAATGCAGTTACTGTGATAACATCTTTACACAGTAGAAAGGGAGTGAATAATTACAACCCATCAGACAGAATAAAGTGTTCAAGTACCAACTGTCAAAAAGTGGGACTAAAATTCCATGTGATTAAGGGAAAATTTGATTAAACATGTTTCAAAAAAGAGACACGATTTTTTTTTCCAACCTGAACTTTATAGCTTGTATATTAATACACATGCACCAACAAAGGAAAGAAAAGCTAAAATAACTCATAGAAGAAATAACTGTGGGAAGACATGGGAGAAGAGTCCAGACACAGATGGTTGCAGTCTGTATTTATTCTCAAGGAAATATCACAAGGCAGCCATATGATGCTGAGGAAATAAATAGTGTATTTGGATGATAGCATATACTGTGTTTAAAAAGATCATCCATCCTGTCAGAAACAGAAATTTTATACAGAGGAAATATGGAGGCTGCAATTTGTGTGCAACCTCTGCTCTCTCCCTTCCTTTTGCTGAAATGCCAGGCAAAGATAACAGCAGCCGTGTTGGCTGTGCATGGCTGGATGCAACAAGGACTACTAATGCTAAGGAGGATAAAATTCCTCTTTGTGCAGTTCCAGCTACATAATCTCCTTCCTGGCCCTCTCATTGGCAACTGTTTGTGTACCAGGTTCAGTCACTCAGTCCCTGCTGTCAGGCTGATGCCACCACAGCCAACTAGGCACGTTTCTGTCTGAGCTGCCCCAGCTCTGCACCAAGGGAACGCCCTCCCAGGGCCACCACACCCAGCAGGGAGGACAGATCCTGTCCTGGTTTGTGATATCCTTTTGTTTCCAAACGGAGACTTCCCCCTCCGAATAATTCCTCTGACTTTTATTTGAACTGACATAGTGCATGTATTTCTATCAAAAAGTGGAAAGCAATTACAAAAATCTTGAAGAATATTTGACCTCTTTAATCTTAAGAAACCTTCTTTTTCTACAGTAAAAAAAAATATTTTAGTGGTCTTTTTAATTAAATATTATCACTTTTTACATTTATTTCTTTGTTTTAAAGAAAATAGAAATAATTCTTCTAAGTTAAGATTAAGAAACTGTTTATATGCACAAATCCACTATTAAGAGCTATATAGCATTTGATTGGTCTCATAATGGATTTACTCCATTATATTTATTTTGTACTCTTTTAGGGATGAGGGAATTGTTTATTTGTTCCTAAAAATAAGTAAAAAACAAAACGAAATCAAACAAATTAAATAAACAAAAAAAAACCACAATAAAAAAGCAAACAACAAGTTAAAGCCCCACCAAAAAACCCTAAACACAAAATCTCAAAACCAACCACAAGAATCACAAGAATTGAGCACTGTTATTTTAGTCCTGATCAGTTATCTAAGGTACAGCAGAATATAATTTCAGTATAAAAATGAAAGGTACAGTTAAATTATTACTTCCTTTCTCTTCCTGTTTGTAAAATGAACTTAGAAGTGATTTTTTTTGAGTTTTCAGGGTGTATGATAGCTAAAGAATGTTATCATAGCTGCAAAACACATAATGCTAAAAATGTTCCAAGGAAAGTATTAGGCTTTTCAAACACTTAATATATGATAATAAGGATATGAATCCATAACAATGTTATGGAACATGTTACATTTATTTGTGTATTTTAATAATTACTTCCTCAGCTGTGTAGATTGTTAAAACTCCTTAATGCTCTATTATAAAAGTTAGCAAAGTGAAGCAGTCTATTTTTGCCATAAAAAATTTTTTAAAACCCAGAAAATTTCTTGGGAAACTATACATAAAAAGTCTTTAGGTGGTTTTGTGTTGAAGAAAAGTCACACTTACTCTGAGACACGAAACACACAGTCAAAGGTCATCTTGGAATATTTGCCTGAGAAAGCTCTTTGGATCAGGTCCAAAAGATTTTTGCAAGTGACAGTGAGCTTAGGAATTCAAGTTTTATGGATCGTAGGATGAAGAATAAGCTTGAACTATTAAGTATCATACACTACCCTTCCAAAATAATAGACAGATTGTATTTAGAGGTTAATGTCTCTGTTAACAGCATGCCAATGAAAAGCATGCCTTTCAACTTATGAGGAAAGGGCTTTGCATTAGCAACTATAAATCTTAAGTTTAATTTCAGTGCTGTCATAATATCACTCAAATTTTATATATAAGTATTTTTATACACATCATCTACCTTCCTGAATGTGTAATGGATGGCTGGTTCATGATAAAGAGTATGTTCTACTAGTTGCACAACTTCAAAATTCTACTATCATTCTAGCTGGGGAAATGGGAAGCACCTGACCTCATAATGGTCATATTGAAAAATTTCAACCCTCTCAATACTTTTCAGTCAGTTCACTATTTGTGCATTTAAGGACCAGCATGTTCTTAAGTTCTCAGTATCAGGAAGCACCAGACACCCTGCTGCACTATGAGATCACTTGCAGCAGTCCCACTGCTCCTCCCTGACTGCAGCATAAGTCCCTGCAACAGGAGTTGGTTTTGATGTTTACAGCCACATCTCTCTCTCTCTTTGTTTATTCTGTTAGTCAAGTTTATTTAGCTTAGGAAGTTGTAAAAGCTATTGTCAAATAACTTAAGCTTGTTGATCTCTTTTCCAACAGGAAATAATAAATTTTGCATTTTCCTCTTTTAATTGTGAAAATAAATTTAATATTTTATATCAATAATTTAGGACTATCTGCAAACTAGATGCCTAATCCAAACTCTGCTTAATCTTCCTAAGAAGTGTCTACCTTTTTTTAAACAGGAACAAGATCATTCTGTTCAAAGCAATAATAATGAAAGCCATAATAGTTTGGTTTATTCAGCTTTATAATCCTCTAAGGCAGTGCTGACTGAAGGTTGAATAAACATTGGGTTTATAATATTGGTAAACTCTTAGGAGATAAAAAATTGGGGATAAAATCTTCCCAAAACTATTAAGATATTAATATGCAATAAAATTAAGCAAATATTTTTTAATCCTTCAAAATCAAATTAGATTGCTGACTTCTACCATTAACCTGTTAAATGCAGCAAAATGTAGAAATTGCTTAATGGGCTCTCCTGTTTTCTGGAGAGCCACTGACTAATCCATTCAAGATAGTCTTGATAATCTCAGTCTTAAAACAGGACTGTGCTATGTTGTTACGCTGTATCTCTGCAAGATGCCAACTTTTAGAGCACCTTGAAAATTGCTTATCCATAGTGATTATGCAGAGGATATTGCAATATAAATTATTGGGTTCAATCATCTAAACTGAAGCATAGCTTTAAGTAATTGTTTTATACATAGCTGTGTGACACCAGCTGAGCCTAACCACCTTCAGTCCCCACTTTTAACATTAGCAGTTAAGCCATCTTAAAGGAGCTTAGACATTCAGAAAATAAACTCTATCTGAACCCTCTGTTGCTCCCAGGAAAATGCCATTTGAATTTTAATGCTCTCATTCACAGACTGTCTAGATCCACCCAGTTTTATTTCACAGTTCTGTGGTCTGTGTCAGACCTTTCTAGCAACCACTACACACTGCAAAAATAGAGCTTCAAGCACTATTCATGTGTCTTAATCAAATTATTGATAAGTGAAAAGAAATAATCAGTTTTTCACAATCTCAAAAAGTAGTAAAAACTTTCTGCCATGCCTTTTGTTATTATTGAGACACGTATTTCTTTTGTTATTGAGAGGTGTGGCAAATACATTGGCACAGGGCACTTTATCAAAGCAGCTTCAGCCTCCTTGCATTTTTCCATGCTTGAATACATCAAGCAATCCTGTGTTTATCCTTGCTTCTGAAAAAGACTGAATTGGAGCTTTGCTTAAAACCACTCTTGGCCCAGAATTTAGCATCTTGGATTTAAATATTGAAATTTTCCTTGCAGCTCTTTCAATACACAATCATCAACATATAATCTTGCTTTTTTGGACTTATTAAGTTAAGCTTGAACATTGGAAAATAATTCCATTATCATTAGTACCACATCTGTGCACCAGCTTTGCCACCCAGAAGTACAAACCTGGCACATTTGTTTTACATTTTTCATAGATAATGAGTTTACATCAGCTTGATGCCTTTGTCATGTTTTCTATAGTTCAAGCTGCCATGAACAACAGTAACTCCAAAACATTTTAAAAGTGTTTGTGCATATACACTTATCCTTGACATGTTGAATGTCAACAGATTTGATTTTATATTAAAATCTAGATATTTAAAAATTGCTGAACTATGGCATAAATATGTTTACAGCTCAAGCTTACCTTATAATAAATGTGTCAAGAATATGCAAAGTATAAATTAAGAATCTTTCTAAGAATTTAATCCAAATATATTTGATTCTAGAGTTTTCAATCAACATCAGTTCAGTATAGAAAAGATTACAGAAGATATTAGACCCTGCAAGCAGTCATAGAATGAGCTATGACTTCTCAGGGCCCCCCTTGGAACACAGGGTAAGGACTATCTGGGAAAAAATGTTATTTTCACATCTTCAAATCCCTTAGAGCACTACGAAAGTTTGAGACCTACATGTCTAATTCTTCTAGATCACCTTGAATGATTCAACCTCCATCTTTAATGTTTTTCTCTTATTTCTTTTAACAAATTTCACCTTCAAAAGACTATAAAATCTCCTAAAGATCCACCATCAAGTCTTTAAACACACTGTCCCCTTTCAAATCTGTCTGGAAGCTGTGGACAGTTTGCTTTGCACCTGCAGGTTATGCAATGGATCAGCTATAGATGGCCTTTCCCCCTCTGTGCTAGAATAGGCACCATCTCTTCTTCCACAGCCACTGCAAATTATGCATTCTGTTCTTGAGGGATTTTGACAATAGCAAAGTACTCTGATGAAGCCTGAATCCTAATCTGCAGTGCCAAATGTCACAGCACTTCACAGATCCAGGCATAACCAGAGACATTAAGATCTCTGTTATGGCACAAATGTGACCCAGCAGTCTTATTACAGCATTTACTAATAAAGTGTAACACTTCATTTTGGTTTTTATAGTGTTTTTATTTTGTGCACCTCATTTTTTTTACAGTAAATAATAGTCTTGGAGCTCACTTAGTGTGCTTCTGGTCTTGTTTCTATCCCTTGTTGTTTGCCCAGACGGAGGTGAACATTTTTTTTTGAGAGAGTAGAATTATTAAAATGCAGCATAAAATAATACTGTTTCCCCATGCTTTCCATTTTTTGCTTGTTCAGGAATAAGTATTCTAATAAGATTCAACCTACAAGTTGCTGAAGTCAACAGGCACCTTTCCATTAACTTTAAAAAGCTACAGGTGAGGTTTTGAAAGACTAAGAGGGTTCAGATTGTACTGATCTGTTTTCTTTTAATCTGTATTAATTGGTGACAGAAAAAATATCATGTTACAGGGGTACGCCAATACTTGCTTTGACTCTTATGGAAGGGCAAGCACAGAGCAGAAATTCTCAATTCTGGATATGAAATGTATGAATACTAACTGCCCATAAGAACATCTTTTCTTCTGTCTCTGATATTTTTCTTCCTACAGCTTCAGGAATGCCATGGATCAAAAATCACACAAACCTTTAAGGCTCTGGTTTACATACAAAGGGGATTTTTGAAAAATATTCACTGTTAATTATACTGGAATTACCAAGAAAACAACCCTTTTAGAACTACATTTTGCATTACTTTATAGAAACAGACCTGAAATCAATCTATGATTTCTTAACCTGACAGAGTGTTTTCATTATTATTTAAAAAAAAATAAAAGCTTTTTCACATGATATGTGATTAGAGTGGTAGGTAATTAAAAGTATGATTTTCATCATTGGATCTCTCTGTTTAAAATAAAGGTCAACAGGTAAATCAAGGAAAGCATGCAAATGTGAAACCAAAGATTTTCAATTTCTCTTTCTATTTAACGTTTTACTCATCTATACTTAACCCTCTTTGGTTACCCAGTACGTTTTTAGAATAAAAATTGTGTCCAGGGATATAAATAGTGTCTTTTTCTCTGTGAGAAATAATCTGCAGATCCACTGCACCAGTGCTACTAAGATGCTATTTGAAGTATCTCTCAGCACAAACAGGTGATGTGGCACCTATCAGAAGAGTTCAGGAGATATTTGTGAGAATGGATTATTTATCTGTGTCCATCCATACAGTAATAGTAAGGAAACAGGATTTGATCTGTATTTCAGTGTTTATTGTGAATCTTCTGTTGACATTAATGTGCTCTGGAAGAAGTCCACAATAACTGTTACAGTACATTAAAAGATCAGCTTTCTGTGCACAAGCACATTGCAAACTTTAAGTGCATATACCCTTCAAACATATTCTGAAAGTGTATGATACTTTACAGGAACTGTGGGAAATGGATTACCTGCTTGAAAATGTGGAGGGAAACAAGGCAGAGTGGGTACTTGGAGCTGTCCAGTGGTGTTAATGCAGTTTCAGTCTTCTATTTAAATGTCAAAACTTTAAAGAATTTTTGTGTCCAGTATTGGGCTCATCTGTTGGGTCACATGGAGAAGCAGCAGCAGCAGCAGCAGCAGGGGGGGCAGCTTTGGTGACTGAGGCAAGTACAAGGGTGAGGGTTAGACCGAGCCACACAGGGGCATTCCTGAGCTCAGGGACACCTGAGCAGCAGCCCTGAAACCCATCTGGATCTGGAAGCCCTGGGCAGACAAGCAGGCATGAAGGGGGCATTTCCAGGAGCAGATGGGAAATTCAAATGGATCTAATGAGCATTAATGAGCCAGAGTGTGACAAGCAGAAGTGACATGGCAGTGAATGTGTGGCACAGTAGTTTGCATGGCAGTTCAGGCTGGTGGGGTGAGTTCCTCTCCTCCCAGGAGGAGCCAACAGGCAGATAAACAGACTCAGCATCCGATGAAGAAGAGCACAAAAAGACCCCTTCAGCCTTATTGGTGTACCAGTGAAAACTTCTCCAGTTGTGGTGCTGACATGCTGTAGAGCTCATTCCCAGTCAGCTGCTGGAGTCACTGCCCTGGCCATGTCGGAGGCCTCCAGCCAGCCAGACCTGCTGACAGCAGATGGATCTGTCCTGGTCACAGGCTCCAGGAGAGACTGATGCCTCTCTGTGAGGCTGGGGCTGACCAAGAGTTCTGCTGCAGGTGTGTTGTGGTGGAGAAGCTGTGTCACCAGGGGAGGGAGCTACAGGAGGAAGTGAATAAGCTACATTGTATTTGAGTGAATGAGCAAGAGTTTGACTTATTTTCAGAGAAGATACAGGCTCAAGACACTCAGGAGTCTCAAACCTTCATTGTAGTGGAGAAGCAGGTGGACTTAGAACCCTACAAGGTAGTTAGTCAAGAGTCTGTTGAAGATGAAGGCTGGAAGCAGGTCACTTCACATACCAGGAGGATCCTCCTCCTTCTGAAAATTTAACAGATAGACTGGCATCTTTACAACATGTATGAGGCCCTGGAACTAAAGGGACAGACAAGAGGTGAGGTGGGTGAAGGTCCACACTGGCATAAGTGGAACCTGGTGGGAGCAGTCCTGTGACTGGAGTGCCTGTTGGGTGGTTACAGGCTCTTCAGGAGATACAGGCAGGGCAGAAGAGGCTGGGGGGTGGCACTGCATGTAATAGAAGGGTTAGAACACACAGAGCCCACAGTTAGCAATGGCACAGTAGAGAGCCTCTGGATAAGAATCAAAGGATGTCACTGTGAGAGTCTACTACAAACCTCCCAGCCAGGACAATGATGCCAATGAATTTTCCTTTGAGGAGCTAAAGGGTGCTTCTAAGTCAAGTGCCCTTGTCCTTCTGGGCAAATTCAACTTCACAGAAATAACTGGAAACAGCACAGAGGTAGTGTTCTCTTCACTCTCATGATCAGTGACAGGACTCAAGGTAACGGCACAAAGCTGAGTCAGGAGAGGTTTAGGTTGGATATCAGGAAAAGGTTTCTCTCCCAACAGAGTTCAAGAAGCTTTTGGACAGCACTCTCAGGCACATGGAGTGACTCTTGAGGATGGTCCTGTGCAAAGCCAGGAGTTGAACTCCATGATATTGATGGGTGCCTTCCAACTCAGTATATTCTATGATTTCTATGATCTTTTCTGAACAGCAAGTAGTTAAAAGAGCAGACTTTTAAGGAACTGAGTGGAACAAGTTTAACTCCAGGTCTCAAACTTTTTTCAGAAATGATAAGATACATAAGAAGGAATTTATTCTGTATGAGGTTTAGGTTTGTCTTTTCTTGTAAGTTGATAAAAAAATCCTATATGTTTCATGAATGTTCCACTAAAAAAAAACAGACCAGAATTTAGTAGAAACTTCCAATGTACTTGGATGAGTATTCCAGCACAACAGATGACAGTTTTCATACTCACTGCACAGTATTCTCCTCTAAGAGTTATGATGCTTGAGAAGAAAAAAACTGAGTGCAAACTACATTTAGTCTTACACATTTCTTGCCTGCTCAACTGCACATAGCCTATTTTATTCCAAGCTGTGTGTGGGGAAATTTCATCCTGCAGTTTTCAAAAGGTAGGAGACATGAACCTGCTGGTGAGTCCTACTGACAGAAATTAGGGGCTTGAAAGTAATGGGAAAGGATGTTAGAAGCTAATGAATTCCCTCAGGCATTTCCCACTCTCCCTCTGAGGGTGTCTGTACCTGGCATTGTTATTCACAGACTGACTCATAATCACTATATTTCCATGGGTTCCCATTGGTGTTGTCAATTAAATACTGATATAGCTAAGAGAGCTACACCATATGGTGGCATTGCTGCGTTGGGTACAGTTAAATGCAGAAGTGATGTGAGTTGCATGTATGAAGTATTTTTAGTATTCAGCATGACAGCATAGGCCAGATTTTTCCAAAACTCTTACTCTCATCAGGGTATTGAAACAGGGGCCAGATTTTAAACTTTTCAACTTGCAGCTCCTTGTACTGGGACACTAATTGTGTAGATTTTTCAGAAGAGTTTTCAATCAAAAGTACTATGATCTTTTGATTATGTTAATATGCTGTGACAGAGATGATGCAGTTCCTTATGGACTGCAGATTTTTATTTCATGTAAATGTAAATCTAGTTATTCATGAAGTCAGCTGGACTTGTTCTGTGTCTGCTCACTTACAGATGTGTAAGTCCATAGGCATAGGTCCTGCATAAACTGATCTGAGAGGACAATCAATTACATATGCAGAAAAAGCTTCTAGAGGGAGCAGAAAGACCAGTATGATCATTCTGTGAATGTCATTACAAATTCCTGGCTACTGGCTCTGGTCACTTCTTTTAACTGAGTCATAATTTTTTCAGGAATCATTATTAGAAGTGGAATTTTGTGGATTTTATACATGTGATAATAGGAGATGATAAAGAAGATGAGGAGACTTAGGTGATCTTATTGCTCTTTACCTGAAAGAAAGTTGTAGCCGGGGGGGAGTCGGCCTGTGCTCCCAGGCAAGAAGCGTCAGGACAAGAGCTGACAATCTAAACCAGGGGAGGTTTAGATTATACATTTGGAATAATTTCTTCACAGAAAGGATTTTTAGATATTGGAATGGACTGTGCAGTGCAGTGGTGAAGTCATCATCCCTGGAGGAGTTTAAGGGAAGGCTGAACATGGCAGTCAGTGCCATAGTCTGGTTCAGAAGGTGGTGTTCAGTCACATTTTGGGCTCGATGATCTCAGAGTTTTTTCCAACCTAATTGATTCTGTGATTACTACATCTCTATCTAAACAAGAGAAAAAAAGATATACATTAAATAAAATATTTGCCTAGTTGATGTTTTGAAAGTATGTGATGGAAATGTATATGTAAATTTTAGTTCTCACTGAATCATCAAAATAAGAATGTGACCAGTGCAGGTATTGTAGTATTTAGAATGAACTTATGATCTGCAGGAATCTTAAAAGCAGGAGAGAANGTATCTCTTGCTTATTGCTTGTATGATATAGACTAATAATAAATCCTAAGTCTGCAACAATCAAGGATCAATCCTGTTTGCGAGACACAAACGGAACCGGCAATGATCCTTAGATCAGAATTTCAGAATCAATTACTATTTTTCAGATCTATCTGGTTTCTTTTCTCATAAAATCAGTAACAGGTTATACTACCCACAGTACTTGATTATAGTATGACTGATGCTCATGTAACACTGTTACTGGCGCGTAATGAAAACTTTCAAACAAACTGGGATATTTTCATATGTAATTCCCTGTGACATTTTATGCTGTTTATCCAGTTATTTTTTCTCATGCTGACTACTGTGACTTCTGTTTCTCTTGTGCCCTCACCATTTTTAAATGGATAGTTTTGTCATGTGACTTGGAATATCATAGAATAGTGCACAATGATTTGGGTTGAAAGGGATCCTTAAATCCCTACAGTTCCAAACCCCAGCTGTGGGCAGGGACATCTTCCACTAGATTAAGTTGTTCAAAGCTCCATCCAACCTGACTTTGAACACTATCCTCCTTCTTGACCCTGTCACTGATGCTTGTATTATGCCAGAACTCTTATCTTGATTGAGTTGTTCTGTCCCCAAGTAGGAGCTGTTTTGTCTCCTCCCCTGTCAAACACTGGGCTGGGTTAGTGATATCCATTTTCCACACATGTGTCTTGTGTCTCCCTAAAGACAAATATGGTTTCTTTATATAGATATACTATATCTATATCTATGTATTTGCATTTATTTCTGTGGTATTTCAATTAGGATATTTCCAGGATTGTAGCCCAGAATGGAAGTCATCTTGTGTGATGGTCATTGAAAAACATATTGAATTCTTTTTTATTTATAAATATCTTTCATTTTAATTACAAGTTATCTGAGTCATGCTTAAATATGCCTATATCCCTCCTTTTTTCCCCTAATTTATATGCACTCTAAAGGCATATAAATATATGCACTTCTAACAAATATAATTCATTTTAAAAATGTGATTGTGGAAAGTGTAACAGAGGTAATGTTATACAAAATAAGAGTTATCAACTATTCATAACAATCAGCACTGAAATAAAAGTGTATATATCCAAAGAATGAGGTTGAATTCTTGACCATGTATAAATATCACTGACTTCAACAGGAATTTTAAGACTCAGCATCTGTTAGTCCAGTCTGTAGATCACATTTACCCAGTGGCAATGTTTGCAATCAGTGTTTAAAGGATGTTTGTATCAAAAAAATCAAGTGTAACTTTAACTTCTCCCTTACAGGGTGTGAAGACAAAAACTATAATTCTTCTCCCATTTTAGGTGTTTCACAGTGGTGACACCCTTTAATGTCCAAGCATAAAAAAATAAAGAAAAACACACCTTGCATATTTTTTATTTTTATCATTTGAATGAAAACTTATGCAGATATTAAGCAATTTAATTTCTTCCAATGATTCCTGAAAGCATTTTTCATAAACACTAGATACTGATTTGTCTTCCTGAACCCACTGATAGGAGCAAACACTATTCATTTTGGTGTTAATCTTTAATTTGTTCTGAGAACTTCAGGTTTCTCAGAAATGGTGCTTAGTCACCATGGAATAATAAGGTACACTTCCGGACAACATTCTTCCCTTTAATCTGCAGATTGTGTGATTAAAGGCAAGAAAGGTAGTAAATAATTCCCTAGGGAGATTTCATGCATGTATAAACATGTCTGGAGGAGTGGAATGGGGTTGCTTTAAGAAATAAGGCTTTCTTTGTTTAATTCCTATTCTGGGGTTTGGTGCAAGAAGAAGAATAAGTAAAAGTCATGATTGCTTTCCATTAAGTCATGAGTTACTTCACTGGCATCCCTGTGAAATCGGTGAGGTGAAAAGAAAATTGCAACATTTCATTTGCTAATATGTTTGTGAAAGGTGGTAATTGTACCTGTGCTGATGGTCATCCCAGGCTGCTCTATTTCAAAACTTATTTCCTGCTCTTTTTTGCCTACTGATGATTCAAAATCATAAGATATAAGAAAACTGTGCACACCAGCAGTATGAAACATGGGAACTGAGCACATGTGTGTGCACAAGGAAACAAAAAATACAGCTAAGAGCTTAAAGGTTCGTATATGCAGTTATGCACAGGCTGTGAGGAGTCTCTGCAGGTTTGCACTAGCATGTTATCCTCTGACAAAGGCTAACTGAAATTCAGGCTGTGCAGCCCCTGTTCCTTCTGCTGTCCTGCAGGTCTATAGATCATTAACAGAGCTAACCATATTTAAAATCTCAAAGCTCCTCACTGGCTGGCTGGAAGCAGGTCTTCCTGGGACATTTTTACTCTTTTAGAGTGCATGTAGAAGATATTTTTGCCACCACATCCCTCATAGCTGCACTTCCTGGAGCAATGAGAAGCTTCATTTTTCTTAAAAATCAAGTGTCCAATGCCACAAGAATTGTGGAAAAGTTTAAAGACCTAACTTAACTGGATTCAACATGCCCAATATCAAGACATAAAATCAATTGTATTTGCTTCCACTAAAAATCCCACAACTCGCTCTTTAGCTTTGAAATAATTTATAAGTCTATCTCAAAATATACTTGGACTTGCTAGTGGAAAGTTTACTTACATTTTTTTATTTTTCTTCTATTAATCTGGCAACTGAATGAGAAGATGCCAAAACCTACCTACGCTGGTCAAACACAAAGCCACAGGCTCTCTTAATGTGCAGAGTTTGGATGGAAACCTGTCAGCAGGAAGTGAGGACAGTTAATTAGTAGAGGTACTCTTGGTGCCATTTTGCTGAGCCTATTGAAAATATTGTGTTAAATAGCACAACATGTACAGCACGATCAAACAACAGCAAAACTTCACTAATGCTTCCTTCCTTCCTTCCTTCCTTCCTTCCTTCCTTCCTTCCTTCCTTCCTTCCTTCCTTCCTTCCTTCCTTCCTGCCTCCCTGCCTCCCTCCCTCTTATTTGATATATTATTATGAGGAAATATATCTCTATTCTTGGCTAAGGTTCTTTTAGTGAAGTTTTGAAATGGTTATTGAAAATAAGGGAAAGAAAAAATGGAAAGATTAAGAATATTTTTTGAAAGAAACTTCACTTCAAACTGTGGTATATTTACATAAAAGAAAAGCCATGCTGACACAAAGCACTAGCCCATTAAGGACAGTAATCTGTCTCTAACAGAAGTAATAGGAGAAGCTATTTTGGAGACTAATAGTGATTAGCAGTAGTCCCTTCCTTTTGGTGACATAGAGCATCCAAAATCTCTGTGTGAGATTTAGAGAACATGTCCCTGATTATTCTCTTTGGTATCTGTTTCTTTCACACTGGATTTCCACAACTTTCTCTATGACTCTGCTGATATTATCTGTCTTCCTAACCTCTTGTTAAAAAAGTTTCAAGTCCTGTATCCACTGTATAAAAAAGTACTTTTCATTGTCTGGTTTAAACTTACCTTCTGTTGACATCACTTACTTCTCAATCAGCCGGTAGAGTGGAGCTGGTGAATGACCATTCAGATATACCTTATTCATCATCTTGTAGATATTGCAAACCTTTGTCCTACTCCATTGTCTTCTCTTGAAACTGAAGAATTGCAGACTCCTGAGTGTCTCCTTGTAATGCAATGGCTTTAGCTCCTTACTCATTTTAGGTGCTCTTCTCGGTACTTTCTCAAACTCCACTGACTCTTCTGAGATGCAAAAACCACACATACACACTATTCAAGATATGGGCATATCAATGTTTCAAATAGTACAAAAATACTTTTCTTTTTCTACAATATTTTTTTGGTTTTTACTCAGTACTGTTCCTGAGGATGCCACTTCTTGTCATACAGACAATTCCACTCAGCTAACGATAATGAATTAAATCACTCCTCTCATTTGTACCTCTCATGAGTTGTGCCTCTCATTTCTGAGCACAGCATCATGTAAACATGATTTGGATTATGTTTTTCTGTCTTAAAATGATCTACTCTCGAGCTTATCTGTTGAGTTTTTTTCCTATTTACTTACTGTAGTTCTTCTCAAGATCCTTACCAGCAGCATGGTAACTGATTTCCCAAAATAACTTACTATCATCTGTGAAATTGGGAATTTCACAATTCACTCCCTTTTCCGGATTACTGATGAAGATCTTGAACCAAACTGGTCTGAACACAGATTCATTTATGATCCCTCTACCAACTCCTGACCTCTTTCAAAAGTGACTATTGAACCCTTACAGTTTCTTCCTATCTAACCATCTTTCAATCCACAAAAGGACTTTTTATTCAACTTTAAAGCAGTTTTATTTCCTCAGGAGTCTTTGGTTTAAAAAACTGTCAAAAGGTTTTAGAAAGTAAATGCATTCAGACCACTGTATCCCCTTTGCCCACATATTCACTGGCACACCTGGTAAACCAGAATGATGAAAACTCCACCAGTGAAGCAGGAATAACCCTTACTTGAACCCTCCCAATAAATCATCTCCTTAGTATGCTCAGGGACCTTCTCAGACTCAGTGGCATTGTTATGGGGGAGAGCAGATTTACCAGATAGTAGGCCCCAGGACCTGCCCATCCACACCTCCCTTTAAAGACTGGATTTCTTAACACAACTCCTCTGCTACATAAGACTACAAATTTTTAAGATACTCTACAAATTCTCTTTTTCCTCTTCATTTTTTGTCATGTATTATAGGCTTTTCTTTCTTCTACTTTTTGCACACCTCCTATTTTTTAACTGCTTTTTTTTTACCTAAGATAGTAACTTTTTTCGTTTCCCATCAGCTATGATAGCTTTTCCCCTGAGCCTTGAAGAGATTGCATTTGATGACTTCATTTTCTCCTGGAACTGCAGTGCACAGTTTAACTGGGCTTGCAAAACATACTCCAGGCTCTTGCTTGTGGAATTATTCCTTACAGGACATTTTTGTTGGCCAGTTGAATTTTTCCCTTTGTTTTATTTTATTTTTTAATATCTCTTTTTCATTTAGTGCTCTTTCTTGAAAATGGATATCTGCCTATGGGATTTGTCTTTTTCTCTCATGACACAAAATTAACTTCAACTACATTGTTGAAGTTGTATTTGATACAACTTGTTGTATTTGTATTTGATGTTGAAGTTAACATTGTTGTATCACAGTTACAGAGTGCTCACCCACTAGTAACTGTTGAGTGAGATCTTGTGCCCTCACTGGGTTCCTTTTTTTTCTCTCTGGTTCTGAAACAGGCTAATGTAGGAAGGAACTTAATATTGCATTTAAAAAAAATTCATCACGTCCTTATGAGACACTGAACTATATCTTGACAGTTAAAATTTAATTTTTAATCTATTTTAACTGCAGCTTCTTCAGTTTTGCTGAAGAAAATGCTATATTTCTACCATCAAAGTGCTGGATTTCATGAACAGATTCCTCAGTGCTCTTCTTTTCCCACAATATTTTACTTGAGCTTCCCACAATATTATATTTGAATTTAGCATTATACCTCCTGTGTTGTGTCTCTCTCACACCCTCTTATCCCCTCTTTACTTTTTATGAAACTGATGTCCTAGCACCATAATAATCTTGTTTACCTCCCTTCAACAGCCTCTGTGATGCATTTTCTGTCAGGTTTGCTGCTGGTGCCAACCATTCTAATTTTTCTATCATTTTTAGACTTCTACTATTGCTGCAGTAGCATCTGTAATTTTTGCTCTTGCTCAGTGTTGCAAATGCTACAGAACTGGCACTCTGAGCAGACTGATTTCCATTCTCCTTTCATCACAGTTCTCTATGTCCCTCCTGACCTTTGGAGGTTCACTGGACCCTCTTTGAGGATTGCATTGTATTGAAACAAATGTTCCTCAATGCCTGTCAGCTTTCTCTTGCTTCTGTGATTATTTTAACTTCCAATGCCACTAGCTTAGGTTAAAGTAAAGCCTATGTTTATAGTATACAACATTCTCCAAATATTTATCATTTCTTAATACAAACAAACCCCTCTGTTCTATACCTTTAAACCAACCCTGCCCTGAGGCTCTAGACCTCTTCCCACCCCATGGGCCTTACACAGGAATTGGCTGAATTTCAGAGAATAGAGGTCACAGAGGCCAATGTCCTTGCCTTTGCTATAAAAGCTGTTTCTCCTGTACTTCCACAGGCTGGTGGCAGCAACAGAGACCAAGATCAGCAGTTCTTTCCCTGCTCCTCAAACCAAACTAATCAAAGTAAACTAAGTACTTCTGAGGTCTGCTGCTTCTCCACCCCACTGAAAAATTAATTGTGATCCTCTCCAGTGCTACAAGCTCAGCTATCCACATGCCTATGAAAGAAGAATACCACTCCCACCACCTGCTTCTCCCAGCCTTGAAGACCATTCAGCACAGAAACCATGGCACCAGCTGGCTGCTGGATCTCTTACCCTGAGACTTGCAAACTCCTCAGTCACAAGGCCATGGGGGAAGCAGGGATGTGTCCCTCTCTGACTCTCCTAGCTGATCCTCATCTTCTCTCAGCTAGGGAGAGCAACCCTGTCCTCCTGGGCTAGGGCTGTGCATCCTATCCACTTGTAAACCTCACTCCTTGGGAAGACACTCCTACCTGCTGTACCCTGAGCAATGGATAAGGGACTTCACACCCTATTGCTGGACTTCCACTTGCACCTTGAGCTTGAAACATGGTTTTGGAAGCATACAGTTATTTATCTACCCTTCAGTAAACAAAGAAGATTATATTATCATCTTAATATATTTTACCGTTTTTAAGCTAGTTAGCAACAAAGTCAAATCTGGCCTGAGACCTACCATGCTGACTTGCTTTTCAGGAGCCATCCTGACAAGCTGTCAGAATTCCTGAAGGCACTGTCATTGTTCTATTCATTTCACTGTCATTTATGGATGCCAAATTGATGCAAAATGCTTTCTCATCTTGATGTGAAAAGATTTTATTTCCATATATACATATGGGCGTCTACAATTGCACAACATGTAAAGAATTACTGAATTAGACATAGGGTGTTCACATACTTTTTTTCCCTGTTTTTGCTCCTATTTCCTGCAAGAATTTATTTTCAAAGAAGGAAGAATCTGATTTTGTTTTAATAAATGTTAAGAGTATGGATCAGAACAATATTATTTGTTTTCCTTCAATTTAATTAATTTAGCATTTCATATTATGTGATTTCTATGAATTTGCATTGATCTACTTTGAATTTAACTGATTTTTTTAAACTCTATGAATATATATATATAGAGAGAAAAATATATATTTATATATATTTTTATGGCTGTATCCTCAACTGCAACAAACTGATATCTTGTCATTACATGTTTGCTGCTCACTGAGGATTTGGTTTTGTAATTCCAGATGAAAGGTCTCTTCACCTATGACAGTAAGACACTTTGAGACACATTTATAAACCAGCTGCTGGTGAAGTATTTTACAGGCCAAGAGAACACAGCTTGAGGCCTTCACTTTCAGTTATCTGCAATGGCTCAGATATCCAAAAGCTAGTTGCCTTGGTAAAACCAGGAATCTAATCTTATTTCATAGTAATGGTGAGAAATAGTCAGGAAATGTTGTGTTTAGATGCTTATCCCAGGAAAGAAAGGAAAAGGAAACTGGCAATGTCTCCAGACCTGCTGGAGTAATATAAGAAATGAAGAGAACTAACAGCAAGAGATGATATCTATAAATAGAGGGTACTGTTGTGGTGAATTCAGAGAATTAAAAAGAATAAGAAAGGACAGACACCTAAAGAAAAGTTTCAGATCATCTGGTCATGGTTATAACAGTTGTCTTTGTTAAAGAACCATGACAGTCTATACCACACATGACTAGAGAAGAAAGAAGCAAAAAGAAAAAAAAAAAAAGGGGGGGGGGAAGATGTAGATGCAGAAGAGAACACAGTCAAGGAAATTATAGAATTCTGTAATTATATTGCAGATTTATAAATTTTCAAGTGTCACCCCCCAGGTGATGGCTGTTCTGGATAAGTGCAACATGAGGCACAACCTATCAAGTTCGTAACTCAGGTCAACAGCTTGAACAAAATAATGATTATATATACGGTTCTTCAGCAAGCTGTGATTTTGGCTCTGCAATTTCTCTTTAAAAGCTCTTCAGAAATGAGAGCCACAATTACAAATCAGTTGTGGATGCACTTTTTTAGTAGCTGTATTTTCTTTCTCTGATGCTTCACATTTGTTCTGACTTAAAAGCTCAACACACTCAGAAACAAATTGGGAATACATTTCAAGACAACACTGTCTGACCTAGAGTAGATGCAATTTCAGTCATGTAAGCATGGAAAACAAGCAGCACCAATTTTCATGACTGGCCATTAGTAACTTAAAGCAGCTCCATAGGGACCAAAGACTGTAATGAAGACAGAGTCCCTGGGGATGGCCAGTCCTCTGGAGATGGCACTAACCTCACCCTGCACTACCTCATGTCAGCACATTGCAGATCAACAAAGCTTTGAGAGCTGGGGGACAATAAGTTTAGGAACCCTGCATAGAAATTCAGGGAAGAAAACTGACATAATGAAGAAAAAGGGAAATGAAAATAACATGGCTAAATATCTCCAAAGAGCAAAATCATCCCCAGAAGAAAGGTTGGCATTTGTAGAACTGTGCTTGCATTCTGCTGACATTCTTTTTTCATTATATGCAATTTTCCTCAAGAAAAACTTGGATAAAGGGCTTAGAAAATTCCATGTTCCTGAGATGTGGAATTACTTGATGTCACTGATCCAGTCATTGCACAGAGATCAATGAGAGAGAGAACAGTCATTACAAGAGGATACTTAAGGGTGCATTTCTCACTATGAACAGAAAATAAATATTTCTACATTCATTCCAGCCACAGTGTGGTTTTGTTGCTGTTCCAATGTGAAAATACGGTTATGACAACCTACCATGATTTCATAAGGCTACATTTTCAAATATATATACTGCAACTACATGTTTTTACATTTTAAAATACTATAAGACATCTTCGACTACATTAAAAATGCTGCAGAGATTTTCAGAATGAGGTTAAGAAGCTGGGCAAAGTGCTCGGTAAATATAATCAAAACAAAATGGGAATCAAAATAAACTAACGTCTGAGCATTCCAGGTAAATGTAAAGAAAACCAATTTAACATTCCTTCCACCATAAATTCCTGATAGTTATAGAAAAAATCCTTGAAGTCTTCAGGTGAAGATTCAGTGAAGGACTAACATTGTGTTTTCAGGGAAGGAGCTCTCCTGCTCATTTCCAGTCTCTTCCAGTGACACTTCTTGTACTACCAGAGAACAGGGGAGAAAAACATTGTCCTTCTACCTCACCTTTCTCCACAAGAACATCAAGTACAGAGGGGTGCAAGGTGAGACCACCTCACCTTGTGGTGAGACCACATGGTAAGCATTGAACACCAGAAAAACCTTCCCTCAGCACCACAGCAAAACGGAAAGAAGCAGGAGCCAAGGGTAAATCCCCTCTTGCCAAGATCATGAACATGGGCACTTCCCTTTACACAGAGCAAGAGCAGAAGTGTCACAGTTTTGCCTGGGAGGAGTCTTTCCAAGAGGAGCTGCATAAATTTCCAGTCTTAAAAGGGCTGTAGATTAAACACAGTTGTAGTGCTTTGGGAGGAAACATTAAAAAAAAAAAAAAAGAAAGGAAAAAAAAAGCTGTCTTACAATTGAATTGGAAACTAAACTGCAGCCACTTTAATAAAAAATCTTATGCAGACATGATTGAGACAGGAGACCAGCAGTTTGACCAAAGTCAGATCTCTAGTTTGTCCAGTGGGTAGAGCAAGGACCTGGGAGGGAGAAACCCACTTTTCCTCAGTCAAAAACTGACACTTGGGATTAGTTTCCCTATACATTACTATTTTATTCGCTTCTTAAAAAAGAAATCACAAGGCAGAAAGGAATAGTATCCTCTGTAGAAAAGAGGCTTTTTCTCTTCCTTTCTCTTCAAATAAAACGAGAAATGGATTTACATTTTAAAGTAATTTTGGGGGAATAGAATGAGCATTTTCTAGGATAAAGACTATATCACTGAAAGTTCACCATCCAGAAGCAAAAAATGACAGGGAATGAGGGGTGGGGTTTAGGGATGGAAATGAGTTTTTTATTTGAACTTTCAACCAAAATGGCCAGAATCTGGCATCTATCCACACACTGAATACTTCCCTAAAGGAATAGTCCTTTACTGAAGTAAGTGGAAACCTGGCAGCCTCAGCTACTAAAATGGAGATTGCACAATGAAATTTGATTAATTCTTAAGAAAACTTCTTTTGGTGAGGAGAAGGAATGGAGTGTTTCTAGAATTCCTGAAACTATTTTTTTATAATAAATGAAACAAAAGAAAACCCTTAAAATATGCATTTTCACTTTTAGAAAACTTTGCACATAATGCAAGTATTTATGTGACTCATACATTATAGCAGAAAAGGTGGGGTTTTTTCCTGCTTTAAGTTTTAGTGAAAAAAATCTTGTCTGAATAACACAGTAATTTTTTTTTAAATTCCATGCAGTTCTTTGGTGATCTTTAATAAGGAAATTACAAGAACAGTGAGCCTGGAATGATGTATAATGAGATAAAGTCATTTATTATCTTTGACATAACTGACATTATTTTGCTTTGTCAATTGAATGGGATTCTTTAGCCTGTTATGTTAAAACAAACAAGAAGATAATCAGATAAAGTTGTCAATACAAATAGCAAATTTTTGGTTAAGTATACAAAGCAATTTTAGTCATACATGAAGTTGCACCTAAGAATATTTAGACTGCTAAAGAAAACTTAAAGCAAAAACCGAGGCTAAGCCACTTGCATGCTAAGACAAATGGAGAGCAAAAATTCTCTGTGCAAGTTCTCATTAATTCAAATCAGGATGAATTGGTACCCTTTGATGGATAATGATCAGAAGAGAATACTGCAAGAACAGAAGGAAATAGGTAAAAATATCAATCTTTGAAATAATAAAAAATACACACTCAAAACAAACACACTACTGAACCCAGAAGATACTGATCTGGTGGGAAATAGAACCAAAATTATAGGGAGATATCTCCTAGCATATCTGGGTTTGCTTTGAAGAAGGTTTTGTCTGAACAGGAGTGGAAAAACTTAGGAGGCAGGAGATAAAACATGCTAGTAATCAGAAGCTAAACTAGATCATGAAATAAAATGGATTTTTTGACAAAAGTAGTAACCAGCCTGGGAAATGGCAGTAAAAATGCTTAGATCTATATGTTTCTGAAACAGCATTCTTAGCTCTGAAATTTGTTTCCATCTCACATGAAGCAGGTCCACTGAATTCCAAGAACCTAATTTTCCTAAGGAGCATTGTCATTTTGATTTATGTTTCAAGCACCGTGGAAGGAAAAAACCCCTTTTTTACCATCAGAATTGTAAATGGATCTGGCTTGTGGTTCTCATCCAAGTTTATCTGCATTCTTTTCCCAACAAAAATCACTGATTTTGCATTTGGATTGTGGAATGGAGAATAGTGTATTCATTCATAACATTAAATTTCCACTTCTGAATTATGTGGCAATTTACTTCTAAAAAGCAGCTGTAGTCAACTATTTTTTCTATATAATTTTTCTATATAATTTTTCTTGGGCAGATTTGTATTTTAAAGGATCCTCTCTTATTGATTTAATTAAATTGGAATAAACTCTAAAAGTCCTTCCTTCAGTGACATATCCCTCCTTGGCCATATTAAACTAAATCTAGTAGACTGGCAAACATGTGAAAATATATTTACACAGGAGAGAATAAATATTTTTAATTAAAACAAGATCTTACAACACCTAGTGCTAACAATGAATCACTATTTAAATGCTTAGCAAAAAGTAAAGCAGAATTTTACCATGTGAAAAGAGGCACTGGTAATTAATTTGTAAATATTTTGAAGGATATTTTTTTACAAGAAAATCAACCCCAAAAAAAAGAAAAATTGCCTTTAATGTGCACTAACATGTCCATGTTATATCCTCACCCATTAATCAATTTGTGATATTTTGAGCTTTACAAGTACTGCTGCCAAGACTTTGGTCCTATATTCAGACCAACTCAGGAGCAGTTCAGTGTAGAGATGCACAATTTCTTAGTGATACCAGGAAAGGTGTTCCAGATCTGTAGCTGAATGTAAAGACACTCCTCAAAGCCTCTGGTCTCGAGCTCTGCCCACCGTGTTCCCTCTAGCAAGGTCAGAGGTTTGGTGCATCATCTGCCACACAAGTGTTTGCCATACAAACAATTCTTCTGCTTTCAAATATGAAATTTAAGACAGAAAAAATCAAATCCAACCTGACTCCTGAGTTTTGTCCTTGTTTATAATTACTAGTAAGGGTCAATAGCAGCCAATTTGGATAGATTTGAGTGTAGTCACTGAGTTCAGTCCTCAGTCCCTTCTCACAGGAGTGTTAGACCTGATAAAAACTGCTCATTTGCAAATATATTTGTATATGCACTTACTATGTCTGTGTGTACATTTATTGTGCACACAGTTAAGAAAACATGTTGCAACCAGGTTCACATATTCAGACCACGACACATATAAATTTTTATGATAAATAATTTTAAATCTACATAATATTCTGATAATGGCCTCATAAATGAAAACAATAAAATATTGGATAGAAGAAAAAACACATAAAATAATCCAAGTATTCCTGCATTTTAGGTCAGAGTTGTAGGGTGATTTATTCTGTAAATTCATGAGAGGGAGGAATTTAGTGACAGGCCAAAGTCTTCAGGCCTTAATTAATGTCACGGTGATGATAGATCTGCAGTGCACTCATTGCATTTCATACAGATGACTACACAACTCACCTTTGTTATCTGCTAACTGTTCTGTGGGAAGAAAAAAAAAGTCACATGAAACTATAATCCAAAAGAAAAGGTCTTAGGCCATAATTTTCAGAGACACTTAAAGTGATAAATTTAAAGTATTTAAGATTTCAATATTTAGGGATCTACATCTTGAAGTTGTACTGAAAACCTCAGCTGCAATACCTGCTTTCTTCTAGGCTACACCCTATCAGTTTCTGAAATACAGGGTAATATTAATGGCTTTAAATTCCACTCCTATTTCTAATGGTTCTTTTAAAATCACATTGGTATTTATTTTAGGAAGTAGCAGGTTCAGTAGAAGTAGCTGGTTTCAGCTGACAGATATCTCATCTTTCCATCATCCATCTGAACACTCAGCTGAGAAACAACATCTCTTTTTTTTTCCTTTAAGTTATTAATTTATTTTTTTTTAACTGCAAAATGTTCCATGGCACAGAACTGATGTTTCCAAAAGATTTTTTAATAAAAATGTTAACAACATTTGAAGCCATGTGATTTCAGGGCAGACTGATTATAAACTCAAATCCATCTTGAGACCAAAGGTGGTATGCCAGACCTCCACAGAACTGCATCTAGGAGGCTTTAATCATCAGAATAAATATATTATGAGCTGATTTGCTCTGCTCTCAGGAAAACAAACAAACAAACAAACAAACAAGCAAAAAAGCCAAAAAAAACCAAACCAAAACAAACCTAAACCAAGAGCTATCCCATTTTTTTAACTGGGTAACATGTTTCAGGTACTTGCTGAATTTGCTGTCTAAATCTGAATGCAGACTTTGAAATGAAGCAGAGGTACATTCATCACTGCAGAGCTGTCACAGTGGAACAAGGAAGCACAGCTGGACTAGGGCTGAGGGTGCCCAGCTGGGCATGTGCTTCAGGAGAGAAGCTGAACAGGGTATCAGGAACAGCTGAACTGCCTTGGTGGATGCAAACTGTGATGGTTCAGGAGCTGCTTCCCAGCTTCACTCATCAATGGTGCCGTGGGAGCAGCTCCCTCCAGGAAAAGGGCAGGGCTGCAGCTGGTGCTGCCTGTGACACCTCTCCTCCCAGACAGGACAGCACAGTGGGGCCCACACCCTGACCTGTGACAGTCCTCCATGTCTGTCAGGAGCCTCAGAAAATAAACTATGTCACCTGTTTAGGCATCAGCATTATCACATTTAATCTCCAGATGAATTACAGAGGTCTTTTGTTTAATTCTTTAGTCAATATGTTCATCCACAACTATCTCTGACTCAAAACATAAGTCATACCACTCATGGAAATGTATTTCACATATTCAGTACAGCTCAACATCAGTGATAAGCATTTAAAATTATCTGTTTTCACTTTGAAAACAAAACACACTTTGGAACAGAACAATTGGAAAGAAAATTAAGTATCATACCAAATCTCTCTGGATGGTAGTCAAAGAGGTAGTGGTGACAGCATCAGCCAGGAGTTTCAGAGGCTCAGAATCAGTAATTCCCCCTGCTTTGCATTTTTCAAGGGCATTAGCAGACCACTCCATAATCCTCAGTTATCTTGTTTTTACTGAATGTTAATCTTACAGGAGGAGAAGATTTTCTTAACAATATTGTTCAGGATCTAAATCTAAGTTGGAAATCTCAAAAGTTTGCTATTACAATTCAATATATATAGTAATAGTGTTAAAGTGAGGATCAAAAATATTTCATTTCTTTACATACACGCCAAAGGGTGAGAAAATACATTATCAAGTATGTATTAAAAGATCTGCCAGAAGGCTGTAAATTACACTGAAATATCTGAGCCAAATGTTTATCCTGCACATGAGTGCAGGAAGGAAATTCACACTTAGCATCTGACACACTACTTGATCAACTTCACCAGCACACCTTTATGCTCCCAACCACTCAATCTCCTGACCTAGCATTCATAGACTGGTATAAAACATGGGCTAGAATAAGCAACGTCATTCCTGTACTTATTATTTAAAAATCATAATCTAGTGTAGGCCCAGTCCTGCAACATTTCTTCTGAGCTCTTTCTCACCCTGTACAGAAACAGAACAGTGTGTCCTGTCTGCAGGGGCTGACAGTCATAAGCTGTCCTAGGGTGACTGTANATGGGGCCAATGACCAGGTCCCAGGAAGCATGGAGATAATGGTGGTTAAATTGATAAGCAGTCCATGTTTAGCCAGTTGCTCAGAAGCTTTTAACCATCACAGTTTTCCTTGATGAACACAGAGTGCTGAAGGAGTGATCTGAGAGATGATAAGGAGGCATTTTTATCAAGGCTCAAGAAGGGGGAAGGGTTGTCCTAGAATACATTCATACTTGAAAATAAAACAAGTGAGCAACGGAAACTGGCACCAGAGGTGGATTGCAATCTGGGAGTGAGCAGCTTGACATGACCTGAGAACAGGAGGAAAGGAGGAAAGCAGGGAAAAGAAAACCAGCCCCTTCTGTGCAATGCAGGGGATGAGAGTATCCTGCACAGGGCTGAGAACTTCTGTTATTATGGTACTTGAGGAAGGTGGAACTGAAAAACCGAGGAGGATGGGATAGATTATAGAATGATGGCCTGACACCAACTGTTCCAAAATGACAGCAGGTGTCTATTTGTAACCACAACCCCAGGGCTTTATAACACAGGACTGTGACAGTATATTCCCCAGTCTCCTAAATCTTCAAAATTTAACATTTTCAACACAGAGTTGCTGCTGCCTCTTTAGCTTATGCAAGTCCCTGTACTGGAGAGTTTATTTCTAAAGCAAGAAAAAACCTCTTAAGGATGTGTTACTCAGCAGAGAAAGTTCCTCAGCAAACAAGCCTTGAAAGCTACAATGGGAAACACAGATTCGGTTTTTGCAGAACATCTCAGAGCCATGACTGACTATGGCTGTAATATCTTCACCTTGCTACATGCAGTGGCACTGGCTGCAACACCAATGGAATTACCAGAATTCTAGAGGGTGCCAAGGAAGGTCTTACATAGACCTATATAGACTTTTGTTACTTTGCCCCTTGGCTGGAATTAACATATTGAATGCAAGAGACACAGATTATCTGTTTTACAAATGAGCTAGACTTGATCTGAAAACCTTTACAGACCTACAGCTTTTCTACTGACTTCAACAAAAGTTGTCACCACCTAAAGAGTGATGAATGTGTAGGCGACTAAAGCTGTTTGCAACCCACACAGTCTCTTCACACCCAGGTTCCCACAGACACCCAGACCTGTTCTGAGAAGGGCTAAAATGCCCCAAAAGCACTCAACTGCCAGACACAGTGAACACAAGGCTGAAGGAGCCTGAGGTGGATCTCTTGTTGTGCATAATTTCTTACTGCTGGAAGAGTTACAGTCCTGTGACCAGAGCTCTGTGCACTCAGAGGCCATCCAAATCTATTTAGCCTCTGCTACCAGGTTACAAATTTCTGAGCAAGGGTCAGAGTATTCCCAAGATGCTTCCAGATCCAGCAAAACAGTAGGAGAGTGAGAAAATCAGTGCTCTATTGTTTGACTTGGCAGCAATATTTGATCAGCTGCTAGTCACAAGTAAAGAAGCTCAAAACAGACTTTGATCATAATACTGATTTTTGCATGTAAATTCTGCTTCAGAACAAAGCTCCGGAAAACAGGATATCTAGAATGTCAGACAAGAAAAAATTATCTAATTCTCAAAGATATATTCTAGACAGAATAGATTAACATGAAATTTCTGATCTGTCCTAGCCAGAAATATTTTCTTTTGAGGCATTTGCTATTTTGGATAATAGAAAAAGAAATAATATAAATATTATAAAACTTATATAAATATTTTTTTAAATAGGGAAAGGTTCTGAAGTGGGAAAAGAACTTTTATATACACACAGAGACAGAGTGTGTGTGTGTGTTTGTGTCTTTGTGTATGTACAGATGTGATTAGAAAATTTTAGCCATCTCTGCCTGCAAAGGAAAAGCAGATGCAGTTTTGGAACTCAAGTCCATTGCTCGTTGAACCCTGGTTCACATCACTTGTACTCCAGCTGAACCAAGTGCCATACATAATAAGGAGCACATTACTTTAACAAATTAATCTAGCAGCAATAAAAAACTCTGTCTCTCTCAAATACAGCTGATTTGTTTTACTTCTGTTCAGTTCCACAGTTATCTGCTTTCTGACTGTAATTCTCTAAAATTGTGCCAAATGTGTTCCAGATTTTTATCATAGCATATCATGATAGGATCTTTCCAGCCCATGAGAACACACAGTCAACAAAGCTCTTTTCCCTTCATTTCCTGAGCTACTGGCAAAAGCAATTTCATTTTCAGGATGTTAACATTATTATTTCTGGCTAAGAAAATAATAATCCATCATTAAAATGCTGATAAGGCATCAACAAAGAATGTTTTGATTGTGGTTGCCATCTACAAATACACATTTATATGTAGCTTTTTGAAAATAAAGCCACACTTTCAAGGTCAATAATAATAAGCCAGTTGCTGAGGAAGACTGTTAATAATGACACAAAGTGCAATTCATACTAACAAAAAGCCTCTGTTTGTTGTAAACACATTATGTAACATGAAGAGGTCTCAGTTTTTACACCTAATTACTGGATTTGGGTTACATGCTGGAGTTTCCTTATACATAAACAATATGTAAAGGCTGACGGGCTGTCAGTTCTGTGGGGCACAGTGGAATTGTTTGGTGCTCTACAAAAAGAGTACCTGTGTGGAGAGCCACCTACCCCAGACTCCTGCTCTTTTAATAAATACTTCAGGTCTGGTCAGCCACCTGTTGGAGGACACACATGGAGCAGACACCCAGCTTTCCTTCTACAGGAACCACAAAACACAAAGTTTGCAGAAGGGCTTGTGCAGGTCTACATCTCATCATCACCGGGAGTGAAGACACGGTGAACATCACTCCAGGGCTAAGGGAGCATTTTCACCATTCCAGAACAACTTGAAAAGGCTTTTAAACTCTCAAACACAGCACTCCTGGGAAAACCTCAAAACCTGTAAAAAGCAAGAAAACTAAATCAAGCTATTTTTCAAGCAATGGCATTTTTTTTTCCATTTTTTATATTTTTTATTTTAATTTTGGGTAATCACAATAATACAGTTATTATCCAGCAACTCTAAGAACATTAGGAAAAAAAATCACTGGACATTCTTTGATTAAATTAAATCAACAAACAATTAAATTGATAGAGTGAATAAAAACTGGGGTTTTTTTTCATATTATTTTTAAATGCCTCAAATGGAGGTTGCTTTTGCATTAACTAACACCTCCTATTTCTCACAAATGTTAAAAAAGCCTTTCCAATATTATGGCCCTCTCAGTCCTGCTAGATAACTTCCTACAAATATATTAGTGAGTTTTAATTACAGCAAGAAAAGTTGTGAAACATCTGAAAGATTGTATATAAGCTAAAAATCTTATAAAACCTTAGCTTTCCTTTCCATTCCTTTGTCTTATGGTGCGGTGTGGTTTTTTTCCCATTCATTGTAGTATTCAAAACACAACTGATTTAATGGATTTCCTGTTCCTAGACCACTTCATGCTATATAAAAAAAGAATGTGTTTGTATTCTAGGGTGCTCTTGGTTTGTTTTGACCTGAGGCAAACAAAGAAAGATCTTTCTTAACCTAAATCTAATATTACAGAACCCTTCCATTGAATGACAAACTTAACCTTAATGCTTGAAAGTTTTTGCGTGCAAACTTTCTCTTCTCCTGTTCCATACCATTTTCCCTTTTTTTTTTGCTTTGTTTTTTTTCTTTTTTGACCCCAGCACCAAGGTCACTTTGTTCATTCCTGACTCTTTGAGCGAATGCTCAAAAATCACTGATAGTTCCTAAAGTTATTGCAGCAACAAATCAACAAGGAACTGACCAGATTTTCACATTGAAAACACCAAACCAAAGAGTCTCCAGTTAAAACAAGTATTAGAGGAGAGCCAAAGAAATGTCTCTGCACCTAAAAGGTAGATATTTTCAGCACTGAAAGGCAGACAATGAACTGGAGTCACACCCTCACATGAACTGGACATCTCAAAAAGAGGCACAAAAGTGATCACCCCTGTTGTTGAGATGGGCAATGATAGCACAAACAATGTACTAATAATGCTTAGAACTGGCCAACTAAGCACCTGTGTCTTAACAGCCTTGTTTCAAATTTCTCTGCTCTTTGATCTTTCATTCAGAGGTTTCTACCCTTACCTGAGTGGGGCATGTACTAAAAAACAGAGCTGTGCTTGACAAAATATGTTAAAACACAACATAATGAATTAAGATACCCTTTTACTACAAATATAGTGTATTTATAGCCATCTGCTAGACTATGGGAGATCATTTCAGTTCTTCACTAGATAAATTATTTCATACAACCAAAAGCTCAATTCAAGTCAATAATTTTTGCTCCCTCAAAGATTGCACAAAACACCAAGACAGTTCCTTTCAGATAAAATGCAGCAATGCTGAAAAACATCCAAAGCTAGTTTGTAATTCTTCCCCATACCAAGTTGTGAAGTACATTGCAAGAATGTTCAATGAGTGCTTCCAAGCTTTCAACAAACCAAAGTGTATTATTTTTGTTTCTCTTTCTGAAAGGAGAAAAAAGACTAACAGTAAGTATGATTCTATTACAAAGGCCAACTTCAAAAGGTGACATAAATAGCGAGCTGAACCATAGGAACAGGGACAGACTGGACACATTTAATTCTTAGGCAACTTTAAGATTTATCAAAATGAAACTAATATGAGTGAATAAATGCATAAAATCTATTGAAAGAATAAATATAACAACTCTTCTTCTCAAGCACCCTTTGCTTTTGCTTCTATTCAAGTACTTACTGTACAAATGTTCTTTTAGGCCTGTGTTTATATGAATATTTATGCAATACATGTAGAAATTTATTTTTCTAGGAAGGGGACATTGACTCAAAAATATTCAAGTGTTTTTAGATGAAAGCAATAGAAGTGTGGATGGCCAGAGATGGAGACCTCCACTAGAAACAATTACTGAGTGTTTTTCAGTTTGGACTGATATTATTGCAGAATTTTTTTGATAAAAAAAGTAAAATATAAAGAGAGATCTATAGTTACAGATATTTTTTGCATGCAATCTATGAGAAAGAAATAACAGGAACCCAACTAGTTGTATTACTTTTTAAAATTTTGCTGTAAATATTAGGATAAAAAATAACTTAATTGGTAGTAAAATACCTTAATATTGCCCAAACTATGTCTCCCAGAGATGTAAAAATACTGAGAAGAGAATACTTAGACTATTTAATACTTTGGGAAATGTTCTAAAGTCTAGAAACTTGAAAATGTTTAACATGCCATAATAATATGGTCTGATGAGGTCAGAAGAAAGGATATACTGAGGTTTTGTACCACTATGAATATGTGAAAAAGGAAGAACAAAAATCCCCAAACACAGCTAGTGAGGTCAGGAAGACAAAATAAATTGAAAGGTTCAGTGACATTGCAGCCTTGCAGATAGAAGCCAATCTAGGAAAAGTACTTGTAATTTAGTATGAAGCAGAAGTTGGGTAACATACCGGGTAAATGTCGGGGTTAGGTTAGCAGCCAAGATAATAAAACAGCAAGCCCAAGAAAAGTGGAATAATGTAGTCTAAATTTAATTAAAGTATTAGAGTTTTAGACATAAACAATCACAAATTCAGATCAGAATTATGGAGAGATTCTTGCTTAACTCTCCTTGATCAATTGCCAGGTACAAGAGCTAAAAACTCAAGTATTGCATAGCTTCCACTGACAGTGGGTGATGTGATCCATGTCTGTTGGTACAAAGCCAACTCACAACTAGATCAGGCAGAAAACCAAAGTCAGGACATTGTTGTAACCTGTTGTAGGTGTCATGCTTGCCCTACTTGAAAAGCAAGAGTGTCCAGAGAAGGAACTGCAAACTAAGCCAAAACCAAAATATACAGCAAAAGTGGGTGTCTCAAAGGCAACAGCCATGACCAGAAAAGATTAGCAGAGACCACTTAAAAGGAAAAGAACAAGAAGGTGAAACACAATCTAATTCATCAGTTTAACACAGTGTGGGAGGTATGACAGCGCAGTGAACCATGACAAGTAAAAATGCAATAGACAAAAATGAAAAAACTAAGAAAATGAACAGTTTTGTCAAAAGCTGGTATCTGAGGGAGGACAAAAAATTATTTTGAGAAAGCAGTCTAAGTTTGTCATTATAAGAAGCTGCATAAATCCAAATTTTCAGCTGCTGTGAAACAGCCCACATTCAGAGAACTTTTCATTTACTTAGATCAGATGAGATTTACTTAAACTAAGATGAAGATCAGGTGGGATTTTGGGGGGAGGGAGGGGTTACCCTTCTATTTCAACTCTGCCATTTAGTACATTTTTGTGTAAAATTCATACTGTAGAGGCTGAACTTAAGGCACTGTTGGTTAAGTCAAAGAACAATAACATGATTTTACAGAGAGGAAATTTCATGGGTTCTTGCAATTAAACCAGTCTTGCTATTTAAATCCTCAGAAGGATCTCAGTGAACTGTTGACCTCACCTCGTCCTAATAGGAAAAGCTGACAATGATAGAAATAGAGCCTTTGGTGATGCCAGGCATCATTATATGTTCCAAAGGCATCACTATCTGTTCTGAAGTCCTGTAAGATCTTCATCCCCAGCTGTCCAGATTAGGAGCTGACTGAGAGTGAACCATGGTCCCTTCTGGCATACAGATTTCCTTTCTATGGAAACAGATTCACCACACATCCCTGCTTGTGGCTGGGAAGGGAACAGAATGTGTGTGCATGCCCTAACCAGCCCTTCACAAACACTCCTGAGCCAAACTCTTAAAATAGTGAGTTATTGCAGATTTGCACTAATGTAAGAGAAACCAGAATTATTATTTTGTTCAGTACCTTTTACCATAATTAGCACAAATCCTAAATTTACTACCTGCAAGAGAAGAGAATACAGCCATCCTATGGCTAATTCTGCAATAATTACCTGCTCAATCTGTTCAGCCTCATTTTGCTGAGAGCAAAGTCTTTCAGCTCTGCCTTCACACAACACCTAAAACATTGGATCCCTGCTCTTTGTAAAACTTTCCGTAAGAGAAATTGTGTTACATTTATGTATCTGCAGCCCTCCATGTGGTTGAAAGGTACATTTGCATCTTTCCACTATAACTTCCAGCACTGCCTGCCCAGCACAGCCATTTCCTTGTGCCAAGTGTCAACATCTGATTGCCATGTGATTTTTAGTTGGCCACATTGCTGCAGTACTGGCATGAGTCCAGCAATCTGATGACCTAACAAAAAAGTTGCAGCAGATTTTGACCCTGAAAAGTGATTCTCAATCCCTTCTAGAAGTGGCTATTAATATTTATTTGTCCCACCATTCATCCACCTTGTCAGTAAAGTGCTTTGGAATTTTCCCTGCTTTTTCCTAAGGCATAACTTCCCTCTTCACCTAAATTCTTTAAGCATGATTAAAGCCACAATTATTACTTATTTACCTGGCTTTATTCACAGAGAACAATAGATTTGGTATTATCCACTTCCTGCTCAGATTCAGGGAAACACATCCCAAGTATATGTAACTCTCCCACTTCAGTGAAATTAATAGAAGAAAGAGAATTTGTTCTGTACAAATTTTGCTGATGTGCAAATCTGAACCCACCAGAACAATCCTTCATAAGAACAACTATGAGTGTGAAGGTGCTTTTCAATATTATTAAAAGTGCAGCAAATGTATTTGTGACATTTCCTGCTTGCATTTTTTTTCTCTGGTAGAACAGAGAATAGAACAAAGAATACTGGTAGGTGATTAATTTTGCCTTATTCCAGTGGTTTATAACGTGGAACAGCTCAACTCTTAAATTAGTCACTCTCAGATAACTGATACAGAGGCTCACGGGCTCATGACAATCTTTCCCACAGAGATAATAACACTCGTTTATAAAGATGACCACTACAATCAGAGGGAGACAGAAGACAAAGAGGCAGAGCAGTTGCAGTTGTCTCTTCGTGACTTTTAACTTTCATCTTAACTGATTAAACAGAAATCTGAAACCAAGCAGCTACAGTTCAGGGAAGTATGGGTCATGGGGTTTTTTCCTCCTAAAAAAATGCATTTATAACTTCTCAAGTACACTGTTACACTAATTTTATCTGCATACTAATTTCAAAAGTATGGCCTGTATTTAATCATCCTATTTACAGTGCTCTGTAAATTAAGTCTTGGAGTAATTTGCATCTAAGTCCATCTATGCCAATGAGCTCCTGAGGCATTGTTATGGCATTATTGTAGTTCTACTTCACATCTATTGTGGCATGCTGTACTAATTCTACACCTTACAATATGCCCACTTCTCTGTAGGTGTTAGCATAGATCAATTGTATGTCATATGGTATATTACTTATCTGCATACAGATCTGTATTACATAAGCCAGCATGAAGGCTCCACAAAGCCTGCATTTGATAAGTCTTGTGACAGATTTTGGGTTGTTCTTGTGGCAGATGTAGTTTTTTCTTACCTCTGTTACCAGGAAAAAAAATTAAAATTATAAAGTATGCAAACCCATTCATTCTGTATATTGAATTTCCTATAGCAAGTCTGAGAGACAGAGGCAGAATCTGATTTAGGCACAAGAAGCTATTCCATTTTCTGCTTCAGTCTATGGATACTACAAAAAAAAATTAAGATTATCATAGGACGGTGAAAGAAGACTTTGAAAGTTTTTCATTCAATGCTGCCACATTCACATTTGGCCTCAAAGATTTGGGTCTTTTTGCACATTTTCCTGCATTGACAAGGAGCCTGCCTTGTCCTGAGTGTGTCATCCAGGCTGCAGTCACTGTCTTTTTCATTGACTTCAGTGTCGGAATGAGACCTCAGACCACTTTAGTGTGAATTTGGAGCAACTCCACTAAAGTCAGTGGAAGATTTTGGAGTGACTGAGGAAACAAGTCAACATTTGGCACTCTGGGATCAAATAAAAAAAATTCAGTCTTCAAACCAAGTTCTGAAACACCACAATTGCTTTCATTTACAGTAATATAAGCACTTGCAGAGCTGTGCAGAGGTGTCTTCCCACCTACCATCATCCAATTTTCAGAGGTTTTATTTCAACTTTTAGCTGTAAAGTACTTGTGCAGTGTTTATCAACATAAACAACCTGAAGTTTTATCCATTCTTATCTCTGAAAAAGTTTCTTACTTCTTATGTAAGAAAAGGATTTTTTTTTCTCTGTCATAAAGGTTTTCAGAATTGCAGAGAAAACTCAGTTCTAGGAAGCTGATAAAGGCCTAAATATAAAGGAAACACATAAATATTGTTATCAGAAAAAATATTTATTCTTTGATTTTCCTGAGAAATGATGACTCATTCAAATTAAAAATGCTGACATGTAATATTTCAATGTATCAAAAAATGTGAACATTTTGCTATTTACATTGCACTCATACATAAACAATGGCAAAAAAAAAAATTAATCACTGCTGTAAGGCTGTAAAGGTGAGGCTGCACAGTCAAGCAATGAAACAAAAGGCAGTTTGAGCATTTTGCTCACTTATTCACACACTTTAAGATACAGTGTTGACTGACACGATCAAAGACTGTGAGCTTCCAAAAGATCTGCTTTGCACAAGAAGCAGAGGAAATGCTGGGGCTTCCTCCCTTTGGGTTGTGTTTGTTTGCACAGCAATGGGCAAACTCTGCCCTTCTCTTTATGTGTTCATCATTGGGTGGGTGAGTATTGCTGATCTTAAATGCACTGAGTGACAATTATTATTTTCCTCCACAGACTCTGCTGTTCTCACAGTATTTTAGAACTGTTTTTGAAATATAATAATAAAAAAAATTCTACTCTGCTTTAGGGATGCCACACATCCTATCCAGTCACCATGCAGGAGTTATATGAGCTTAAAGTCTGCTCAATCCAAGGCAAGTACTCAAAGCAGCCCTCTGGCCTCCTGCCCTGGACTCTTCTCGGCATGTTAGAAGTCAAACTCTTTAGAATCCTGGAAACCAGCAAAACTAAGATGATTTTTTCAAAAACTGTAAACAGATCTGTCTACTACCATAACAAATATCCTGAATAGTTAAAATGATTGACAGCATTCAAACTTCTGAAGAAAATCCAATGATCTTTTTGTCAAATGCAAAGAAGAAACAATATTTTTCCTTAACTTCATTTTTAGAAATGGCCAAACCATTAAAAAAATAATTTCCCGAGTCAAACATTCAACATGATAAATGTGTGCCCAAACACATTAAATTTAGCAAAGTTATACACTGCTATAAACATGGCCTTGCAGCATAAATGCATTTATTTTGATAAATATGTTTACACTGCAGGATATAAAAGAGCTAAGATATGAATTGGATTTGAAATTATCTGCAAACTAGTAAACAGCAACTGAAAAGAAATATTTTCATGTATGTTTCTTATATAATACTTAATATCTTCCTATAATTTTATTTAGGGAAAATGGCCCAATTTATGTCTATTATATGAATAGATATACCTGTGTGATTTAAAGACTGACTTGACTATGGGAGGGTACCCAAAATCACATAGTCCCCATGCCACATTCTGCAGCCCCCATTACCTCTGTTATGCATGGCCAGGAAAAGAAAGGGACACGGTTGTAGCATTTGTCCTCAGGTGGTGATGCTTCCCTCTGTTGTGACAGGTAAACAGTGTCTAGCTCTTTCTAAAGAGAATGGATGGGCTGTGATGAAGCAGCAGGAGAGAGGAGCTATTCAAAGAGAAGGATGTGCAAAAGGAGAGCAGTGGATAACCATTTCTTTCATTTATAACAGTCTTTTTCTTAAGGCAATATATCAATACATCTATTCAGGACAAAGCTCTTATTAGATATTAAAAATTCAACATGTAGTACTAATTTTAGAATTTATGAATTTGTAGATAAATGTCACCTCTCCACATTCCTTGAAGAGATATTGGTTTTCAACTATTTTGCCATTTTATAATTCTGCATGGATTTTCTCTCACTCAAACATCAGTTGGTTTTAAACTTTAAAAAAATTGCTTACAGTAGAAAAGAAGTGAACTCCTGTACCATCCTGTCCTTTTGAGGTTAAAGCAAGACAGTATGGAATTTTTTTCCTTACCCTCTTTCAACAGATGATCCAGGAGCAGACAGTCAGTTGAAACAGTGATGATTACAAATGACAACTTGTAGCATGTGTTATCACAGAGACAGTATATAGTAATTCTGCTAACAATGTATTTTGCTAACCATATGGATTCAGGGAAAATTGTTTTTTCTGTAGGAAATCAATTGCAGATGAATTACCACAGTATGTCTTTCCCAGGATCTGTATGGGACAGGCACACTTGTCCCAGCACTGCATGGGACAAATGCAGTGTTAGTTTAAAAGGCCTTTGGCAGATATCAGGTGAAAACCAGGCCCCTTTAGAGTCAGTAAGTAAACATGCTTAGATATTGGCATGGCTGAGATTGTTCTAATTACTCAAATAATTGTTGGACTGTCAAATATTTCAGGTTTAATTCAGCCTGTTCTCAATATAAGAGAAATCTTTTCTCTCAATGGCTTTCTGTCTCGGTTATGTTAATAAAATAAATCACATCACAGGCTCACAGTCAGGCAGGGATGTGGCAGGTTCTTGAAGTTGTCAGATGTGACCCTTGCTGAGCTCAAAGTTTTCCTGAGATAACCGTGAATTTTAAATTCATCCCTTGAAGGACACAGTTCCCATGGATATCAGTTCAAATCTCTTAACAGAACAGCTGCACTTGATGGGCACATAGGAATTACGAGATAAAATGGAATTACCCAGTTTAAAACATGCCTAGATATGTCTGGAAGAAAGCATGGCACAACCCCAGAAATGGAAATGTAAGGGATTGTAATTGGGTGAAACCAACATTTCCATACAGAAAGCTAAAGGAGGAGGAGATGTGAGCCATGGGACACCTATTCCCATGCCTTAGTGGCAGCTTTCTCCCAGAGTGACAGACAGTGCAGGAAAGACCCTCCCTCGGCTTTCAGCAGCAACAGCAGTGCAAATTTGCTGCCCTACATCCACTCTGAAACCTTAATGACAATTTCAGCCAAATTACTGTCCAGCCAAAATAGCCTAGGTTCACAGGTTAAGTGTGCTGATGTCATTAAGCTAAGTAAAAAAAATAAACATGATCAATCTCTCTAAATAACAAATAAATAACTGGGTGGGGAACACCCTTTGAAAACCAGAAAGCAGAAACACAGAGAAAAAAAAAAACAAAATAAAAAGGGAATTATTTATGGACTGTGAAAGCTGAGGCCATAGCTCAGAAGGAGATCTACAGCTTGAAGATTTTAACAATATTTTTAACATTTTTTTTTAAATTAGAGGAGCATTTTAAAAGCTTTGGGTCATATTCTTCAGGATCACTCCTGCAAATCCTTTTGAAGCACCTCAATCCTCCATTTTTTATTATTATTTTGTTCTATGGCTATTTTAAAACTCTTTAATTTTCCCACTATAGTGGGGACCTCTCAACCCTACAGAAATAATACCAGAGGCAAAACACACCAAAATCTTCAAAGGCACTACTTTTTCACCTCCACTTTCTATTTTTGGTAACTATTCTCTAGTTTACCAGACTATGTGATACCAGCTCTACTGGAGACTTCACAAAAGACAGCAGCCCCCTCAAGCCTCAGCTTGTGAAATAAAATCAACTTCCAACAAGTGACAGAAAAAAAAAATCTGTATTATTCCAATATTGAGAAGAATGTCCATTTTAATACTCTTAAGACCATAGACACATTTAAGTGGATGTCCATTTCTGTAAACAGAATACAAGGAAGTGACAAATGAAATCTGCTAGTTTGGATAACTATGCTAGCTGCAGATATTTTTATATAAAAATTACTGCAATGAAATGTTCTAATGCAATCAATCAGCAATTCAAATTATATAATTTATGGAAGCAAATTCATTTATTTCATCAGCCTGCAGACCAGGGGCTGTGCTAGAACTGTCAGGATGATAGGAACCACCAGGGAGCCCAGAGAGCCTCTTGCCGGCTCAGTCTCTCTCACTTTGTCTGGATGTACAGGGAGTTGTGAGCCCATGAGTAGAAAAATCATGACTCCTTGTAACTTCACATATTCCTACTGCCCAGACACTTCTCTCAGAGTCTTTCTAATGTAATTTGTCTGGGAAAATGGTATCTCCCAGTATCATTCATTGAGACAGAGAGAACATAAAATATCCTGGGAACTGTCATTTATACTTTCCAATTCATAAGCAGTTTTCCTTGCAAATATTTCAAACAATCTCTGAAAATAGTGTTATAGAAACACCATGAATCCAGTTCTCCATCATGCAGCACTTGTCAGCTGTGAAACTATGGTCAGTTTGCCACTGGCTGCTCCATTTTGTCTCCTAAAATGGGGATATTAAAAGAAATCTAAAGGCAGAAAGGTCAAAATTGAGTCTCTGTTATGTTGACCTGGGGGGACTCACACCAGGGAAGTCAGGGCATGAGTGGTAGTCTTAAAAAGTCTGAGTGATAGCACTTCACATTCCTTTGAAAACATGTTACTGTCTGTGCAAGGCTGCAAGAGGAGAGGATAATCAGGTCTAAAATTGGACATTCTCTTCCTCACATTCAATTTTTCCCTGATTCCCAGAGGAAGGCCACTCTCATTTCCCTTAAATCCAAAAAGGCATTTCTTATTTTTAACCTACCCATTGTCATCTAGGTCATTAAAGAGTGATGATTATTCAAAAATTTCCTCTCACTCCACTAACTTGAAATGAAATTTGCTTGCTGTGCTGCACACTAACTCAGAGCAGTGCACCCAATGACAGGACATTTGCAAGCAACCTTCAGTTGTATGATTCATTTCCCTACGGCTGTTTCACATGAGTACTAGTACTTAGAACTTCCCTGCCAACAAGGATTGGCCTCTTGACTTACTTGTTTGGTGAGGGCAGCCTCCCTTAGGCATTTACCTCATTACATCCAATTAGCAGTTACCAGAGTTCAGACTTAACTGTGACTTGCCAAGTGATGTGCTCTCTCTCTCCTTTACAGATATTGCTGCCTTTTTCTGGCACAGCATCACAAATTTGGCCATTGTATCAGGATTATATGTACAGGCTTGGTATAGGTACATCAATACAAAGAAATAATAAGCTTCGTCATGCAAGCACCACAGAGAAACTCTGGATTCCACCGTGATCGTGTCCAAAATCAGCTTAGTTCTGAAGTCAAATATGTAAATGGCTGTAATAGTCCTCCTAGTAATAGAAAGGAGACAATTCAAGAAACAACAAAGTGAGTGCATATTCCCCATTTACTGTGCAAGTTGGCAAGTATGCATGTCCTCAGGGAGAAGAGAGCAGGCCCTGGCCAGAGAGATCGTTTGGATCAGTGACTTAGCAGTTATCCTGCTCTTTGCCACTCCTGAGACTGAAAGAGTTACACCACTATTGGAGCTGAGAAACAAGTACAAATGCTCCATATGTGCATCAGCAGAGCTGGGAAATGACTTTACAGGTCAGCTGTTCTCCTCTGAACAGGTGGATACAAGTAAGAGCAAGATGATACCATCACAGAGCATCTGCTATGTGTCACTGATTAACACTGACCATACCTTGCCAGAAATAATTAGTACTGCAGAATGAGTCATTTTACCTTGATGTAGTCCAAAGATAAAGAAACCACACTTTATCTAAAGGTACCTACAGTTAGTTTAAGCTGCAGAGCAAAGGTAGCCATGTTAGCACAGTGTGACACTTGCTTCTCGGCAGAGCTAATTAATCTGTACAGAGTGCAGCAGTAGTGTGGCTCTATTGTTTCTGGCAGCAGCCCAGAATGGGTCTTCCCACAGCTCTGTTGTTCTTTCTGTCAGGAATGTCAGTTCCTCATCAACCAACATTTCCTGAGCTCAACAAGAACTAAGATTTAAAGCAGTGGTAAACTCTACTGGCATATAATTGGGACATATAATAGATTTTTGAAATTTGAAATGCAGGAATATATCATTCAAGCAGACTTCCCACATAAAACTCCCTCAAAAATCTCCTCTTCAGAGTCACAGTCCATGTATTGGAGGGTAAAGTGATGGGTGAAGAGGAGACATTAATAGAAAGACGTATTAAACTGAAGATTGTTTAGTGTCATCCATGGCAGGGTAAGAAGAAGATTCTTTGCAGCCTATAGCTTCTCATGAATATTGAAACATTGATCTGATATCCATGGTGACATTTAAGTGGAATTCCAGGGAAGTACTTAATTTTACATCAATCAACTTTTCTTTATGTGGGCAAAGTATGTGTAAATTTTAACAATAAAATATCTGATGTGTTTTAGAACCTGCTGCTTGATAAGCTCAGTGACTGCTGATTACAGCAGTTTATTTGCTAGATGACAGTCCTCAATTAAGATTTTGTTTCTGTTATCAACTTCCTATTATAACTATTATTGTCTTTAAATTTCTATTGTTACTTCTAAAAGACTTCTGTGAATTCTGTTTGAACTTACTCTGAATAGATTCCTGCAAGACGTTTCTGTTCTCCAGAATAATTACTAATTACCTTAGAATAAAACCAAAAACCCCATGCATGACTTCACATCAGGGTATGTTCACAGCTGCTGACATATATATACACCTTTGTTTTAAAAAAGGCATTGAGGTATTAAAATATTTTACAAACATTTAAAATCTCATTTTTCATCCGTCTTTTGAGCAATAACGCTAAGGGCAGACCTTGTTGTGCAATCAGCCTCTTGTGCTTCAGGCCTGAAGATATGGGAAGTTTCCCTTCAGCTGTCATAGTGCTGGATGGTGACTTTGGAAATGAGGGTTAGAAGTTCAAACAGCTGAAGACTCTTTTATGGCAAGCTGCCAACCTCCTGTGTCCCCTCCCTTTTATTATAGTTTGTCCATATGCAGCCAATTCATCTTAAGGTTTGATGCAACATTTGCAAAATGTTGAGAGGTTCTTTGATAAAAAGCCATCCACAAATTCTATCATCATCATTATTTGCATTTATCCTACTACTGAAAACTGTAATAGACTTTACTGTCATACAACACCAGCAACCTATGAATCACTGACACCTAACTCAGCAGGGTATGAACTAGCTGTGGAAAAAATTGACTTTTACACAATTTCTTTTTCCTCAGAAGTATTTGGAAAGAATCTACCTTTCAGCTAAGAAGGAACATCAGTTCCATGGAAATTCTTGATGAACCAGGTCCTTTAATGCCTTGTTACTTGTACAATCCAATAATACTCACAAGTGTAAAAACATTTTTGCAACCTGTCCCAAACACCTTGTCCAAACTTGGACACAGTGAGAATAGCATGGACAAGGTCATTATGAAAAACCTAACAGTGGGTGGCTTCACAGGTCTCAGACACTGCAATACTATCAGAAGATACCTTATGGAAGAAAAATTAATAACAATTTTCTGCCTCTTCTTCAGGATCAGGTGTGCTTATAAATACTTGTAGCAGCCTCTACTGAAGTAAAAGTACTGAAGTAAAGTTCAGTAGATTAAATGTAGTCATGTCTACACATAGAAACTGAAGCTCTGCTTTTTAGCTGAACATTTAGCATCATGACCATGGACTGCTTAATACAAGCTATTTTCTGTAATCAGGTGTTTGATATAGATTAGGAGGGGTAGAATTATTTTGCTTAATTGTGTCTACAATTGGTCTGCAGAGCCTTTGTGCTATAGGGGGATTTTGTGTCCAGATGAAAAAACCATGGCAGTAGTACTGGAATGTTTATATGAGAGCTGTTTTACATACACATCTTGTCTCTTAATACCTTCACACCTGAAATGTTAAGGTATTGAGTGCACTGAAATTGCACATGACTTGTAATAAATCACAAGAGCAATATGATTTCTCAGCCATACCTTAAATCCAGCTGCAATTGCGTCTAGAGTTATGCAACTTAGTAACAATGCTAATGCATCCATTCAAGGGAGGATGAAACAACTAAGTTGCTTTTAAAAAACCCACAACCAACCAAAAAAAAAAAACCCAAAACAAAACAAACAAACAAAAAAAAAACTGCAAGAGTCCATGAAGGAAATACAGCAAATTATATGTATTCATGGTTTCCCATGCTGACTGGACATGCAACAGCCTTAATAAGGCATTAAATGTGGGTAAGATGCCCCACACACTTTTGGGAGGCTTGACACACTGCTTTCTAGGCATGGCATTCAGAGAACATTTTCTACTGGATTAAAAAAAAAAATCAGAAAATTGATTAATGCTGTTTCTTCTTCACAGTGAGATTTCTTGAGCTGACTGACTTTCTTACTTCTTTCCAATGCCACTCTCACTCAAAATACGACAAGTACACTAACACAGGCAGTGCAGTCTCCTCTCATTTAAATATACTTTTGTGATAGCAAATGTATTAATCCAACTCCATGAACTCATGAAGAAAAAGTCATAGCTCTCATGTGACAATACTGCTATCACTGGCAATTAAAATTTGATTTAACCATATCTTGAACAAACAGAAGGTTTTATTGCTTTTATTAGTTAATGTCTGAAAATGTTCCTGTGTTCATATTTTAGAAAATTAATTGTTCATCTCAACACTTTTCACATAGTCTCCACTTTGAAGTCTCCCACAATTATTTTTAGAAGAGTTAAGCCTTCACAAACACAGGAAAAGAAAAAGCAGCTCTGGAGCCAAAGACAACTCTTCACTTAGTTGCAATTTCGATGCAGTTTTTCTTGACAAAGCAGTAAAAATAAGTACAGCAGATATTCACATAGCCACTGGGGAGTTGATAACATAAACCTAGGTCATACCTGCTCTCTTTTCTGTGTCCATTTTTTTTTAAAGGTTGAGAGCAAAAAAATATTTTGATGGCATATAAACCTAATTTAAGATTAATATTGTGACTGAGAAAAAAAAGTAGTATAGCCTGGCACCTAGAAGATAGATTTCAAAACATAGATTCCTTGATAGCCTCTACTGTGGATCACAGTCACTGAGAATTAATTCCACTGAGAAAGCTAATAGCCTGATTATTTTCATAAGAATGGATTTTTTTCAATCACATATTTAATAAGAAGAAATTGAAAAAAACTATCTCAACTTTCTCCAGGTACACCAGAAATGGGAAACAATTTTATTTTAACTATGTTAAAAACATTTCATGCTATTTTCATTCTTAATTGATATTAGGCTGTGTTCTGTTCTATTAAAAGTCAGAGATAAGCAAAGGAAAATGTTGAATTAAAATATTTTCACTCTGTTGAAATAGTAATAAATAACGACATTTGAAACAAAAGCAAGGCATAAACAAAAATTACAGCCTTCAGTTGTCCCAATTGACAGTTTATTTTTTTTTTAATGTAGACTTTCACTGAAAGATACAATGCTATCATATCCTCTCTCTCCCCCACAAACACAAATCCAGTTTCTATCCTGCTTTACTCTATTAACTGCTTGTAAAGATTATTTTATTACCTCCCTATGAGGTAAATTGTTCCTGTTTGGCACAGACTACTGGAAAAATCAATGCAGACCCATACTACCATGGAAGGAGTAACAGGAAACACTGGGGTTTCTCAGAACTCCCTGACTGTCCTGGGAGATGTGTCAATTTAAGGCATCCTTTTAGTGAAGTACAGTATATTCACCACTTATTAATCTCACTGTGCTGGTAACAATAAAGCTCAATTGCCATTTTCACGGCTGATTATTTTTAGAGTTGCAATGGAGGAAGAAATGGGAATGAGCAGTGTAATACCCTGCATGAAAAACAGAGGAAGGCACAAGACATACTGTAAGAAAGATCAAGATGTCTGTAAGAATCTCATTACACACACATGCACAAAGGAAAAAGAACCTGAAGTAAGAGGAGCTATGTGAGTACAACTTTTGAGAGGGAAAAGCAAGTTTAATACAACTGCAGTCTGTGTGTTATTTTGCACAGTATGTGAGCTCACAGGACGGCACATAGGGTGAGCTGCCTTTGTGAGCAAGTAGAGAAACAGACCAGACACATAAAAGCAGAGTGAAGAAGGCAGGAAAAGAATACCTGTGCCTCAATTAACTGGAGTGCAGAACCTCTGCAAGCGTCACACATCTCAGGTGGATACAACTCTAGGGTTTCATGAATCATCACTATGAAGCAGATAGTACTCATCTCTACAATAGGAATTGACATGCAATTTACAGCTTACTTTTTCCTTCTTATACACTGCTCAAAAATGTAGGTTGTCATCTTCACTGGATGTTACTGCTAGGTAACTAGATTTCATTATTTCATAAGTAGCTGAAACTACGTCGTTCATAAAGCAAACAGATTGCTCTTTGTTCATGTGATGGTTATTCATTCTGTCGTTAGGTGAGATACCAGAAAATAAACACTGATGGTTTGGTTTTGAATGCTGTATTGCACAAGCTCTGTAAAGTACCTCCTGGGAGAAGGATGACGGAATGCTGTTTTCCCTGTGATTAATCATTCTCTACTATTGCACCCTTTTCATGAGGAGGATGATATAATACATACAGCTGCATAAAAACATTCATACTTCTCAATTCAAAAAATTAAGTTATCCTCCCTGTGCTCGTGTCCTTCCTTGGCCTTTTGCCAACATTTTCATGAACTCTGTGGAAGAAAAACTAAATAAATAACTGATAAAATTTGTACTTAAAAAGGTCTCAAAGCTAAACATGTATTTCTCTATTAAAGTGTAATTTGCAGCACTCAGAAAACAGCACTGACAGACACATTTTGGACCAAGTGACTGCCAGATGACCCTGATTACCTTGCAAGCTGCTGCAGCTAAACTGCTTTACATTGTTATGGAATGAATAAGAGGAGATGAAGTTCCAAAGCTGAATTAGTAAGAAATGGACAGTTTTACTGACAGAGACCATTACCCAGTTAGTGAATGAAAATGGTGGAAACATGATAGTTGTTGCTGTCCTATGGGTGTGGGCACCATGCCCATGAAACATGTCCTCATAGTCCATCTGACTCCAGTATTGATCTAAATATTATAGAAAACTGGACAGAATATTTATTACCTTCCATTTAGTGCTCTGCTAAGACTATAAAATATTGTCAGTGTAGGTAGTGATTCAAAAAGGCAAGGCTGAGCATAAAGCTCACCTTTAACCCCTGAGCTGAGTGACACCAGAGTCTGCACTGGGAATTTTTCTTCCTGGACTCCATTCCTTCATGATCTGCCAGAGATGTTACTTTGCAGTGCTCACAGTGGGAATCACAGTTTTACCAATGTTGTACATTTAATTTCGAGAAAGCATAAATCCCTGGTTTTGTCAAAAGAGAGAATCAATAAATCTCAGTTTGGCAACTATTCATAGTTTTCCCCTCCCCCAAAACATTGATTAAAATATAAATATTACCATTACTTTCCTTTCTGCACTCTAAATTGGCTCAAGTCTGTAGACCCGAGTTTTTCCTGGAGTACAGACCTAAACTTTTTCTACATGATATCATACAAGAAGACAAAAGCAAAATTAAATAATGAAATCCTGCAGTTACTCATACATTATAAAACTTTTCCTGGGCAATCAGAGTGAAATGCCAACATTTTCTGCATACACTGGATACATGTACAAATCTTAGTTGTTTATTCCTGCTGTGCTATATTTTATTCTTTGAGTGCATCATTATAATGCAAGAGGACAAAGTAAGATTTTGTGGCAATTCCATTAAAATTAATCTGGAAAATTGTGATAGACTACACTGAACAAGCCAAATTCTTCCATGGTGTGAGCTTGGCAATGTCAGTGGAATTAAATCAGAAATTAATTTGGGCATCCACAGGTACACCACTGGATTAATTCATTGAGCAATTTTTTTTCATTATTGCAAGAAAACCAGTTTGAAATCTAGTAGTGAAACTGTAGAGGCTAATCTGACTCAATGCAAGCTGGAATGTTTGCCCTCTAACCAACACTCCTTAGCAATATTGCATTATCTTTGCTTAAGGTGTACAGGAAATGATAAATGCCCGTGACTCCTGACGTGCACTGGATCTGGAACTTACATGAATGACAAGTGGAACAAATCTCTTCCTGGGATGTGTGTGCACTGCCAGGGAAAAGTTTAAAGCAATTGATGTGAAGGTGAGGCCACAGAGGCCTAATTCACTCATATACCCGGAATCAGCCACCTTGTTTGTTAGATATTTGATTGTTGCATAATGTTGGCTGGAGAAAAAAATGTGAAAAAATAGAACAGGAATGAACAAGCTGTGCTGTGGTAGCTGAGTAACAGCAGGTGACTTATCACAGAGCACTTGAAAAGAAGAAATTTTACTTTTTACATACACTGATTATTTTACTTCTAAAAATGCTAGAAATTTGGTGCTAAACTTTTAAAGTGAAACAACATCTGAATACTTCAAAATTAGATTATTTTGGGACTACAGTTTAAATGTGTTTGTGACACTGCATTCCATATAGAAACAAGTCTGTACAAAGGTTTTCAGCACATACTACTATTAGCAAGGAAAATGTCTACAGAAGAGCAGGAATTTCAAATATGATGCAGTTCTGTAATAGACTTTTATCATGTATCAGAGTTCTTCACAGATCATAGCTAATTTCTCAGAGATCACTGTGAGGCTGCAATATCAAATTTTATCCAAAACAAACTATAAGCAACATAGTTGAGGTTGAGATATCTATAACTGATTCAAAGTCCAATCATGACTTAGCTTAAGAACCTCTGAACTACCCATTTGATGTGATATGTTGGTAGTTATCTTCCTAACTTACAATCTTCCTCTCTTCCTTTCTCCTCTTGACATCCTCTCTTGTTCATGCATGAGGAAAAAAGCAAGCTTCTGAGCCAAACCCTCACCCTTGCTCTATTCTGACTCACACAGGAATGCAAACAAACATTTTCAAACAGATTAACAATACTGAAGTTTGCAGCCACTACTAGAACAGGAACTGGTAGTTATCACGAGATGATTTTTATCATAATTTTGCCATGCATACTGCCCCTAGCAATCCTTAAAAAGTATATTAACAACAGGAATGATTGACTGCACAGAGGGTACATTATTTTATCTCCAGTTTACAATCAGGTCAGAGCTCAAACAGGATGCCAAAGTGCTCTTGGATCACACTAAAAGACATTGGCAGGATGGCATTACGGCTGGCAGGCTAGACTACAGCACAACTACATGACCCAGGGTAAGGTTTAAGTGCTGCCCAAAATAGCAGTCCTGCTTTAGATGGACAAACATTTTTTCCTGCTCAGACCAGCTCATTAAAAGGAGGCTGTGACATGCAGCACAGGGACAAAGCTGTGCCTGGCTCGTGTCTGCATCTCTGCAAGGAGTCGTGCAAACTTGCCTCCTGCCTAAGGAGCTCTCTTTGCATTATGTGATGAGCCGTGCAATCCTGCTTGATGATTTCTCAAGAAAAATGAAGTCTTATTTCTACCTAGGTCTCATCCTCATTAGAAATGCTTTTACAACCTGCTTCAAATACTGATGTGGGAAGTGCCCTTTCACTTGTTTTTGCTTTTTAATGAGTAAGTTAATAAGTTTCCACAAGTAGGGAAAACTGCTTTACCCTTGCCCTTCACTTCTGTGTTGTTAGGTGAGAAAAGCTCTAGAGCATTTTGCCTTCTCATTTACTTTGATTATTTACAGCCCCACTCTTACCTCCACTGCTATAATTGCTTATGAGTTACACAAAATCAGTCAGTTGCCTTTATTCACATGGAATAGCCCCATAGACTACAGGGAAAGCATGCTGAGTGCAGCATACTTCTGTTTATGACACCCATGAATCTCACCAGACTGAAGAACTTTAACAGGGGAAGTAATTCAGAGAGTAACTTCCACTGTCTCTGCAAAACAGGACATAGCTTCTTCCTCACCCTTCCGCAGACTCTCTGTCTCTAAAGTTAACCCAAGATCTGAGTCTACCCCCTGGTTCTACTTCTGGCATAGCTACAGAACCTGGGCAAGCTGGGCAAGCTGTGCAATAAAATGTAATATGCAAGTAAAATTTAAAAAACAAACTTAAATTTAAAAACAAACAATGCCTCCCCACCCCCCCTCGCTGCACCCCACACCCTCCCCAAAAAAATGTGGAGAACTATTCAGGAAACCCATCAGAAAGAAATCAAATCCTCGAACTCCACCTTCAGTTTGGGCTTCTATTACAAGTCCATACACAAGTCGTCTTAAAATTAACCTGAGGCCAAAGAAATTTGTATCTGAAAGACCTCATGTTTACAATTTAGCAATGTTTTCTGTCCCTTCATATCTTCTACTGTAGAGATAACCAAGAAAGTGTTTATCTCAAGACAGATGGATTTACAAGGAGAATGCAAACAACAGTGAAGCACAGACAATAAAACCATTGAAAATTATGGCATGAAATAGTAGTCACCTTATAGCAGCCAAAAACAAGTTCTCTTCAGATTCTAAACTTTTCTTAGAAGAGCTTGTAAAATATCTACCTACAAAAATTACGTTGTGAAAGCTGTTAGATATTGAAGTAGCCAAATAATTATAATTCACTGTGGTCATGACAGAGAAGGAAGGCTCTTCCTGGACTTCTGATATCCTGATCTACTATCTCAAGCATCAAGCCAGAAGGAAAGGTCACACAGCAATGACAGCAGCAGCAGTTATTGAAGCATAGCCTGCTAAAGCATTGCTCAGGAACAGGCACTATCCAACCATTCCTGCATCTATCCTAACTTGGATTGTATCTTGATGTACAATTTGTTCTTATTTTCAGCTCTGCTGCACAACCAAAAAAAAAAAAAGGCATATTGCTTGTGTTATTAACTAGACTAAAAGTAAGCCCTGAAGCTTAGAAAAATGTATTAATTCTTTGGATGAGCACTTGACACTCTAATGGGTTCACTGTCTCTTCTGTTTCAGGAGCTTTATTGTCTAGGAGTCACCTCATTCTCTCAGAACAAAAAGAGTTCTAGGTGTGGGTTAAATTGCTCCTTAACATACTATGGACAAATTATACTTATATTGTCTTCTGGTTTTGCTGCCCAAGGGATTTCTCCCCATAAACACAAGCACTTGGAATTTTCCCCATTACTCATTTAATCTTTACTCAGCTGCCACCATGGCATTTGGGACTGCTCAATACAGTTTTCAGAGCACTGCATCTGATATTTATGAACCTATAAACTGGCACTGTTTGTTTGAAGAAGCTCAGGCTGTTGACAGGGTTTGTTTCTGGGTTTGATGGTAAACAAGTTTTGACTGCATTTCAGGTTCATTCAGAGAGAAACCTGGAAATATCCAGTGAGAGACACCAAATAACTACAGGCATGTCTATATTCTTATCAGCCTTGGTTGTCTAAAACACCTTCTGAGGACAGGACAGATATGAACTTGTCCTCACTGTCCTTCTCCTTCCATATCCCTTTCTTCCAGCATTGTTAACAAATAGCCATCCATGGTTTCAAATTAATTTCCCCAAGAAAACCCTATTTCTCAGTCCTACATTTGATGATACACGCATTTGCTGGGAATGAACGAAGACTATAAGGTATATATTTCACATGAGCTCAGCTGTGCCTGTGGAATACAGACAAGAAAATTTCAATAATAGTTTGGCAGCTATATATTGTTTTAGCAACATCACTGCAAGCACAGTATAATGGAACTGTGTAGTCCAATTCTTGCTCACTCCAAGGATTTTCTAAGCTAAAGAGAGGCAGAAGCCTGGAAAACCCTAAAATTTTCTACCTGGTTTCATACTGTTTCTTCTTTCTCCATCATTCATGCATCATTATCCTTAAGTGATAGAAGAAGTAACACTGCAGATCTTTCTGCTTATTTTTCCACTTTTCACAGCATACAGTGGAAAAGCTCCCAGACTGTGGAGCACTACAAGCTATACTTAATGATTCCTGGTGTCACAAAAAAGACTGAACAAAGTTTCATCAGTATCTCATCATTTAGATGATGCTTCTCTGAGTTTTATTCTTCAAATAAGAAGTTCCCATAGCTTTACTTGCCAATATGAGTATAAACAAGTTCTCTTTTTTAAGAACTTATATTTCCTGCCTCCACAGGCAACTGTTTGTTATAAAACAAATAACACCAGATGTGCTAGTTTTGGCTGGGGTAGAGTTAATTTTCTTCACAGTAGCAGCGGTGATTTGGATTTGTGTTAGAAAGTGTTGATAAAACAGGGATTTTTCAGACATTGCTGGGCAGTTCTTACACAGAGTTGAGGTCTTTTCTGCTTTTCACCCACCTCACCAGTGAGGAGGGTGGGGATGAACAGGCAGGGGGCACAGGGATATCCCACACCATGTGGCATCATGCTCAGTATATAAAACTGAGGGAAGAGGAAGGAGAAAATATTCGGAGTTATGGTGTTTGTCTTCCCAAGTCACTGTTGAATGTGATGGGGCCCTGCTTTCCTGGGGATGGCTGAACATCTGCCTGCCAATGGAAGTACTTTCCCTAATTCCTTTATTTGCTTTGTTTGTGTGTACAGTTGTACTTTCCCTATTAAAACTGTCTTTATCTCAACTCATGAGTTTTCATACTTTTACTCTTCCAGTTCTCTCCCTCAACCCACCAGGGTACAGTGAATGAGCAGTGCTGTGGATCTGAGTTGCTGTTTGGGGCTAATCCACTGCACCAGAGAATGTTCCTGACATGAAAAAATGCCATTTTCCATGCCATTTGAATCATCTCCAGCATGGTTTTGTCCAGGTCCAACTACAGTCTCTCAAGGAATTCTCAGCAAAGGTTGGGTAACACAAACCAAGGGCAGGTCATTTGCCACTCTGTTTAAGAGGGAAATAGTTTAACCTTACGTTCAGGACCAGACCAGACCACTTAACACAAATGACAAAAATATTCCCTGACATTGTTTAATTTTCTAGCAAATATGTGGTAATGGTGTCTAGGTCTAAACTCTCAATACTTAATCTACTCAGATTCAGTAATAAAGTGGGAGGAAGGGAATAAATATTGTTACAATTTTCACTTGGCAAAGGCACAAGGACAATAATGCTTGCTTTCCCAATAGTATTTGGGTAAGTAATTCTCATGACTTCAAAAACTGAGGTATATCTAGCTTTATTCACCAAGGACATCCATGGGCAGAAAGGGGTTTGAACCCACAAAAGCTCAGAATCCAAGCAAATGGAGCAAATTTTCTTCCTGTGGACAAAGCCTGTAGCTAGGATTAATGCCAAAACTGATTAATGCCTATAGTTGTGCCAGTACTAAGCCACAGGAAATGGGATACTTAAGCAACTCTAGATATGCCTAATCTCATGCTAAGACAGGTCTCTAAAGTACATAAAGTTTTCCTTTAGTTTAGGTTTTCCATACTAATTATGAAGACAGCCTTGATGACTATTTTGGTATATAAACCTTGATTTTACAATGTTAAAATTAGAGAATAATCCCACACCGAATCCATCTGTGAAACAAAAATCCAAAACTCAATAAAGAGTGTACAGGGGGCAGTATAACTTAGTAAGGTTAGATTTAGATCTTTGGCTTAATAAGTTATAGGAAATTTTAGCAAGAACTTCTATAATTCAAAATGTAAGATGCAATCATTTCACTAACAGTTTTGCAGTTGCTAACCTTTTTTTACTCTTAATGGTAAGTTTTAGGGGCAATTTTTTTTCATTATCATAGACTCAGTGACCTCCAGATAAATTACACTCATTTTATAAAATTCTTTCCAGTTTCTTTTATTTCTCACAATCAAATGTAAGTGTGCAACTGTAGTTAAAGGTTAAGAAGTCAGAAGGATTTATCATTGAAATGACACAGATAAAATCTGCTTAGGAACATCTGCTCTAAGAAATTTATTATAGCAATACTTTCTAAGCGGTCTCTTGATTATCTTGCAAAGATCTGCATACTAACAAATCTGCTGAATATCAATTTGCAGTGCATACATACTTACTTCTTAACATATCAGAAAAGCATAAATGCATGAAAATTTCAGGCACTGTCTATCATGAGGCAAACTTGATTCTAAAAGATTATCTTACAGTGCCACATGCTCTGTCATATTCTCCATCCCAATTCTCAATATTTCCTGTTCCCAATCTTGAAACAAACAGTGAGGGAGATTGTTTTCTCTGATACATCTTGGATCCCCAAACAAATGAGAATGAATGTCTTGTTTTCTTTTGGTGAAAACTGCCATTCCTTGCAATGGAGAGATATAAATAAATATATATTAAATTATATAACATGTCACACAGCAGACAGTCAAAAGACAAATTTGTCTTTTTTAAGGCATAGCTGAGTATAGATGCTGAGAAAATGAAAACAGTACCTCTGTTATAATGTACAGCATGACTCGTTTGACCTGGAGATAAAGGAAGAAAAAGCAACAAAGCCATGTCATATCTAAAGGATATAAAGCCAGAGAAACCAGTGTACTCTGGCTTTGTGTACAAGTTTTCTCTAAAGAAAAAATATGTCCTTTACATTCTGTTCTCTTTATCAATATAGCTTTATTCCCAGAAAGCAGTACTATAGGTCACTTAGAGGGAAATCACTCATTGCTAATGGAAAAACAAATCAACAATATATTTACTCAGCTAATGCTCTTCCCTAGGTCATATTATACAGGAAAGCTTTTAAAAATCTTTTGTTTGACTGATCATACTATAACCTGAACTATTAGCTACTCTGAGTAGGAGGCCTTGCTTTAATGCAAAAGCTTTAAAGGTACAGTTCAGAAGTGCTCACTGCTGGAAGGAAGGAACCACTGTGCTGCAAAACAGTTGCATTTCTGGCAGATGAAAGGTGCCTCGGGAAAACACAAACACTCTCAATACCAACCCCCAGAATTTCTGCTGCAAACTCTGCTCATGACCCTTGTTTAAGAAGGGACAGTCCCTGCTGGGCTTTCTGGGATGGTGTGACAGAAAGCTGAGGTTTCTCTTGGGTATTTGACCTAACTGAAATAATCGCCATTTTGTGGAAAAGCAAAGGGGGAATTTTATGGTGTGCAGTCCGTTCAAGCTCAATTGACCACTGGAAAAAAAGCCACAGAAAATCTGAACACAAGCTGAACACAAGAAAGCATATCCTGACACTGAGGGGGACCAAAGACTCCCCCAGGCTGTGCCTGAAGTTTTAGGAGATTTCAACCTTGTACCTGAATGCACTGCACCTGTGCAGCACATTTTCTGCATTTGCTACACCTGCAGTGTATATGCAGTGATGGTCTACTGAGGAAAAACTGCCATCTTTCCTTAGACAAAGCCTTATAGATCTTCACTCAAAATCTCTCACTCAAGATCTTCACACAAACTAAAATCTCTTCAGAGGAAATCCATCCTGGCAGAAACTATCTGCAACTGAGTCCATCTAAATGCAATATTGTTTGTATTTCTATACAGATTTAGATGTAACCTGGGTTTCAGCAGTTTTTTTATTTCTGATTTTAATCTAAATACCAGTTTCTAAATTTCAGAGAATCATAGAATATGATGAGTTGGAAGAGACCCATCAGGATAGTCAAGTCCAACTCCTGATCCTTCACAGAACACCACCAAGAGCCACATCACATGCCTGAGAAAATTGTCCAAAGGTTCCTTGAACTCTGTCAAGCTTGGTGCTGTGACCACTTCCCTGGGGAGCCTCTGCCAGTGTCCAGCCATCCTCTGGGTGAAAAACTTTTTCCTGATATCCAAAATAAACCTCCCCCAGCTCAGCTTCGTGCCATTTTCTTGAGTCCTGTCACAGGCCATGCGAGTAAAGAGATCAATACCTGCTCCTCCTCTTCCCCACATGAGGTTGTTGAAGACTGCAACGAGGTCCCCCCTCTGTCTCCTCAATTCTGAAGAGACCAAGTGATCTGAGCTGCTCCTCACACAGATTCCCCTCAAGGCCCTTCATCATCCTTATGGTGCTCCATTGGACACTCTCTAAGCCCATAAAAGAGAATTAACTTCTTAAGGAAGCTGGAGCCAGTACACGCAAAAACCCAAAGTTTTTTATAGAATGTTTTGAACTGGAAGAAACCTCAAAGGTCATCTAGTTCCAACCCTCCTGCTCTGGACAAACCTTCCAACCTCCCACTAGACCAGGTTGCTCAGAGCTTCATCCAACCTGGCCTTGAACATTTCCAGGGACAAGTCATCCACAGCTTCTCTGGGCAACCCATTCTAGTACACCACCTTCACAGTAAAGAATATATTCCTAATAACTAATCTAAACCTACTCTTATAGTTTAAAGCCATTCCCCCTTTTGCTATCACTACATGCCCTGGTAAAATCTTCCTCATGAGCTCTCTTGAGGCCCCTTTAAGATACTGGAAGGTGCTACAAGGTCCCCACAAAACCTTTTCCAGGCTGAACAACTTCAACTCTCTAACCCTGTCAAGACACTTCTATGGTTTCTACTAGACAAATATTTCCCTCTCCAACATTTTCTACTTCTGAAACTGAATTTTCATTAACAACTCAGTACCAAGAGCTGACTAAAACAGATAATTCATTATTTGTGAGGAATGTAAACACAAAAAAAAGGTCTTCAATGCAAAAAAAGTGATGAGCATGACAGAGGGTTAAATATTACCCGAAGGAATTATGTGTTGTCCAGTCTATTGCTGTATTCCTTCTCTGCCAGTTTAGTCCCCATTCTCCATTTTAGTCTTGGGATTTTTTTGAAGGGATGTTATTATTATAATTATTTTACATCAATCAAAAGAAACTATTAAAAAGAGAAGTGCAAGAGGGTAAGTAATTTTTGTCATTAATAAAATATTTTCTGTCTTAAACGTGAAACAAGCCCTTTTTGACTGCAAGTGTCAAGGTCAGAATTACATTTTGTTCACAGATTTATTTTCATCCTTTACACTGACAAGTACAAAAGACAACCTTCTGAATCAAAATGAATGCAATACTATTTATGTTACAAAACAAAATGGAAGATAATAATTCTTTCTGCCAGAATTTCTCTGATTTGAAAAAAATATATCCTAAATTTGTATTAATTTACAAGCTCTAGTGCAATTTTTGTTAACGCTTTGTATTGTGTGTAACTGCTAAAATATTTTAAAATCGATTCTGAGTGGCTGGTAAATTACAACCCATGTAAATTTACCATGATTATTGCTGGTCCACTTCCTGGAAATCCTCTAGAATTTTTATTTTGGAAAGAGTTCAAGAGGGGAAGTATATCACCATCTGCTTGCCCCATTCATATCTCCAGCATCCTAAATTGGCCACTAGTGTGCATGCACAGCAGTCCAAACAGACCTTTAGTTTGACTCGTTACAGATGTTCTTATGTTCTCAGCATTTAAGATAATTGCTTTAGGGAAGGGAGTATATGGCTTTCCTAATAAGTTTGTGTTTTGTTTCAAAAAAGCAGTGGCAGTGCCATTCTCTTTTTTAATCTGTTTTGCATTGCTTTGCACAATATTTTGCACTTCCAATGTAAACAGATTGCCCTTTGATGTCAGGACTAATTCCTTGCATGTTGATGGAGCAGAATATCAGAGATTAAATCAATCATTGGCTCGGAGACAAGAATCCATCTGTACCATCATGTTAATTTGAGAACATATTTGAAACCAAGATAAAACATAACACTGCATGGAGCTAAACATCAAGCTGATCAGCAGAGACACAACTAAATATCATTGAAGTCCAAGGAAAATAAAATCAGCGAGCAAATTGAATCAAGGTGTCCAGCAGGATTTCTTTATAGCACTGCAAATAAGTGTGGTCCATGGATAAGCTCATATATTAGAAAAATAACAAACTGGGAAACATTTGCAGATGTACCACAGTTGAGTTTCAGTGCAAGTATTAAAGGGCATTAGATTTTGGCACTGTTCCTTTGGATCTGACAACTCACCAACTTCAGCATAAAATAAGTCAAGCTAAAAAGATGCTCCTTGTGGCTACTGGAATAGGATACTTTGTTGACAAGAACTGTTGGCATATGAACTTTAGTTAATCCTATAGGATAAGGGAGTAACTTAGTCCTAGAAAATAGATGAGTACATTGAGTGTAAAATACATGTCAAAGCATTGTGACTGTGTCTCTGTGGAAAACCTTTGAGACAGGCTGATTGTGAGCACCAGCCTCAGAGACTTGTTGGGTGTTGAGGAAGGTTGACCAAAACTTTCTTTACCCAGTGCTCTACCTTATGAGGTCCAAAGCTACTGAAGAATGGAAAGGGGCCTCACAGCCCCTCTCCATGACAATGTACCCACAGCTGGAAACACTATTTTGTCTCTCTCCTGGCTTCTTCATTGCACTGCTTTTCCCATGGGACAGGCAAGTCACATAATTTGTAAAATCACTCACATCTGTGATGAAAGTGTTTTTGCATCAAATCCATTTAGTTTCTGAACAGTCATTTTGGTCCTAAATCACAATACTTCTTCATTAATTATATCTATTATATCAGACAACACTTCAGGGAAAGGACTGTTACCACATAAATGCCCTGACATGGAGATTATATATCATGAGTGACATAGAACATCCAGGTATCCAAATTTTCATGTTAATAAAGTGCTTATGAAGGTGTGTGACTCCTGTACACACTCCCACCCTGTAATCAAACTGCAGGTGCCCACCATCATCCCCATGAGTCTGCAGCCATGTGCAAAGTCACATCAAGAGTGTCCACTTTTATGTACCTCTCGTTTCTCAGAAAAAGCACAGGTTCCACTACCATGAGACAGACCTGCCCCCATTCATATAACAGGGCATGCAAATAGCATTGTCTTACATGTCTGAGTATGCAGAAGAATGCCTTGGCAAGGACACTGCACAACATTCTGGCCGTGTTATGGATACACAGCTGGGCATATCGTGGAAATGACTGGTTATGTAGGGAGAGACAGCAACTCTGGAAGGGAGAGGGCTGCATGGAAGAGGCCAGGCAGAAACAAACTGCCTGGACTGGCACATATAGCTTGTGGTGCCCCATTCTCTTGTTATACACCCAACAGTCCTTCCTAATCCTGAATGAGCTTTGCTAAGTCCTTCCAGAGACTGTTCTCATTGTCTAAAATGCACGTGCACTAACCCATTATGCTCAAATATCCCCATTAATGTGGGGCATGTTGAGGATGAAAACAATTTCTACAACACCTGAATGGATGTAGCCTGTCTCCTCCCTCATGCAACAGCATCATGTCTCCTCCATCAACAGCAGAACTGAGCACAGCTGGAGCACAATTTATGTTCCTTCTGCAAAGTCTTCTTATTTCTCTGCTGAAAAGAGGGAAGTTCAGACATCAGCTGGTGGACCAGAGAGAGCACTCACACAGTCCCCTACTTAGATTAGGATCAGCCTGGACAAGGCAGACAAGATGTGAGAAAAATTACAGCATGGTGAATCTTAACTAACTTTTAATTAATTGTTCAAATCCATAAAAGTGATGTCCTCCATCTGTTTTTAAAAATCTGTAATATTCTGCATGTCACTTAACTTGTTCTGAACACTGTGTGGGAGAACACAGAAGAAATATTAAACTAAGCTTAGGAGTATTTCATAACATTTTGTGGCATCTCCTCTCAGAAAATTGCACTGTCTACTGTAGTTCTTCACATACTTGCATTGTATGCTGCATTCCTAAAAAGCCACATGACACTTGCCTTTGGGTCAAATTCATAATCACTCAACAGTAGCACACATTCATACAGCTACTAGCAGAAAAGAAAGAATTTTTCCATTCGTATTCTAGTGGAAGTAATCTACAGGAACTGGGAACTGGGGAAATAGGCATGGAGAGCTCTAAGTCAAATACAGACAGCTGAAAAAGACAGACCTATATATTTTCACTTAAGAATCATCAGTTCAGAAACACAAATATAAGTGTTAACTGGTCATCATGATTCCTTGCTTGTAATTAAGGAGATACAGATAAAGAATCAGATCACTGAAATGTGTTTCCCATTTCACAGCAGTTTTGTTCTGCTTTGGGCACTAGAGATGAACTACTCCTTGTCCTCTTGCACCACATGCCTGAAGCTGAATTGTCTAGATCTTGCAGGTAGCTGAAAATATCACTTTGGGAACGGGTAAAACCCACTCTGCAATTTTTTGGGTGGCTTGCTTAAAGCCACAAGTGGGTGGAGCACTCTTCATCCTCTGGCATGCAATCAGCTCAACTTGTCCAACATAAGAAATCATAAGAGTGGAAAAAAGTGACATCTTCTGTTAGGATCCAGTCTACCTAAGCACAATTCCTGAAGGTATTCTAATAAAGGATATGAAATTGTTTGACTTCATATAGTCATGAACCTGCATAACTGTATGAGTGTATGGAAGCTGGAGTTGAAGGAGAACCAGAGAAATGTGAAGATCACAGATTAGGTCTCTCCTCTGCAGTGAGGGTGTAATATAGAAAATGAGTGCATTGGCAGGTATTTGAAGAAGAAAGGGATTCCATTATTCTACTGTGTCAGTTTTCCATTTTTCAGGAAGTTATAAGAAAATGCTAAAGATGCTTTTCTTTAAATGTGGGATGACTCAACAAAACCTGAAACTGCTATCTTCAGCATTGTTTAAAGATTTGATACAGAAGGAACACGTCAGCATGAGGAAGACAATAGATGCAGAACATAAACTGAGCACAAAAGGGCTAAAAATATTTTTCTATGCCTCTTTGAAAAGTAAGCAAGGAAGAGTTTACAAGGTACCTATTATGGGATGTCAGCAGGTCAAAGTATTATACCTGAAGGGAGGGTGGAAAGAAGACAGAGCCAGATTCTTTCCAATGGTGCCCAATGACGGGATAAATTAATACACAGGAGGTTCTCTCTGAACATCAGGAAACACTTTTTTACTGTGAGGGTGACTGAGCACTGAACAGGTTGCCCAGAGAGCTTTTGGAGTCCCCAGCCCTGCAGATACTCAAAAGCCATCTGGACATGGTCCTGGGAAACTGTCTGCTAGTGGCTCTGCTTGAGCAGGGAATGTGGACCAGATGACCTCCAGAGGTTCCTCCCAAATTCAAGCATTCTGTGATTCTGTGACAAATAAGAAGGTAATCCATTTCTTAAACCTGCATTTGAAAATCTTGGCTTGGCGGGGCAAATTAGAAATAATTTCCCTGTAGTCAATTAACTACACGAGAAAAAAAAGATCAGAACCAGGCTGTATGTTGTTGCTCCATTGTATTAGACTGGAAGCCAAGTTAAAAGAATAAAAATTGTAAAGCAACCGCTTGAATAATTGATAAGTGCTATTTACAAGATGTTTGCATGTTTTAAAGTTTACAGATATCACTAATGCATAAAATTGGTTTCTTCCTCTAGTATCAATGGCAGTGTTGAAAGATGTCTTCTGGGAGACTATTCACCCCACCAAAAAAAAAATAAAAAATACAGGACCTTCTCTGCTGCTGTTTATGTCATTAAAAAGGCACCTATTTCTATCCTAATGAGCTGAATTCCAATAGAACTAGAAATGGCACACACCTGAGCGATCAGATCAACCTTTTCTGCACAGCAGCTGTGTAGTCACCGCAGATTACTTCTGCACCACTCCAGGACTGATTGAGCAACGCAGCCCAAAGACCACTGACATCCCAAGAGCACAGGTGGGGTATTTAACCTATGCACTGAGACAAGGATGCTGATTCCCAAATGCTGATTCCATTTTCTTCACTTTTAACGAAGCTTGTTTGACCTTCTGTGTCTAAAGAATTTAAATAAATGTCTTTTCTGTAGGAGCTGTATACCCTCTGCACATCTGACAGCACATCTTTACTACAAATGCTTCCACCTCCTTTTAAAAGCAGGTCATTTGTCTAGTTGAATCAGACTTATATAAGACACAGCTTACCTGGGTAGCAAATGTGCATTAGCACTCTTTTATTAATGAATTCTACACAATGATACTCAACAACTCCTTCTGCTGTTCTCCCACAGAACTGAAAACAGACAACGGGTTTAAAACAACTTTTTAATCAAGTTGCACCTCATTAATAGGGTGGGTTTTTTAGCTTTTATTGAGACTGCTTAAAATTACACTTTAATCAACTCCAGGTTTAATTTCTGCTTACTCTTCTCTTAATTTGATTTAGAAAAAAGATCGTGTGAGCTGATGCTCACAAATCAGGAAGTTTATTTTCTTAGAACTTTTAAAACAAATATACAAACAAACAGAAATAGATTTTATATTTTAAAAAACCCATGTCTTTCTAATAATATTTTCACAATACAGGAATTTACATAATATATAAATATTTATATGCCAATTATTTACATATAGATATATTAGCCAGGTGTATTTTAGTAATGAAATATACTGCAGTACACATCAGGACCTGTGGACAGAAACAGCAACCTAGAAAATGTAAATACTAGAAAATATTCTTATCAGAAATCAGAAATATATAATTAGATCCATTTTTTTAAAAATCTCAGATTTTGAGTGAGAAATTAAAATAGGTTTTAGCTCTGTGGATAAAAATTTACCAGCCTTAATAATGAACATTTTGCGTGTAGAATACTTTTCTGCTGAAAAAAAAAATCTAAGCGGGGGTTTTAATAAAGAAATATGGCAGACCAACGTGACAGAAATGGTTCCTATAATAGAGGAAGATAGGAAAAGAGGATCCTATAGCAAAGCAATAGGTCAGGCTGAGAACTGCCTGTACCTAAAAAATGTCAATTGAAAGAAAATCACAGAAATCAGGGAAGTGATAGAATGTCAAATAAGTTAAGGTAGACATAGCATAGTCTGCACTGAATAAATAGCTCGTATGCAAACAACTAAAATCCCAAGAATTAGTGGAAAAACACAGCAGTTGACCAGGCTCTGGCTTTGGGCAGGCTGTGCTAGATTACACAAGATTCCTCTCAACCTGAGCTGCTATTGATCTAGATAGCAACTCATGTTAATGAGGGTGTCCCAAACCCACAGTATGTGTAGAAAGATGACTGATAAATAAAATTGTAATTGTTTTCATTATATAGTCCCCTTCATCAACCTATTTGGTGATTAGCAGGATGGATTAGGAAGAGGTGGAACCTTGTATTCTCAAAAGTACAATTTGGATCATAGTAAGATTTGGATAACTCCAGGCCTACCTCTGCTTGAATTGCAAAACTGGAGTAAAACAGATGAAACAATTATTCTAGCACAGAATTTTTCAAACAGTAGGTCAATAACTGTGTTAAGAGATGTAAAATTTGTATTAGTCAGACATAGATACCTTTATTTGCTGATAGCTGCTGAGGAAGGCTCATGATGAGTCTGTGTCACTGGTCACTTCTTTTCCTGAACTGTGTGAATGCTTCCATCTTGTCTGTAATGGGAGAACAGTGGGTGGAATGAGAAGTTTCAGGTGTTTACACAAAGACACGAGAGCCTAAAAAGGCAGCTGAATTTTAAACCTGCCATATCTTATCAAACACTGTCTTGGAGCAAACTGGTTACTATTCATTTACATACAGCTATTTGAAAAGCCTATCTCACAATCAGTTCAATATATCTTACCCCTCGTCCACTGTGGGAGAGAAGCTGGAAGGAAGAAAATACAGAGGGAGATAAAAAACTATCTTTTTTCTTTGGAAATTTTTTTTGTCCAAAAAACCCACTAAATTACTTGAATTAAAATGCATTTTCCCTCATTTTCTATACTAATCATTAAACTGAGACATATGCCCAACAGAGAAGCAAGGAGAACAATGGCAGGGGAAGAAAAGACTTTAAAGGAAAAGCTGTAGGTTATTATAGTAATTGCTTTTATATATATATATTTTCTATTCTATCATGTTAAATTTTGTTTTTAATTATGAAGTTAGGATCAACCTTCTTTTCTGCCACTGAAAGAACTGAACTGGTTCATAGGATATGGCTTCTCTTGGAATGCAGGGACATCCCCAATGAGGATCCCAGGAACAGCTTTCTTATACAGCCAGTGTACAACCCAAGGACACTCCCACCTCTAACAACCTTTACCATATTGAAATTGGTCCCAATCAGAATCAGATCAACACCTGAAACAGGCCAGAAAAATCAAGTGTTACCCTAAGGGACTGCACACGAAGCAGGTATGGCTTTGGGTTCCTTTCCCACCCCATAAAGGAAGTCTGAACAACAATAGCCCTAAGCATACAATAAAAGTTTTTTCACCCCATCCAGTGTGACTGCCTTTCAGTCAGGACAGTCCCATGAAAGCCATACTGCTACAAGCTTAGACAGATAAGGGTCACTCCATCTTTGTGATGATTTTGATATTTCCAAATGAAGTTTCAACCAACTACCATTCAATATTTAACAATTCCAAGGGCTGGATTCCTGCCTAATGAAGACTCTTGCAACCAGGGAGCCAGGATAATTTAGAGACCCCACCAGTGCAGCCAGCCCCCAGGAGGCCGAGAACCTGGGGAAAAAAATCAATCCCAGAAACCAGGAAGGTCTTAGCAGAATTTCACAAATAATTGTTTCCTTCAATCTTCAGCAAAACCAGTTGAAATACTCTCATTTGATGACATAATTTGGGGCACTACTTCAGCAGGATCATCTGAACAGTTTTCGTGTGTACCTTCTAAAAAGACCCATAAAGAATTGGTGTCAGTCCTGCCCCTCACTGTCTAGGCAACCTGGATCCATCTCTGGAGAAATCAAAGAACCAGACTCAGATGGGTAGCGAGTTTCATTAAAGCTGTATTTTCTAGTAAACAGATAAAAGATTTGTTTTTCATTGTTTCTAACAAGTGAAATAGGGAATAAATGTTCTTCCCCCGTAGCTACAGAAATTTGAAACAAGTCCAAACAGCTTCTCTACTGAATTTACAAAAGCAGCAGCTCTAAGCTCATAAAAATATATCACTGTGAAGCCTACAAATATGGCTTCATTTTATTACTCTTACAATGATAATTTGGAGCAATAAATATTTTACACTGAACTTGTATCCTGTCTGCAGCACGGGTCATCTAATTTCCTCGGACCACACTCTGTATTTGGAGCTCAGGTTTCATAACACAGTTGGTCTGTGCTGGGAAATTCTTATGGTGTTACTGGCAGTTAAATGCAACAAAGGCAAACACAGACCAGCCCACATTACACGAGTGGCATTTGATGAAAGCCTGGATCACACTTTCGTTTTTCTCTGTTAAATGTATTTTGCTCTGCAAGGTCAGTTGATTTCCACGGAATCACCTGCAAACTTGGGCAGCACTTTGAATCACAGTGCCCCAGCTGAGTGTTAAGGTTTAGAGGTCAGCACAGAAGAAAAAATCAACACATTCTTTTAAAAGCAACAGTGGCCTTCAAGGAACACAGTCCTGCTGGACATCATCTGGTAGGTGAAAGCATTCAACCTTGAACTCTGTGTCTAATAAAGGCTGCAAAGCATCTGTGTGTCTGGGTATGTTCTTTTCTTCTACAGTAATCATACCCTACTGGAGCTACCACAAGCACCTTGAACATTTTTGGTGTTAAGAGCAATGACAGCTTTTTTTTAGGCTTCTTGCCCATTTTTAGTGGTTACATTCTATTTGAAATAAGAAAAAGCACTGCAGTCAAAAGGCATTTTCCCTGTAGCATAAACCAAGGGGACAGACAAAAACACAGTGGGTCCCAGTCTTGGCCCTGAGCAGGTAAACACTTCACACTGTCTGTGGGAAGGATGGCTCCAAAGTGTCCCATCACTTCCTACTGCTCCTGAAAACACATGGTATGATTCACCTCCTGCTGATGGTGTGAAAGAAAAGTGGGCCATGGCCTTTAATCCCTTTAAAGGCAGCAGACATCCCAGACAGCTGCAGNTAGAGCAAATGCAGAACAGTTCTTTCAATCACACCAATGCCCTCTAAAACCTGAGCTGGCAACTGTCATTCTGAAGACCACAAATATCTACCATGAACATATTTCTCTTAAAATAACCTGAGGCCAATCATTCCTAATTTAGAGTAGCCTGAAGACTGAGCAATGGACTAATTTTTCTTATAGAAACCTTCTAGCTATTTCTTTACATTTGTACAAGGCTGCGAGTAGAAAAAAAAAAAACCTTTCAGCTCTCAGGCTGAAGGTATAATAAACCCAAATAATAGAAGAGGCTTTTTGACATTGAAAGATGTCTGAAATTGCAAGTCTGGAAGCATAACAATGCTTGAATGGGAAGGTAACCTGTTGTTTACACTGCCTCCTTTCACCATCTTCAGCAGTTTTTCTGGATTTGAAACTGCACAGCAGGGCTCAGATGCAAGGATTGCTGTCACCTGCTCTGAGAAAAAGGGTCTGTGTGCTGCTAGCAATTTCCAATGGATAAAACAGCATTTGACTTTCCTCCTCTGATTGCAAGTGGTTGAACACCACTGAAAATATGGATCCTAACCTTTTCTCACCAGCTCCCAGCCACAAGGGAGTCTTCCCAGGGCAGCTTGCACAAAACCAACAGGAGACAATTCTCTTTGCTGATGGTTTTCTCCTGCTTCAGCAAACTCAGCTGCCGAACAAATGAGTCCAGCAGGAGTAAGGTGAGGATGAGGAAAGTCATGTACCTGCCTTTTCAGCAGCTGCAAGCTCTGCTGCCTTTGCAAGGCTCTGCTAGACTCAGGATGTCACCAAGGTGGGAAAACCTGTGCAGCTGCAACGCCGCTGGACTCACACAGCTGTTTGGGAAGATGACATTGCAAAAATTATAATTTTTGTACCTATCCCCTTCTCTTTATATAGCAATACCTTACTTGAAAGGTACCCTATATTCTCAAAAACAGTCTTAATTGCTTGTGAAGCTGGACAAGTCTGACACAGAACTGGAACTTAGATCTCATCCATTGTCAACTTACCACTAATCTTTTCTTTCTTTACTTTGTTAAAACCAGCATTCCTCAGATCATGTAAAAGCCATCATTCAGAGTCTTGAATCAACAAATGATAATCTGTTTCTTACTGCAAACAACTCTACAGTTGGAGAAAGGAAAAGTCTTAAAAGTTTATGCTGAACTACAGATTTTTGACAGGCCTCTTTCTGACAGCAGTATAAACCTGCGTTCTCAATATTCAGTTCCTGGAGCTTAAAGTACCAACCTGAGAATGTTTGACTAAAGAAAATGAATTAGAAAACTACAGCATCACTGCTTGCTTCACAGAGATCATTTCAAATAAAAGTCTATACTGAGCTATGAGACAAGACTGTGAGGAATCTTCAGACTAATCCTTTATTTATTTCTCTGGAAAAGTTCAGTATTATCATTTAATTATCATTTATCCTCTCTTTTCACTGTAAGGTTCCTCTCTGCATGCTTCACTTCCACCTCGCTTTCATAAGCTGATCTATACTGCAAGCTCTCACTCATTCTCTGTAGTTAAATCATCCCTGAAAATATTTTTAGGAGATTAGGCTTTTTAGATTTTCCTTGCACCTCCTTCAGTATTGTACCTAGACTAGTCTGGTCCTTCTCATACAGTTCCTTTCCATCTGCTACATTTCAGTTCTTTTTACTGCATTTTATTGCTTAATCTAAGGTCTGAACTTAATTTTAAAATATACTGGACCATAGAGAGGATATGTGGTAGTGGTAGCTCCCAGCCTGGACCACAATATTACATCTCCTCAATATTACTATTATTAAATGCACCATCTCTGCTTCTGAGAAGTAGAGCTGGTTATCAACAACAACCCCTAACAAGCAAACTCAGCTGTCCAAAAATTCACAGATTAGCCTTTTTCATTTTTGTTCAAATCTGCAACCCTTTCGGAATTAGTCTCATTCCCTCATTTCTGTGCTTTCTACTGTCAGCAACCAAGCTGCTTTTTCCACCTCAGGACAGCTCTTCTCTTCAGATGTACTTTGCTTGTGCAAAGGCTGGCTTATAACCTCACACTCCCAACCACAACCTTTTTCTATACTTCCCTACCCTTTTCACTTCCTTTGCTTTTCTAGTCTAAATGGTGTCTTACTAATGTCTTTACACTCTTGCCCTAAATTAGACACATATTCTGTAAATTTTAGATCTCAAGTAACACATCTTTTATTTCCTGAATTTAAAATAACATTACAATATATACCTATTCAATAGTATTTGAAAATTCTACACCTGAATTCCATTAGCTGACTGGAAAACACCACTAATTCCTCCCTGATTTCCTTGAGTATTTCCTGGTGACAAAATAGAAATCTGTGAGTCTGAATTGTTAAGTCATACCTGCATTACATCAATCTGACAAACGTGAATTTTTTTTTTTTGTAACAGACAGCTCCAACATAGACTGTGCACAGAAAGCTCTAAGTATTTATTTAATTAGGAAATGTTCATGTCTTTGTTCTTTCAGCTACTTTCCACCTCTGCATCTCCAAAACACCTATTGTGAGAAGCACAGTGTTTGAAAAAAAAGTTTTCAAATCTCTCTGGATTTTATGACAGCATGAAACCAATGCTCTCCAGGCTGGACTGGGAGCTGCTTCAGCCAGCTCCAGAGCTGAGCCAGCAGTAAAGCCCCTGCTGGGTCTGTCCTGGGAGCCACATTGCTCCCAGTGAGTCACCACCTTCTCCTTCCCTGCTGTGCAGGCATCCCACCTCTGTTGTCCTCCTGTCTCCAGCACAGGTCCTGTTCCCAACAAGGGCCCTGTCCCCAGCTCAATCCCCAAATTATCTGATCTTGGCTTTGAATCATTTGCCATTGCCTCCAACAGAGTTTTTTCCTCTAAGCAGGCTCCCAATTAATCTACTCTTTGGGCAGAACACCCTTCCTTGTGTCTGCATGGCATATGTCAATCATTTCAGGATATGCTGGAACTTTGGTAACCTCATTTTTCACATCTTCATTTTTGGACTAATGAGGGAAGTTAAATGAGTATTGGCAATGTTGCATTGATAATTTTCGTTTCCTTTCTTATTTCTTTTGGCTTTAAGAAGTCTCACTTCCTTTTTCTAAATTAGTCATCATTTTATTAGCAAAATATAAATATGGCACTGTTGACTCAATGTCACTCTCTCTTACCACTTTACAGTTGAAGAGACACTACCACCATCATGTCAAATAAATCTGCTTTGAGGAAATTACAAATTTGTCGATAAAGAAAAGTATTAAGGCAGAATACTCTCACAAGATATCAGATTTAGTAGCTTGGAACATCTGAATTTAAAAAGTAAGGATTACATGACAATGGAAGGTATTTGAAATACCTTAAGAACTGCGCAACCAGTAGATCTTGAAATATTACTGGCAATTGGGATTCATTATCAAAACACTCTGAAAACGCTCCCATTGTCAATATTAAGCATCAGTATTGTACTCAGTGATGAGAACTCATGAAAAGTGAAAAAAGTAATTAAATCTAAACTTTCTTGAGCCTTTTTGTGAGACACTTTGTTTAGCTTATTAAAAAGAGAAAAGATCTGTGAAATGACCTAATTAGAATAAGAAAGTATGTTTTGGACAAAACATATCTTTAATCTACCTGGGAAGGGGATAATATAAAGCAGTGGCTTGAAGTTACACTTAGATACCTTCAGATAAAAAGGTACACAGATGCTTTCTGTTATTATTTTGACACCAAAGATAGTTCATTATTAGAACAATAAAGAAATGATGAATTTTTCATCTTTTGATTCTTTTATATCATGACTGGGTATTAAACATTAAATGAGTAATGTGATACCTGATCTATAGATCACATGAAAGAAACAGAGATCCCTTATGACTGAACTATGCAGGTCTACAGCAGCTGAACAACATTTAAGCTTTTTGGCATTAACTTGTTTCCACAACAATCAAAACACACAGTCATGACATGAATATCAGGTTTAAACAGCAAGTTTAATCCCAAATGAATGTATTTCTCTTATAGACTCCCAGATCTATAATAAAATATACAGAAAGGTATAAAAATACAAAGTAAAAAGACAGTATTATTGTTTTGGGGTTTTTTAGAAAACAGTCCTGCGAAATGTTCTATCTTAAATAATTAAAAGTAAAGTATTTCTACATATCTATTGGTGCTAAAGCAATTGCACTGCAATTATGTAGTACACTTAAATACAGGAAATATCTTAAATGTTAAACAAGCAAAATCATAAAATAAAATATATTAATATTTATATTGTCCTATTTTTCCTTAAGTACTTATATTTGTTTCTTGAAAACCTTTGACAAGACTGCTTGGAGAATTTTAAAACATAATTGAGAACTCTTCCTTCCTCAGATGCTCCATAACATATTTGTCTTACTAATTAATTTGGCCATACAAAAGTATTGTATTTATTCAAGGCTGGAGGTAAATGGTTGTAAACAAAAATAACTCAACAAACAGAGCTACTTCTTCTAATCCATTTGAAATTGCTGGTGATACTCCAATAAATATATCATTTTGTTCTGCTTCCCTCAAATGAATGGTTAGAAAATAGAGTTCCATAATTGGCAGTTTTGCCTCCTGTAATATTATCAATGCAGGCCAAGGCTGAAGGTAAAGGATTTAAGAAAATAACACAACATGAATATTTGTCCATAACATTAATGAACTGCGTTGGGTTTTGGTGCTGGGAGTAAGTGTGACCCAACGTTCCCACAGCCTGGCACTCAAGGAGTAAATGAGGTGTGAGCAGGCCACAGCCCGTGGTTAAAGAAGATAACTGAGAGGGTCGAGGAAGGTGTAACCACCTGATAACGCCAGTCAGTGGATGAGATTGAGGTACAAAACCACTTTTTTGCCGCAGTCTTCAAAGGCAAGCACTCTTCTCACACTTCTATCACTGATGGACAAGAGATGGGGACTGGGGCAACAAAGTACTTCCCACTGTTAAGTGCAGATCACACTTGTGACCACTTGAAGAACAGGAGCATATACAACTTTGTGGATCCTGATGAGATACATCCCAGAGTCCAGACAGAATTGTCTGAACTACATCATTTTAGGAAAGAAAAACCTAATAGATTTTCTTTGGGAACACCCTATCTCTGTCAGATCTGTTAAACTACAAGTAATTGATCAAAATGAACTGAGAAATTTTTTTTAAATTTATTTGAGCTGCATTTTGCTCACAGTAAATTTCAAGAGTTTGGCCGTTGAAACAACGGATGCAGTATGTTAATGCCAATTTTAATTAATTTTGTCTTAAAAACAAAACACAGTTCAGTTCATGGTAAATAAAGATCTATTTCAATAAATTAACCCTAGGACTTAAATCCCCAGAACGTCTTTTCCCCTGCTCTTTAGGAGCAGTGTTTTAGTCATTCTAGACATCCATCCTGCTTCAAATTCATCTGGCTGAACAGAAAGCATTGCAGGAGGAAAAAAAAAAAAAATCAGAGCCACCTTGTAAGGTCCCAAGAAAGTAAACAAGAAGCAGAAGAAGCAAATACACGTACTATAAGTCTGTTATTCATGCAGCCTCGCACGGGTGGTATTTTTGTAAGTACAGGAAGGAGGCAATCGAAGGACTTGGACTCCTTGATCCCTGGGCGTCCCTTCCAAGTCAAGATATTCTACGATTCTGCGGAGGCGGGGGCAAGTGCGCTTGCTGCGGATAGCCATTCGCTTCCCCGGGCGTGCAGCATTATTCGGGCGAACTCCGGTGTTTGCACACGCTCCCGTGTTTGCACTCCCTCCCGTGTTTGCGGCACCCCCCCGGGCGCAGGAGCCGCCGCTCCGCACCCGCGCTGCGCGCACCCCGCGGCCCGCGGGCCGGGCGGGGCCTG
>VWYE01017211.1:0-104215 GCA_013398995.1 Alaudala cheleensis
AAAAAGAATAGTTCCATCTACACTTAAAATAATTACAGAAGTCAATATCTGGAAATCATAGAAATAAGAGATCAATTAGACCTGAAAGTAACTTAAAGATAACCAAATGAAAAGTTTTGCTTGAACAGTGAAGTTTCTTCCTAATAATTTAACATAGGAATAAATAGTAGGTTGCTTTTTACTGAAATATTTCGTTTATGTGGGGTTTTGTGTGTATTTGATTATGGTTTGGTATGGAATAATCTAAAAATCTGATTCTTCCTATGTCTGAGGCTGAAATATTTGAAAACAGTGTTTTAAAGCAGTTGTCTGTCCCCTTTCTAGAAATACTTACATCAGTATAAAAAGTTTCACCACATTTATGTGAAATTTGGTGCTAATTTGGACTTGACAGGAAACTTAATGCAGTAGTGTTGTGTACAGGGATTCAATTACAGTGTGCAGTGTTTTGTAAGTAACTGTCTTGCATAAAAAAGTTAATTAATCAGAGCTGTGTCACTTTCCTTGTGCCATGTCAATTTGCAGCCAGGTAATTAATCACTAATCGCCCAGCGTGCAGCAAACTCAGGGACAATCCATGAGTCATTTGTTGTTATTTTTTTCCAAATAAATGGCACACAGAGCCATGAAGAAACACATCCTGCCTTTCATAATATTTTTATCGACAGTTTTGCATGTTGTAATAGACTGCAGCAACAAGCAGCTGTAGTTCAATGGAATATGAATATTAAAGNTGTGTGTATGCACATATATTGATATGTAATTTAAATGCCTTTTTATGTTAAAATCTGTATTAACAGAGCTTACATTTTGCTTGCAGTGTGCTCTGGTCTGTGTATTTAAATGTGCAAATCCTCTTTAGCACACTGTTTATAATTCTTTCAAAGAATGCCACTTAATAATACTGATTACTATTACAGCAAAGGGAGAACACAGCACACATTGGGATAAACTGCTGATTCTGTTCCTGAAATCTCAGATAATATCATATAGATTATTCTGCTTAGCCTTTCTCAGCATGCTACCCATTATATCTCTTTGTTTTTAATTTATTGTGTTCCCTCAGCGGGGATCCTCCTGAACTCTGGGGATAATGGGAATGTGTCTCCCTGTCTGTCTCACAGTTAAACTGTAAATCAGCGACAAACCGACTCCAACACGACGCAAACATTCAAATTCTTCACCATAAAACATTTGCAAACTCTTGGTGGCAGATGACCTGCTACTCTGCACGGGGGAGGGGAGATGAGGAGTGATGAGAGGTGGATCTGCTCATCCATTTTGATGGCACACCTTTCTTGGGGCATATGGCGCCCTCATCCAAATTCAAACCGCAGCACAAATGGGAAGAATAATTGCCCATTAAAGTGGCTGTATATTTTTATGGCTTTGATACAAAATCTGCCCCCTGTTGTCTTTTGCATCTGCTGCTCTTTCATCTATCCCAAAGCTTTAAAACTTTAATACGCAGTGTATAACCCTTAAGTATTTTTTGCCAGGTTCTATTCCTCTTTTTTTGGGATCTCAAGCTTTTCACTGTTCCTTCAGTCTTTGTTTTCCCAGGCCTGTGTTGAGATCTGGTGCCTACAAAGTGCACCTCCCTCTCATGTTCATTTAATAAAAAATTAGTTAAACAAATGCTTAGATTGTATCCTCTGGGAAAAATTAAGATTTGATTAAATTTCATCTGTGAACTCAAAGCTTAAGTTTTTCTTCCTTATGCTCATATTTGCTTTTTCTATAAAATCATTAGTTATCTACATTTTGCTGATATACTACCATGAATCCTGTTAATTCCAAAGGCCTTTTTATTTACTTCAGTGTGGCAATTTGCTGGCCATATTTAATGTTTGAGGTCTAAACTGAAGGTCACTGAAGTGACAATGATTCCACCTTTACAAAGAAGAGAAAACTTTTTAGACAATATTAATTGTAATAATACATTTTTATTGTATCCCCCTAAGTATAAAAATAGAACAAACAAGTTCAAAGGAGAAATCTCACCAGCATAATGTTCTTAAAACAATTTCATTTAGGCTGCAGTAGATGATTTGTATGATTTTGGATAATTATATTAAGCCAAGCCAAGGATGTCTACAGAACATTATTTATACTCTAATTCTTTAACTTGAAAAATTAAAATTGCTGAGTGACTGTAGGAACTGAGTTTTGTGCTTGTAGTCTCATTCATATTTGAATAGCTGAATGAATATCTATAGAATGGATGGGGCCATTAGATAAAAATGTAAATTATTTTCTATGGCTTGATGTTTTATTATAAACTGTCCTTAGAAAAGTCTTTCTTTTTATAACCTCGTGTTATCACCTCCTGTCATCAACATGCATTTGGAGAAACCTGCCTTTTCTCAGTCACAGATCAGAAGAATTCCAGCCATCAAATTACTTTGATGAATTTAAGCTGCTTTTGCTTAGAAGTGGGCTCAGATGCTGCCCTGCTGAGAGTCAAACACATTTTCAACCCCATTATTAAGAGCATTTTCACTGACTGACTTGCAGCAGCTTGGCACTGAGGCACTAAGGAGGGTTGACCTACAAACTGTAAGTCATTAAAAGCTCTACCCCTCCTGGCTACTCTCTTCATTACTTTTGGGACTGGTTAATAGCATTTAATGCTTCCTGATGGGACAGCCCTTTTCATAAAATTCTTTTTATGAAGTCCATTCTTCAGTTGTGTTCTAATGCTGCCACTTCTGCTGGTTATTTTGGGGTGAGGATATTAAAAAGTTGGTAGCAAATAAGCTCTGTGGTTATTACATATTCCTACTCCTCTGATTTCTCAGCTGGGCTGAAGGAGCACTATGGGTTTTTTCTGAACCCAGATCCAGGGTGACAATATCTGTTGATCATTTTGCCTCTAAACCTCTAATATTACTACATGAAAATGGAAAGTGTGTTTTCAGCTACTCTGATTTTCAAATGGACCAAAATGAATTTTTGGGAGTGATATCAGTCTGTTACAAATAAACTCCAGTGTTAGACCTCACTTGATTGTAAGGCCTTGCAATGCCACTCTTAGTCCCATGTTTTGTTTCCATCATTTCTGATGCTCTTCCTGACAGAACTGCACCTCACTGCTCTGCCTTCCACTAATTGCATCCTAAGTTTTTTAGTGCTTTGCTTTACTTTAGACATTCTTTTATCTGTGACTTTATTAAGTGAGCAGTGCAAGGCAAGCATAGCAAAAGAATTGCATTACTTTAGGCTTTTTATTCCAAAAAATTTTATTTATTTATTTTTATTTTGTGTTGCAGATTCTTTGAAAATTATAAAAAAAATGACTATCTTGTCTTAGCATCTCCCATGACTGCTGAGCCTCCCTTACAGGTTTTGCATTTGGTAAACTCCTGTGGACTAAGTGCCTCTCTGTGCTATCTCTGTTTTCTTCCTTTTTCTCCTCTTTTTTAAGAGAAAACCTTCTGTCTCATAAAACTGTAATTAAAAAAAAAAAATTGACTCATTTGTTGATGGGGCACTCTGCTTTTGCAGTGACATTTCTTTGTGGAAAGCATTCACTGTCAAAGGTTTGGGGTCAGTGACCCTCCTTGTAATTATTTCCAAGGTGTGACTGCCATGAAGAATGAAGAGAACTTAGGATAAATGCTCATTTGTTGCAAAAAATGTATCTTAATATGTCTGTGTGAAAGCTGGGTTGAATGGCACAATTCAAGGGGAAAAAAGTTCACAAACCACACTGGAGCTTCATTCTTTCACAGAGGCATTTCCTCAGTGTCTCCCAACAATTCCAGTTGGTTTTAATTTATTGCTTAGGACCCCAAAAGAACAACTGCTGTAAATATTGCCAAATGTAGATGTTCATTACAAAAAATTAATTACTGGAACAGATCTCTGGGCAGGACTTCCCAGACCATGTCTTGCAAGCCCACAGTGGTGTTACACGTCTTACACTGCTGGAGCTTAGGCTGGTTTTGAGTTAGCTGGATTTTCTCTGTCACTTCTGTTCTTCTTGTGAAAGTGTATTTTCTATCAATATTTACAAAACTACAGATGCAAGTGAAGAAATTTTAAGGTTGTCTGAATGAATTTTTTTTTTCTTGGAATTGCCATTTAGGTCAGTGAAATTTCTCTTAATTTTGGCAGTTTAAGAGTGTCCCTAAAGACTGCAGTTTATAATTTAACATGTCCATCATTTCAGATATCAGTTTTTCTCTCAAACCCATTTCCACCCGCCCACCATTTCAGATATCAGTTTTCCCTGGACATTCTCTCAAACCCATTTCCACCCATTTGCTTAAGCAAACCCTTCTGAGCATTTGTTTGTTGGGTTTGTTTCTTTTTATTTAGTTAGTTGATTTTTTTTTTTAAGACACAAATTAACAATCAATTTATTGGAGAAACGCCCAGGAATGCCTGTCAGTTGGAAAGGAGTGGTGTTTCTGAGGCAGGCAGAGTGCAGCTGAGCATCACTCTTACACAGAGATCACTGCACTGGATTAGGTCAGTGCTCCATCCAGCCCAAAACCTGGGAAGGAGCAGGAGCCAGATGAAGACAGAAAAGCTGTAGGAGTGCAGGGAGTGTGTAGGTCTGTGAACATCATGTAAAACTATCCTTTGCATTTGCCTCTACATATTGTAATAATTTGTATACAAGGCTGTGTCCTTGGAAAGGAAAAGGACAGGGGTGACATGGTTCCAGCAGCAGGTCATAATTCTGTCACCACCCTGTTTACACTGCTCAATCCTCAGTCTTGTTGAATATGCAAAGATACTCACAGCATCCATATTTCACAGAGATGATGTGTGTGCTGTTTTTCCTTAAAAGAAATGGTTTCCAGTACAATTCCTTCCAGACTTCTTAAATGCAGTTGCTTGCAAGGTTATCAACAGAATATCAAGTTCTGCATGTTCACCTTTCTGATTTTGACACATTCCTTTTATATTTCTCATAAAACATGGTATTTGTACCTTCTAAGACAGTTGTAATTTATTTGCATTGCCATAAGATTAGTTTGTGTTGTATCACAGGCATGTAAATCTTTGCAGAATTACTGTGTAACCTTTTTGTCAGAAAGAAGGATCTAGAAAAGCCCCAAAGCCACAGCACTAAGGCAGTAATACTGAAATAATCATAATTACGGTATTTGCCTTCACATGTTCAGCTAGCAAGGCCTAAAAGTTGTGAATTTTTTAATTTTCTTATTTCAAATTCAAGGCTTCTTTTAAAATTTCATGCTAAATGAGGATTGAAATCAATTCATATTTCAGATTTGAAATTTTTTATACATCAGTATTTCCATTTGCTTGTTTTTTATTAGGGCTTTGCTAAGCAATATTTGGTTTATTTCTTTATTTACATACAAAAAAAAAAATCAACACAGTGAAGCACATCTGATGTAACCTGACTGCCAACAGAGCTGGATTTGACTTTATCTGTCTCACTGATTAATTCATTCAGGAAATACCTGTTCTAACATTGACAGGCAATATATGTACAAAGGAGAACTGAAGTAATGAAACACTGCTTAAAAAACTGGCAGAGAAAGCAAAGTGGGAAATTTTGTTTGTTGTTTTGGGGTTTTACTATTATTTTTTCAATTAAAAAGTTACCAAGAGAGAAGCTTTACAGAATGAAAGCCTCTAATACTATATTACTGTTCAATGTCTGATTAAAATATTTTAAGTCTCACATGGAATGGTAATTAATTTTCAAAGTTTCAGTGACAATGTAAAAATGTCTGAGCTAATTTCTCTGTTATATGATTAAGTTATTTCTGTTATATGATTAAGTTTGGTCTGGATATTATGTGGATTCAGATGTGTTCCTAAGGTGTCCAACTCTTGTCTTTGAAGCACTGAAAGGCAGTTATGTACATGGTGCCACCTCAAAATCGAGAAAAGACAGGAAATCTCTTTCTATTATAACACAGTTAAGAGCTGGTTAATAATCCACTCCATGAACAAAAGCAAAGCTCTGTTCAATTGGCAAAATCACTGGATAATTTAGATGACTTGAGGTCACCTGAGTCTCTAATGTCTCACCCCCGCTCAAAACAGGGCTGACTTTAGAAGACAGCTCCAATAATGTGATGCAAATATCTCTGACATGATAAATGTGAGCCTGAACTCGGAGCTGGGCAGTCTGCAGGCAGCAGTGTTGGCTGAACCAGTCATCACTCTCTCTGGCAGTGTCTGCTGAGAAGCTCCGAGCCCCGTGTGACAATCCAAATTCCCAGTTTGGCACCGCTCTTTGCGGAGATTTGTGTGTAAAGATGACTTATAAAACCCCTTGGCGACTCCCTCGCCCAGCTACAGGCAGGCTTTTACCCCTGTATCCCAACCCCACCGCTTGCTCCAGAGCGCGGACTTTGCGCACTAATCCCCGTTTCTTTTCCCTCTTGCAGTGCCAGGATTTCCCTACCCCGCTGCGACGGCGGCTGCGGCGTACAGAGGTGCGCACCTACGGGGCCGAGGCCGCACGGTGTACAACACCTTCCGAGCAGCAGCTCCCCCTCCTCCCATCCCGGCCTACGGCGGGTAAGGAGCCCTGCATCCCTCCCCTCTGATGGCCCGGCGCGGATCCCGGGGGCCCGGGTACCGCTCCCGGCCCTGCCGCGCTCGGGTCGTGCCCGCGCCTCGCACGGCCGCTTGAAAAATGAGTGTAATTTGTAGTGCCATGCTTGGTGTCCCCCCCAGCATCTCCCATGTCACTTATTGTTATGGAAATGCTCCCGCGCGCCGAGCGCTCCGCAGCGGGGAGATTGTTTCGGCTAAAGGTGTATTCCTGGTGATTGCAAACATCTGGTTATTAAGGAGGTTGGATCGAGTTAACTTCTTCAAATCGCCTGCTGAAAGTTGTCTCTGCACCCGAAGGCTTAGTGCTGTATTTTCTTTTTTATATACATACAATATTTTTTTTATTGCAGTTTGCTTAGTTTTTCTAGTTGCCATCTTTGCCATGGTAGAAATCTGGGGTGCTCCTCTCAGTCCCAAGGGTCCTGTGTATGTTTGCTTAAATAATGCCTTAGGATTTCACTATAAGCAACCTGCATTTACTAAAACCAAGTAGTAAACTAAGGACCCAAGAAGAGGAATTCATAGTATTGATTTCTAGATACTCTAAAATCTTCTTTATTTCAGAAGATTGTTTGGGTTTTTTGCATATTTTTGGGGGAAAGAAAGAAGAAACAATTTCTCCTGTAGCTCTTCAAAGGCTGACACAGAAGGGCTTTGTATGCTGCATGTAAAAACCATAATAACATTAGCAAAAGATTTTCAGCTGTTATGAAATTGGGAAATCTGGAAAATCAAAAAACTTAGTAGATTCTGGGCCAGAGCAGTATTTTGTCATAAAAACTTGGTTTGCCCAGTACCTCTCTGTAGAGCCACTGGATCTTTCTGGGAAGGTCAGGAAGGGTTGGCACAGGCAGTGAGAGAAGGTGATCTCTGTCTCTCTCCCTGCCCTCACTGAAATCCTGTTCAGCAGCTCCTTGGCTCCCACTGGGGATGTCCCCCTGTGCAGGAGCTGCCAGCACAACCCCTGTCCCCCTGCTCCATTCCAGCAGGTAATGGGTGCCCTGCAGCAGTTCCCAGTTTCTCAGTAAACCTTGCTTCTAAGCCAAAAGGAGCATCTTCTCCAGACCAATTTGCTAATCTCATCAGTCAGCCTCAAGGCTGCCTGTTCAGGGATATATTTATACAGGTAGTTTGACCATTCTGTCACACTGGGCAGTTATTATCTCAAAGAAATAAGATATTCTAAAAACTAATGGAAAAAGGATGCCACAGAATCAGGTTATTTTGTAAAAGTGTATTCTATTGATCTATTTGACTGTTTTGTGTAGTTTATTAAGCAAAACAGTATTCCCACTTCTGGAGGAAGACACTTTTCTGAAGTTAGCCTGAATTACCTTTGGACAAAGATGGTGTTCCACCAGAGTTATCCTTCTGTTTCCATACCCTCAGTTAGAGTCAGTCCAGGCATTTGTACATGGCAAAGGTGGAAGCAAGTTCAGAATTCCCTGCATTCAGATTTCAGTCAAATTCCTCAGCTATCAAATGGATACTGCATCCAAAGAAAGTGGACTCTCCACCTCTACCTTGTTTAAAAACAAATTCCTACGTTTGAGCATAGAGTGCAATTTGCAGTGAGATTGTCAGGTGGGCCACCCAGTTTCCTGGTGTCATTAACATCACACCCTAGTTGAAAACAAAGTCATAAAGTTATACACAAAAATAATTACCAGCTGTGTGTGATTGGACAATACTTTTTGGCTAGTATTTCCAAATGAGTAAATACTTTCTGACTAGTAACTTAAATGTGCCTTAATTTGAGGCCACATGTGGGTGCTCTATGTGTTTGCATGTGTGATATACACATTATTATAATTGGTTCAGTGACTCAGCAGCAAGAATTCCATTCCCATGTGGCACATGTGTATCCTCATGTCATGGTGCTGCTGCTTGCCAGCATCTCCAGCAGTCAGCCAGATGTGCAGGCACTGAGAACTCCTGTTGTGAGCCAGGGCAGAGGTTTTGCAGGCAGGTGCAGCAGTGCTGCAGTTGAACTGGCTGCCAGGAGGTCAGCTCAGCACTCCCACCCCTCTGCAGGGTTTGTCAGGCTGGCTGAGGCTCATTCCCTTCATGCTCCTGCCAAATGTGGCTTCAGAGGGAGCCCTGCATTGCTCTGGTCACAGCTCCCATCATCTCCTTGCTCTGGTCACAGGTCCCATCATCTCCTTGCTCTGGTGGCTTCCAGCTGTCAGAGAGGAGCCCCTGCTAATCCAAGGCTCACCTTGCCAGGAAACATAATTTGACACTGCAAAGTCTTCAATTACTAAGCCCTGTCTTAAATCATGTAGATCTTAGTTCAGATATTTAATTTTCAGATAATTAATTTTACTTAATTAAATCCACCTGTGCTTTAAAATCAGGCCCTGCTTTCTGAATTGCCCATTTTGTAATTCATGGGTCAGTACAGAAGTTAGACACATCTCTGTTGCACTGATCCACAGCTGGGCTAATAAAGCTCTGTTTTCCCTTCATTTCTTTGGCCTGGCAAATTAGATCTCATGTTGGTATCTTCACTGATACAAGAGTGTAACACAGAATTTCTGTGGGATTCTTTGTTCTCTGCTCACCTGTTCTATCCTGTGACCCATCAAAGAAGCAAAAAGGAATTTCCATTAGAAAAAAAAATCCTTAATCAATGGAAATAAATGATGAGAATGTGGTTCTTGGTCACAATGTGAATAGAAGTCAAGGAAAATTACTGAGCTAATAAAGAGATCACAGAGAATGAATCAGCTTAGAGAAGGAAGCAAACAGCTTGGAATATCATTTGTTGATAAGAAAAATGGAACAAGTTCTGAATGCTGTTTTGCAATTAATTTAGTAGCAATTTCCTATTTTTCACTCAAGGAAGGAGCCCAGCTTTACAGCCAAGCAAACAGTTTCATACTTAAGTATTTTACACCATTAAAAAAAGGAAAAACACATTTTCTATAATGACAGATACAATTTTAATAATAAATTTTCATTAAAATCCATCAGTGTTTAGTTAGAAAAATATTTCCTTTCAAGAAAGAACCTACATGTAGTTGCAAAAGATAAAGCTAAATATTGCAATTAGCTTCTTTTATTTTCTTCTATTTCATCCACCTTAGATCTTGATCTGCCTCTTGACCTTGTGGTCACAGGGCAGGATGAGTTGTGGTGGTTCCTGTTGGAAGGTGGCTTCTGCTGTGCCTCTCAGTTACTGGGGAGCAGCAGACAGGCTTTGCTGGCTCCCAGGGAAATTGCTGGGTATGACCATATTTGAGCCATTATTTTTTTATAACCAACCCTTAAGCACATGTGCTTTAAAATGTGTCATTTAAAAATGGAATTACTGTTCACGAGATACATGGCACTGTGCCAGTAATTAATGGGTCCTTCACTTCTGAGTGAGACATTTCACAATTCCTGGAGATAGCATCTTGTTTATTAGCTCATGGAAAGCACTTCACTTCCAGCATCTGGGGCATCATCTCTAATGCCTTGAAATATGAGAATGTGCAGCTTACTTATAGCTCCATATAATTAATGTATGTATCATAAACCCCCTGACACCGAAATGGGGAGTAAAGCTTGGTTTGTGTGAGAAGACTGAAATTCAGAGTTTGGAAATCTGCACTGCATGGGGAGCTTATGCAGCAGGAGAGGGAAACAAGGGATCTTTAATCTGTTGTCAAGAAAACGCAGAGTTTTGGTATATGTGGAGTAGTAGAGCTGTAGTAGATAGCAGGAGTAGTGGAACTAATGAGAAGCCTTTCTGTTTCAGCACCCTCTGCTTTAAATTCTTCACAAGTTTAGTGTGTGATGGCTTTGTCTTCACATTTCCTCTCTGCTCCTTTCAGTTCTGATGAAGCTAACAGAGAATTAGCTCTCAGTCTGGATCTCCTCCTCTGCTGTCTTTCCTGGGAAAGCAGGGGAGAGCAATATGCCTTTTTCTCTTTGAAAAGAACAGTTAAAAAAAAAACCCCCAAACCCAACCCTAAATAGAATTGTGAATTTGTGGGGAGTGTGGAGGAGAAATAACAGAGACTATTCAGAAACTGTTCCTCTTGTTAAAATAAACATTCTCAAGTGCTACTTGCTGATTCAAAATGAAAATACAGCTTTATTTCCAACCCTTATTCTGAATTCTAAATTTAAGAGGATTAGTAGGAGCTACTACATCTGCTCTGTTTGTGATGGGTTTTTCCCACTATATTTCCTTGGGCTCATGTAAGCTGCCTCTTACTTTGGACTCTGTGTAAACTTGCAATTGTTGGAACAAAGAATGGTTTTTGCCAGCATATACTGATTCATGTCTGCCAGCTTTGTTCTCTGCAGCAATGCCCTGAGTCCAGATCACAAAGCAGATAATTTAACTTGGCCATGGCAGAAACTGTTGAAGCTGGAAAGGCAAGAAACTGGAATTAGAGAACATTCTAAAAAGAAACTCTTCAAAGAGTTTCAGTTCTATTTACACCACTTAAAACTCTGTTATTAGAGTATGGAAAAGTGTTGCTTTAATTCTGTCTTTGGTTTAAATAGGGCTGTAGCTGCATCACTTCTATCATTTGTCTCATGGCCTTAGGTAAGGGGTTCATGTTAAAGGTGATTTCCAGACCAGGAGCTGGGCAGTGTGGGGCAGTGAGTGACCCTCCCAGCAATCAGGAAACACAAAACAGAGCTGCTGTTCCTCAGCTGCTTTCCTGTAGTTGTGCTGGGGAGGTGATGGTGAGCTGTGAGCATTGCTGTGCCAAGGAAGGGAGCTGATGCTGAGGATGGCTGCCTAGAACAGAAGCTGGACTGAGTGAAAGGAGTTAAATGGGAATTAAAGGCCTTTAACAGATACACCTTGAGCAGTCAGAAGCCTCTGAGAGGGGCTACACCCAAGATGGATGAGGGTCACGAGTTTTTGAGAGAGAAGTAAGTTTGGTCCATTTGCATATCAGAGGTTAATTGTCCAATTACAGCTTCAGGTAATGAAGTCACTTCTCCCCAGTTTGCTTCTCCTCTCCAGTTCACTTTTGTTGATACTTTTTGGAGCCTGAGTCAGAGTGTCCTTGGTTCTGGAAGGTTTGTTTTGTCTGACCAAAACGTGAAGAGATCTTACTGACACTCTATGGAGTTCAGAGCTACACACTAATGCAGTACCTATAAATGAAAAATACAAATGCCAAAACTTCAGGCATCAGAATCAGGGGTGTGATGCCCTTGTTCCCTTGGATCCACCCCTCTGGATGAGCCCCAGGCTGGCTGTGCTGCCCTGGGCAGGACCTGTGTACCTGAGGGCCGTGGGTGCTCAGCTGCTGGGAGCCTACTCAGCTGAGCTTTGTGTAATCAAGGACTGTCCTTTTGTGTCATTGATAGATTGTTCAACTCAATCCTTCTGAAAGATGAGGACAGGAAAATCATAATGAAGACAGATGTAGTTCTCCCAGGATATTATAAAGGTGGAATCTAAACTAGTAAAGAGATTGTGTTAATATAGCTACAAAAAGTGATTATAAGACACAGAGACTTAAATAAAGGAGCTAAATCTGTGAAAGTCAGATGTATAATGCCTGATGAGGAAAGACTTTCCTGTTTAGAGAAAAATAATTTCAGGAAATGATTGCCACATATGATGTTATTTAGATGCACATTTTCATATTAAATCAAGATTTCTCACTTCTCTTGAGTTTTCCTTAGCAGAATAAACTAATAAAATACAACTGAATAAACCCCCCCAAATTTGTTCTTTTTAATGCCTCCAGGAAGTGCATTAAAATATCCATTCCTTGTGTGAAGTAATTCAGATTTCAGTAATGTGGCTGTTTGAAAGCCCTGTGTTGATTTACAAGGAGCACAAGACCCACCTGTCTAGTAGGATTTTTTTTAACAGCTCTGAAAGGAGCTGTTGTAAGATGGGTACCTGTGTGATGCCTTCAGTCCCTTCCCACACTCAAGACTTTTTGTTTTCTGCCTAGAGAGAGAAAAAGTGCTGATAAACCAAGCAAATTAAACCAAATTAACAACAACAGCCTTTGAAATTTATATACTAAAGGAAGGAAAAGAAAAACTTAGTTCTTGGTGATTTACACTTTGTACTTCTGTTGAAGGGTACAGTTAGAAAATACATTTGACTCCACTGCTAAGATTTGATCAGGAACCAACAAATGAACACTGAAAAGAGGAAATATTCTCTGAAAAATCTATGGAAGTGTGAAGAATTACTTTTCCTCAAACTTCAGGAGAAGAAAAGGGTTTTTATGTAATATCACTGTCATAATACAAGATCATAAGGATGAAATAGGATAAAATCAGCTGATTTTTTTTTTTTTGTAGTGCAAGTTGTGCTTGGGACTGTTACACTCATGTGCCTGATCCTGTCACTTCATCTTAATATTGGCCATGTCTAATGATGGAGTTATGCATATATGTCTCACTTCAGTGATGGGTGCATTTTTCAGTGTAGTGTTTATGAAGTGGTTTCATTTAGAACTCCAAATAAGTTTCAGTCTGTAGGTGACTGGAAGGAAGACTGAGGATGAATGAACCTGCCCAAGATTACAACCAGCTGCACTTAGGAATGAAAAATTTATCAGCCCCTGCTCATCTCTGCTGTGCATCCACAGATCACCAAGAGGAGGAAGAAGGAAGTTTCCCTTTCTGACACATGCTTTCTCGAAAGCATGATTTTCTGAGTAGCAATGTTTAATGGTAATTGAGAGTAGGATGTTTGTGCAGTGATGGGTTGGCTGCCAGACCCTCCCCCAGCTGTGCTCTCCTTCCCCCTCTCAGGAGTTCAGGGGCAGAAAGGAGGGTGGAAAAGCTCCTGGGCTGAGGTACAGATAGGGACATTTTGTGCCAATTGCCATCATGGGCAAAACACACTTGAGAAATGAATTTCATTTCCTATTGAAGTGCAGTTGGAGGGTTATAAACTGAGGTAGGACCTAAGCCACCTTCCCCCAGCTCTCCCCCATCTCCAGCAGCAGTGGCACAGGGATGTGAGGACCCTCATCTCCAGTTAACTCAGTTTCTTTGTGTGTCATCTCATGCAAGTCCTGCCATGCTGTCCATGGTTGTGTGCTCCCACCTCACAGTTCTGTGGAATGCTTCCTTTCTTTCTTATGTGCAAACAGGTAGAGAAAAACTTCTGTTTTAAAACAGAGTATCCAAACCAAAACCAAGATGAAGGTACACTGCAGGGTGGGTAAGAAGCTCTCTGAAAGCTGCCAGTGTAGACCAGGTTTTGCATATTTTGCTCTGCAGACATAATAAATAGAAAAATGTATGAGTAGAGATCTGACCCTACTGAAACAAATGGCAGAAACTCTGATTTAAGTGGAGCTGAGTTTTCACCCCTCATTATTCCATAGCAAACTGTTACCATCAGTGTGGTTTTATCAATGTTGCTGTGTGCATATTTATTATTTTCTCACATGATTCTGACTTAGGCACATACCAGCTCAGCCCTGTGGGGTTTGGTCATTGACCTCGATAGAGCAGTTGTATTTCTGACATGAAAATTCTTGTTGGAACTGCAAAATGGCTTAGGTTAGCAGCTTGGTAATACCTATTATTCCTAGATAATAGTATTCCTGAATTGAAAATATTGTTGCAAAAAACCCTGTTGTTTTATTAGCTCTCATATTCAGCTCTTGAAACAGCTTGGGTTGATTCTGTAATTGGAAATACGTATTTCAAGTTGCAGTATGCCAAATGGATGCAGAGTTGCAGGAATGACCTAATGGGTGTAGTTGTTAGGCCACTGTTGTGCAGTTCCAGTTTAATTTAGTGTAGTTATTTAAGCTGTCTTTGTCATAGTGTGTCATTAATGCTGAAGGGTTTAGAATCTTTCATTGTTTGCACTGATGATTGATCTGAGCTGAAATGAGACCATCTCTGGGTGCACTGGTAACAGCAATGTCACCACTTTTTTTTTTTGAGAGAAGAAGTAGTAATACATCATCCAACCAAAACAGGGAAGCTCAGAACCACTGGCATATTTGCCAAAGCTGTAAAATGCTCAAGTGGGCAAAATTAATATTTTTTTTCCATAGGAATAGCACCCTGAAATTCTCAATAGAGCATTTGCCACTCTTGGTAATGTGCATTGAGCCAACAGTGCAGTACCCATGGGTTCTCTCACCTCTGTGTAGGCTGAATATTGAGATTTGACCCCAGAACACCACCAGTGTATTTCACCCACTGCTCTCACCATTTCTGCTTAGGCTGTGTTTTGTTTGCCATCTCAGTCATGAGAAGTAACCCTTTATTCCAGAGGGTCAGCATAACTGCAGGACAAGAAGGCAGTGCTTCAAGAGTGAGCTTTTTGCAAAGGTACTGGAACTGGATTGGCCTACTGACAATTTTTATAGGGAAGAAAAAATGCTGTCAAAATGTGGTTTCTTAAAACTAAAAACAGGGGAAGAAAAAAAGCCCCTAAACTTTATCAAAAGTCATTTCCAACCCTGCCATGCTTTGCCTTCCTTTGACTAAGCACTTGGCATACTGGATAAGATGATGTGTTTGGTGCAGTTCACTTCTGATAATTACTGCCAACCTCCTTAACCAATGTGAAGAGTGCCTTCCTCCCCCTCCCCTCTGTTCTTGTGAGAGACTAACCTCAGCTGTGCAGGGGTTGGTGGCATTTGCATGTGGAAATGCACTAATATGGATGTTTTTCTTTGTGTGTGCATCCTTGCAGTGTTGTATACCAGGATGGATTTTATGGTGCAGACATTTATGTAAGTATTCATTGATGTGCATGCTGTCCTTGTACATTACCAGAGTCATCCTTTTTACAAGTTTGCTGCCTAGCTTGACTCTGTTTTGTCTATTTACCATCCCTTGCCTGTCAGAAAGAATTGAGAAGAATATCTCTCACATTGGAAGACCTTTCTGTTCATTACATCTATCATTGTTCAGTGGAGCTGAATTAACTCTTCAATCAAATGCTGAATGAATGCAAAAAGATGTGAAAAATGTGTGTGTGTGTGTGGAGGGGCGTCTCCCTTCCTAATTGAAGTTCAAAGAAAAAGTAAAGCAAAGCAGAAACATTCTTTTGCAAAACCTCACAAGCTCTTAAAAAAAAAGTCAAGGCAAGCTGAATATTGTTAATACTTGAAGTATGAAAGTACTTCATGGAGAGATGCAGGTTTCCCAAATCCAGCCAATACAGGGGATATGTAGGTGCCATGGTGATAGTAGAGCTTAATGGTGTAGTAAATTTAAGATATGGCAATGTATTGTCTGTAATCTGAGTAGAATCCCAAAAAATGCACTTCTAAAATCCACTAATTTCAGTTTAAAGGAGATTCGTAGAGACTACTCACAATACAAGTGGATAATTTGTTAGGAAAGATTCATAGTCCTGGATCCATCATTATCAATGCACCTAATTGTTCATCAAGTTAATATTAAATAATATTTTTAACTTTTTTTTTTGCTTTTTTTTTCCAAATTTTCATACATTGTTTTTTCTTGCCACCATTTTTAATTTGAACACATGCAAAGAGGCTCCATATGTCTGAGTATGCAAGAGCTTTCAGGGGGTTGAGGATAAATTTCAGTTTTCTAAAATTCTTATACTTAACATGTAAATGTAAAATATTTCAGTAGTAAGCAGCATTTACTTTTGTTATTCTTTTAACAAGGCAATCTGGGTCTAAGTTACAGGTATCATCTTTGTTTCACCAGACAACTTGTACTGTTTCAGTTAAGATAAAATGAGACAGATGAGTTGAAATTTATATGAATATCAAAAATTAAATAGGCAATGCCAGGAAATATCCCTTGTGTTCATTGTCAGCAATTTTCTAGTACAATTCCCAAGGGAACAGATTTTTGTTAGCAAGCTTTGTATAAAGAAGGAAAACAATTTGAATTTATGGAAGGAGTAGGTTTTGTTTTTCTGATGGTGGTGGAAAGGCTGATCCTTATCTGAAAATTCACTTGTGCAGTATAAAAAACATATTTAAAATAAATCAGCAAGGGTTAAAGTCCTCTCCCTATGAACTTATGTAGTCAGTGAAGTTATCAGTAAATATTGTTTACAGCACAAGAATCACCCACTGGCTGAGGGTTTGCTCAGGCCACAGAAGTGGCTCTGATCTCACCCAAACTCTGCTGCTGCCCAGTGTTTGAGCAGGACACAGTCACAGTCTGGGATTTCCAATTTTCACATTCCTTCCAACCATCCAGGGAGTTTGACATCCATTCTGCTCAGTTAACCAGCCCAGAAACCTGCAGGGCAGCCAGGCATCTTCCCCAGGAGGGCTGGGGGTGAGGGATGGGTGGGAGCTGGATGTTGCTGGAGCAGTTTGTAGGTTGGAACCCACTGCTGCTGGGGGCCAGGAATATCTCACTGGTCATTGACAGTATTAATTATTATTATTATTATTATTATTATTATTATTATTATTATTATTATTATTATTATTATTATTCACACCCTCTCACAGCCCTTAATATTTTGTTTCCAAATGGAGGGTGGTTTCAATGAGAAAGATGCTGGATAAATTACTAATTTCTTGTATAGCCTCAGTTTTGTTGTCTGCAGTAGTTGTGTGCATTAGGAAATGGAATGGCTACACTTGTTTTCATGTTGCAGCCTTGTATTTCTGATTGCATATCTTAGTTCTCTTAATGCAACAGAATGTTTATCTTTATAGCAGATGACAGAATTAAAACACTCCTCTGGAAATTTAGTTGCTTCATAATATACAAGTCTTTCTATTTTATAAATAATTTTTCTTCACATTTGTGCCTTCTTGCATATAAAGCATTTGCAGGGGAGGGAGAGAGAGATAGAAAGAACTGGCATAAATCAAATGAAACCTTAAAATTCGCAGTGTATTAGTTCTTAGTGCAGCAGTTTGCAGCAGACCAAGTTATTTATTAAATCCCAATTGTTTATGACATAGTTCCACTCAGCTTTTCATTTTAAGTGCAAAGCTGAAGCTTTGTGAAATGACAAATGCTCTGTGAAAAAAGGAGAAAAAACCGTTTAAACAATGCAGGGTTTAATGGTAGGTTGGAGGGAAAGGAGCCTTAGAAATACCACAGAAATCAAAACAAGAGGCACACAATAGGGAAAAGTCAGATCAAAAATGTGAATTAATGGGTACATCAGAGTGGGTTCCATCCTGCTCTGATTTCACTGAGAAACAATAGATGGACTCTGCTGTTCTTTGCATCACTTGGGAACAACAGAGCCTTTGGTGAGAGAGACCACAGATTTAGGGGAAGGGAGGGAGGGCAGACACACAAAAATACTGCTTGGGTAAAAACTGCAGGGTGAAGCAAGGACAGCAAATATCCAGAGCTGCTCAATACTAACCAGTGGGATAGAAAAGATGAGAAATATAAAAATAGGTGGAAAGTGCGGTCTGAAGTGAAAAATCAACAGCCATGATTCTAGATGTAATATAATATATTCTATATTTCATATAATTCTGTGTGGAATGTAATAATCCTTCTGAAATAGCTGAGCTATTGAATTCGCTTTTAAATGTGCCTTTGAGTAGGAAAAATAAAGGAGATTATTAGGAAGTAAGGAAGACCTTTTAAAATTAAGTATTGATTCACTAAGAGAAAAAGTCATTAAAAGAGAATTAAAGTTGCCTGCCAGCAAATATAGAAGTTCTTAGATGAAGATTGACACCTGTGAAAATAAGAAAATACGCTCCACAAAATGAAGCAAAAAATAGTAACAGTCTCAGAAATATGCAGTTAGAATAATAGCTCTGCTTTATCTGAAATCAGTTCCTTTTTTTATTGCCATTGTCATAAGGGATGTTTTCAGACTATGTCACTCATCAATCCTCACCTAAAATGTGGGAAAGCTCAGGAAAGGAGAACCTTCCACACCGTGTCACCAGCAGCTCCAGCAGGCCCTGGGTGATGGTTTAACCATGGCCACCAGTCAGTCCCACTGCTCCCAGCAAGGTTTCCTAAACTTCCCAGATTCTGGCCCTGTGATACTGCAGCTGCAGAGAATCCATGCTAAAATATACATCTATAGGTTTTAATTTTTTATTTTTTTTTTTAGCTTCTGGCAAGGATAAGAACAAGGCAGATTTTTATGGTCAGGGGAATGGAATGAGACTATTTCCTGATATCTGTTGCCATCACCTTTAGCTCAAAGGCAGGATGGAGGTGGGGATGGAGGATTTATTTGTTTCCCAAGGGAAAAGCAGAGGTAATTACCTAACCAGCATTCCCCTGACCCCAGGTGGAAGTCCCTGGAAGCCATGAGGTCCCCTGAAAGTTCTGATGTGAAAAACAAGGATCCGCAGAAAGCACTGAAGGTTTTCCTTTGGGAACCAAGGATTTTTAGTGTTTTGGCAGTGGAAGGGTGTGCCATTTCTTGTGACTCACAGAAACAGAGCAAGGAGAGGAGAAATGACTTTGCCAAGGGCAAAAGGGTCCCCAGGGAGCAGTGGGTTGTTCTTTCCACTGCTCTGTGTGCTGGAACACTCCAGGATACCCTTTTAAAAGTTTGGGTAGGTGGGGATGAAATGTCTTTTGATCTCAGCTTTATTTGTGATGTTAACAGTATATTCAGAAAGGTCCCAGACCAGTCCTGGTGGTTGTATTTGGCTGGAATTAGTGCAGGTGGTGCCTGGATGTTTTACCAAGAGTTTTTCTGAGGCAACAGCTACAATCTGGGAACACAATACAGAAATACCCCAAACCTTGCACAAAGGCCAGGTCCACAATTTGAGCCAGCACAAATCGGAGGTGGATTGTTCATTTATGTTTAACTGTAGCTGTCCAAGTTTTACTCAGTGGGCAGAACAAACATTGTTTAAATCTCAATAACATGTGAGTGGAGGAAAATGAACTGACACTTTCTGTATTCTGCAGCTCTGGGTGTAATTAATGTCATTTTTAATACCATTCTTCTATTTGTAGTTAATAAGGCAAGTCTAATTCTCCATACTGGAGAAGGTTTGGAACCTTGATTAATTTTTGTTCACAAAATACTCTGAGATCCTTGAGTGGAAGGAAGCATAGAAAGTATAAATTGAGGAAAATTAACTCTCAACATTCATATGAAATATTAAATATGTAGCTAATAGGAAAAAATACTCATAATTTAGAGTCACTTTATGTTTCATTACATCATGAGAAAAAAGTGATTTGGCTGTTTGATGAGGAGGTGCACACCTGTCTATGGATGTCATCTCTAGGTTCTGTCTGGGTAAGTTTTTTGTGGAAATTAGCCTTACTGTAGCTATACACACTTTATTTAAAAATTCAGTTGCATTTTTCTGTTCATTTCCATTTCATCATATCTTGGTCAAAATGTGTGTGATTTCTTTTTAAAATTAAGATTTCTCTATAAAAATCACCAGCTGATCTCTGGCAGGTAACACTGCTCTGTTTGTGTTTGCCTGAGCCAGAGATGTATAAAACATGGAGAGGAAAACTCTAATGAACTGCTCTGGGGAATTTGCCTAAATTCCTTCCTTACATCTTTCTGTTCATCCTTCCTTCCTCATTCACATCATTCCATTTGTGTCTGTTTATAGAGCAGGAGCCTGTGTGTGGCAATAATTTACCACAGGTATGACACTGATGGAGAAACCTCACCCTGCTGGATGCAGACTCATGTCTAATCACACTGACACTCAAATAAATGTGTGAGAAAATGGATTCTGTGTGTACAAATGGCAAAAAGAGTCCACCAGACTCTTTTGTTATTTTCCAGATTCTGTCACAAAGTCACAGATATTGACAGTATTTAATTAATTTTTAAAACTACTTAAGCTGCTGTAACATTCTTTTATCATTGTTCTGAAAGTAGCAAAATATGGGAGCACAGATAAGGCAGTAAACATTGTTTCATTGTAGTATCTGAATTTATTATTTTCACAATAATAATCCAGAGCATAAAAGTCAGATACTTTCTGCCTGAATTTAAATATAAAGGGAAAAAAGGGATTCCTAAAACATTTCTAACCCATAGGAACTAAAAATTGTTAATTTTTAAATGTAATTATTGCATAATTTTGTTCTAAGTATGTTAATTTTGCGATAGTCTAAGGCATGAGGATAATTATATAATGTTACTTTGGAGATGCAGTGAAGATTACTGGTGTATTCTTCACCTAAGATATCAGCCAAGTTCAAAATTAGAGAGAAATTGTCAAGTAGGACTTGTTACAGAAGTTGAGTTCAGGGGCTTGAACTGGAATCCCACCCCAATTTCCAGTGTCAATTGTACCTCCAAGTGTTTTCTTCCTGCAGAAATCAAAAATCACCTGAAGTAATTGAAGTAAACCAGTGAGAAAACTTGGTACAACACCAAAACTGCAGAACACAAACCCCATAAAAACAATTTGCTTAAGCATATTTTAGTGTGTAATTTATGATAGTTTATTTTAAAATTACTAATTCATGACATATGATGGGGGGGATTAGGTTTTCCCTGATACCCAAATACATCTTGCTTTTTTAGTTCTCCAGAGAATTCAGGGAAATTCAATGCCTTCAATCTCTTTTTATTTGTATTGCTTTATACTCATTCTTGCCAGGGCTCTCATAAATGTCAGACTGATTGCTGAGTCCAAAACATCTTCATAAACTCAGAGTTGAGCTTCATTGTTCAGCAGAAATTCTTTGAAAGCAAATCTAAATGTAAGCATAAAAGGAATGTAGCTCTTGTGTTTGGGGGAGCAAGAAGGGGTCTCTCATCACACCCTGACCAATTTTTGGTGACAGTTAAAGGAAGGAAAGAACAGCAATCCTCCCAGAGCCCAGCAGATTTGAGATCAGCTGCTGTGGGAACAGCCTGTCCCAGTGTTCTCCCATTCAGAAGGGCTCATGGTGGCCTGTTCTCAGTCCCATTCTGGGGTAGGAGCTGTTATTGTAGAGCTGCAGTGGCTTGGAGTGGCTCTCAGTTTTAAACCAGGGGGTTTAGGAGTGGGCAGGAGGACAAGCAGAGGAGTTGGACACCCTGGTGAGCAGAGCCATGGCAGATTTCAGATGTGACACACACTGCCAGGAGTGGATCATGAAAACAAGTTCAGATCTTCCTCATATCAGCACTCAGGGGGAAAACAAGGAAAAAATGGGGGGAAAAGGTGTCATATTTCACAGAGTCACAGAAACACCAGGTTGGAAGAGACCTCCAAGAGCATTGAGTCCAACCCAGGCCCAAATCCTCAACTAAACCCCGTCACCAAATGCCACATCCAGGCTTTGTTTAAACACATCCAGGGATGGTGACTCCACCACCTCCCTGGGCAGAGCATTCCAATATTTAGCCCTCACAAACCAGGAGAGGAGAACAGATAAATCTGTATCATCTCTCACCTCTCTCTGACAGAGGCCAGCCCAAGTGTGAATTTGCAGTTTGAATTTCCCTCCTCTCAGCCTTGGCTCAGTTTGTACCTGGTGACATTATTTGATATCCCAAGGCCTGCACTTACATACCTGCAGCAGTGTGTGCCTGTTCTGCATTTCTGACAGTGATAACCTTCTGCTGGTTTGTGAAAATGAAATTACCCCAAACGAGGAGGTGTTTTGTCTCCCTGCCTCTGTGTGTGCACAGAGGAGCACAGGACAGGGCACGTGGGGCTTTAGGAGATGCTCATTCCTGCCTGATCCCAGGCCTTGTGTGACACAATTGCTGCTGGCAGGGAGGGACATGTCCTGTTCTCTGTGTGAGCACTTGGAAAAAAAAATCAGAAAGAATATTCTTCAAATAAGCTGACAATTCAAAGCCTGGAGTTTCTACTGAGCTGTCAGTTTATGTTAAACTTGTGTTTGTTCTTAGGGTGATGTGGCATTGTCAGCTGAACAATTGATTTCTAAACCCAACCTGCTTCACATCTCCAAACCCACAAAGGTTTACCTGTGTTAGGGGTGAAAGCCATTCTGCCAAGCTAAGTGGTAGAAGGGGAAACAGCAGTTCAGATTGCTTTTCTGAAAGGAGTGGATTCTTATTTGCAAAATCAGAATAGAAAGCCCACAAAAGTTGCTGCAGTAAAATGTTCTGCTCTTACACTAAGGGCTGACACACAGTGGCCTATTCTCCCTGCTTCAGCACAATATCTGGGGTGAATGCAGCCTTCCACAAAAAAAAAAAGGAAAAAAAGAACCAATCTATTAAAGTGAGCAGCAAAAGAGTGAATTTTATTCAAAGCTGAGTGAGCTGATTGTGTCTTATTCAGCTCTTTGCTAGGGAGGGGGTAGGTGGGGGAGGCACCACAGCAGCCCCTGTCCCAGAGGGTGCTGGGGGGGAGATTCTAATTGGGACGTAAATCGTGTTTGTGTGATCAGCAGGCTGGGCTGGGGCTGTTAATTGGCATGCTGAGATCATTTGGAAATGGTTGATATCACACCGTGGTCCATTGAACAGGAAGCTCTGCTGTTTTCACAGTTTGATAATCAATGCATCACTGCACTCAATTCCTTTCCAATGTGTGTTTGTTTGTCCTGTTTGCTTAATTGAACAGCTGGAATTACTGTTACATACAACTGAATGTTAATTCATGGAAGAAGAGAATTTTGCTTCCTCATTATAATTTGATGTATAAATTGGAAACCTATGTAACATTAAGTGTTAATTGAGTGCACAAATTCATAGGTTTAATCAACCAGGCATGATAAATCATATTTTGTACAAAAAAGGAATTGATTATTAGCTGAGTTTGTCTTTTAAGTTTAGCACTGCTTTGTGAATATACATACACTTTGTTCATACAAACAATTCCTGCTTGAAAACTTGGAGAAAAATCCAGTATTGTCTTGTAAAAAAGCTTACACTGATCAGCAGAGTTCTTTGCTTTCTCCTGATCCCTGGGACAAATCTTAAAAAACTTTGTGGTGCTCGATTTTGCTTAACGATTCACCAAAATACTCCCCTTAACATTTCCCTGCAGCGTTTCCTGTGCATTTAACTGACCTGCAGCATGACTGTACTCTTTCAACTGTTGTCAGATGTTGCAAAATGTGCTGTGAGGTGCCATGGCAATGCAGTTAGAGCATGAGTTTGTGTTTCAGGGTGGTTATGCTGCCTACCGGTACGCCCAGCCTGCCACTGCCACTGCAGCTGCCTACAGTGACAGGTAAGAACTCCTTTCCTGCTCACAAATATTTGACCAGTGGAAGTTGAAGATGGTTCTATAAATTTGCCTTGTTGGAGTCTCATAACTGTCTTGTTGCTCTGCAGATAATTGTGATCTCTAAAGCAGGCTGTTTGATGATAATCCATGAATAGCCATCAACTGAGAGGCTTTAGGCTTTAATTGAGAATCAGGCATGAGAGGTGCACGTTGCCAAGCTGTGCATCATCCAGTGAACGTCTGTGACCCTGGGACAATGAGAGAAATAAATGTACACATTCATGATGCTCTGCTACTAAGGATCATTATTTGTCTTAGGAGTATTATTTCAGTTGATTTAGAACCTTGAACCCACTGAGTGCCCTCAATTCTCATTGACATTGTTTTAGTCAGTGGAAATTGAGACTGAACTGTGTCCAAGCTTGAGCTATCCAGTGCAAAACAGGATTTTTTTTTTTTCAATTTGCTTTTTTCCCAGGCATTTGATGCTTTTCAATACTTGAAAAAAAAAAGAAAAAAAAAAGTTATTTTTCTTCTGTATTTTTATCCTCAAAATGTAAACCAAATTTGGTGGAAACAGTATCAGGAATGGAAGATCATTAAATCTGCACATTCAAAGACTTAACTTTTACCAACTAAGAGCAATGTCACATAAGACAAGTGTGTCTTCTTGGAAGATGGATGTTGCAATCCCTTAGTCTTAGAATCCCCAATGTCTAAATTGCTGCTGACTTCAGTAGGAACGGCATTTTATCAAATTGCATAAAATTAAGTCTTTGCAGTGTGTGGATATGATTTTGTAATGAGAAGGAAGATTATCCTGTTTTCTTCCTAAACTATACCCTTAAAATCCATTTTAATGTTTTTCAAGTCCTTGAGGAGTGTTCCCTTGGAAAGGGAGGGTGTGTATCTGGCAGAGACACACACATAATTTGCTTCATGATGGCAGTGAGAAGTAAGGTCACACTTCTCAATACCTGATACAAGAAAATTTTCCCTCAGAATCGTGGAAATAATTTCCTAAGCCTTAAATACCTACTGAAAATTTCCTTTAAATGCTAAATTAGTGTTACAAATGCTCCTGTTTCTTAAAGAAATCAAGAGATTCAGAAATTCTGGTGCACAATTTCTTAGATTGAAGTGCTGTTCATGGATTCTGTATTTTTAGAACCAAGTCCCATGGTATGAATGTTACAATGCTCTGCATGCATATTTGCCTTTCAAGTGCTTATTCTGGGTAATGAAGATACATTTTTTTAAAGTTATGTGACTAAAGTAATTTGCATGTATGGCTGAGGCATGCTGTGTCAGACAGGTAAGCAAGCTACTTTTTATTGATTTTGGGTCAGTAATATCAACCAGATCTGTGCTGTGTGCATTTTGGTGGCAATGTACTATCTCTGCTTAGGGGAACCTGCACAGGTGAAGTGCTCCTCAGTAGTTTCATTTCATTTCCACAAAGGTTTGTTAGCATGTTGCAGCTTCAGGGTTTTAATGTGAGCTTTTCTCTAATGCAAAACAACTCCTGCTTCTAAAAGCCTACTAAACCAAAAGGATAAATTTATAAATAAGCTCCTGTGTCAGCCAGGTTTTGTCAGCTACTGCTCAGGTGTCCCTGGATCATTTTATAGGTGGTTTATTTCTATTAATTAAACCTATGCATTACACAGAGAAACTGAACAATATCAAGTTTTAAATGCTTTCAGATGCTTTAATTATGAATTGATGTACCTTCTCTTAAACCAGATCAAAGGGTGTAAGATAAAATATCAGTTGGTCACATGTTCTGCTCTGGGCAGAGAGTCAACATCACAAAGAGTTTACCACAAAAAGGTAAAGGATTTGTTTAGGAAGATAGTGCTCTTAAATACTGTAAAGAAAACTGGAGATGGCCTCAGTAGTAATGCAGTTTTTACAATCCTTAATTTTTTTTTTAATTGTCTAATTTTCACATACACTTTATGTATAATTAGAATTGCAATAACCTGTCTTTGCTTGCATCATTTTAGATTCCTTAAATGAATTTCATATCTTTTGGATTTTTTTAAAATTTATCTTCTCTTTTTAAATGTGGTTAACCCTCATCTTCAATCTGCTTCCCCCAAATGACTATGGTTTCTTGTCTTAATTACAAATCTCATAACTGAATTTCTTTACCAGAGAATCCCAAAACTAGCATTGAGAATAAAACAAATAACAATCTGCTCAAACATTGCTTTGCACGTGGGAAACTATGTGCAAACATGGATACCTCTGATTACTCACAACTAGTTTGTTTAATTTGATTAACTGTTTGTTCATTTAAAAATTAATTTAATTTAGCCACTTTTGTGAAATTATTAATACTGAAAGTGCTGAAATATAGTTCAGTACAATTGCTTGTATCTGCTCTTCTCAATGTAATTATAATTTGCTCTCACAACACTGAGGATTCCATATCTCCTTATAAACTTACTTAGTGTCCATATGAGCCCCTATTTCATTTAATTACACATTTACTGTTTTTATAAAAATGATGCCCAAATAAATTGAGTACCACTGAAGCAGGGACCTATCATGGAAATGCTACTTCATACTAATTTTAAAAATAAGTAAAGCTTTATTTTTTTGGTCACCTCTAATATCCATTATGAATGGCAATGTTCCATATTTGAGAGGCTTCTTAAGTCAGGAGATGGAAAGAGGAAGTCTTGAGACTGAAGGCATGTTTTGGTAAATTAAAAATAAAGGTTAACAGAAACATTTGGGACTCTGGAATCAATAGACCAAGTCGATTGGTGATGATCACTGTGAGAGGGCTCTGTCTGAAGGAATGCAGTGATATCCTTGTTTGTCACAGCTGGAAATACTGCTGGAAATAGGTGAGGAGCAGATATACAGGGGAGAATCAGGTGGCCAGGAAATACCATTAAACCAGTCAATGCAAACCCCAAAGCATTTGTCAAGACAGGTCATGTACTCCTAAACCCAGTTTCACAACAGGGCTAGGCCTGGCAGATCTCTCCAGTCATTTCTTAGGATCATAAAACAAAAACAACAAAGAAACAGGTACATTTTGTTTTATTTATGAAGCAATGCAATTGCTGGATACAAATTCTGAATTCAATTTTGATATTGTGTGATCTATCATATATTAAATTGCACCTACAGATTTGAAGGTCTTTGCAGAAGTGAATAAAAAAAAATATGTTTAACTTGCCAAGATTTAAAATATTTCTGATAAGTTTTCCAATTAGTGTAAGTCCTAAAAGGGTCTGCATATATTCTTCATCAGTCTGGAACTTGTCTGGCAAACTCTCTAAACTGAGCATATTTGGAAAAAGTAATTGTGAGGATGCACAAAAGACACTAAATCAGATGTCAATAAAATGTCTGTACAGCTCTTATTCATCTTTCATGCTAAATAAAAAAATAAAAAAAAAGAAAAAATATAAAATAGTAGTTAGGTTTCTGTCCAAGTCTGAAGTCAGAGAAACCAGCAAGGTCATGCAGTTTGGAGTTCCTGAGGCAGAAGGAGTGGGAGCATGGCAGTGGGGCGTATTGTCATTTTGTCATTGCATGTTCACTTGGTGTTGCTGGTATGTCTGTAATGCTGTACTGGGTTTGACAGATCCATCACATAGCTCAGTGAATGGCTTGCTTGAACTAAGCCTATGGGCAGACTTATCCACATTGATTGGCTATTGGTTTTGTGTTTGATGATTTGGTTATTGCATCTCTGATGGGGGTGACAGAAATGTTCCACCCGCGCACATGAACGTTGTCAGCAGTGTTGGTGCAAGTGTGTGTGGGAGGGCAATGAGCAGAGGCTGGCAGGAGCAGGGCAGCCCTGTCTGAGAGGCACAGTCACCCCCCTGTGCTGCTGCTGTCCCCGTGCAGGGCCCAGGTGTGTTTATACATGGATGGAGCAGGATCCATATATACACACACACATTGCCATCCATCACTCACACACACCCACAGGGACAGAGGGGTGCTGCCCTGAGCTCCATCCCCCTCTGGAACACACTGCCAAATCCAAACTCACTCCAGACTGTGGGGACATTCCCCCTGACCTCTTTGTTGTCTGGATTAAACCCCTCATCACTGGAAGCTGACTTTTTTTTTTTTTTTGCTTTATTTTTTTCCCCTAATAAAGTAAGGCATATCCCAAAATATTTTGCACATAACACTTGATAGTAAAAAATACATTTTGTTTTTTTCCTCCCACTATCAATTTGTGTTACATGTTCTGTGGTTATACCTAGGGTTTTATGACATTTGAGAAGGTTTTGTTGTATGGAAATTATGTGTCTTCCAGATCTGAAATCTTACTCCTGATAAACTCCTGATATTCTAACAGTTTACTTTTTTAACATGTCTGTGTGGAGCATTCAGTTTTTTCAAAGCAGTAGTATCTACAGAAATAATTTAATATATTTTCCAGTTCTCTTTGGGCAAGTAGTTGAGGGTAATACTTGATATTTGTGTTCAGGTTATCCTAAAATAGAATAGGTACAGATTTGATTTAATAGTAAACATGCTCATTAAAGAAGGAAAATTTAGAATGAAGAGTAAAAAAACCACAAAATATAAAATGTGAGCTTTTATAGCTGAGGAGTATTTTTATTATATTGTAGACTATATCATCTTCTATTTTATGATTAAACAGTGAAACCCACTATACTTTTATTCCAGTTATTTTATCTTATTGAAGATTACTAGAAATATATACTAAAAATTAAGGGTTTGATTGCATATAAAACATAATAGCATCTTGAGCCAGAATTTAATTTTCCATTAAATAATTTTATAGAAGCATAAATATTTTAAAATCCAGTGCCTCGGTCATTTCATGATTGTACCTTCTTAGATTAAGGAGAAAGAGCTTCTCTACACAATTTTAGTTTCTAAAGAAATTCAGGTTGGAAGAGGAAAACAATTAGAATATAGTGGTAACTTTTCATCTTCCAGCTGGAACATTCAAATATTTGTGTATTTTGCTATCCCAGTGGGATCTTAAATGGAAAGGTTTGGGGGATGATCCATAAGGAGGAATTGTACAGCCCATATTGTAGGCTACTCAGTTTAGTAGGGTACTCAGATTTTGCCAAGGAGAAGGTTCAGTCAGCACCTTGACCAGGTACAGAGGTTGTGTTCAGCTTTTCTAACAGCAGCACTGAATAGATTTAACACTTGTGCAAATGCTTAGGTTTGATGTGGTGAGACTTTGGTGCTCTAGGTTTTTGGTTTTTTTCCTGGACAATCCTATATGGTAGCTGGAGTTTCTTTATTCCCTATTATTGCAAATAAAAATCAAATTATTGGCTTGGCTGTTGCACAGAGGAAGTGGGTTTGGCCATCTACCTGTTAGAACTTTATGCCTGTGTGATCCCTGGCAAACTAGAGGGTCACTGGCATCATGTTAATATTTCATAATCCATTTTCATCCCAGTTCATTCAGAGTTTTGGGGATGACTGGAGTATATGATTCATAGTGTAGCCATAACTGTACCTTTTAGTGAAGAGTTAGAAAGTCAAAATGGGTGAATATGAATAAAGAAAATGTTACAGGGAAAAAAAAATCAAAGCATTTGAAATTCCATGAGCAGGGACTTTAATGTAGTACATTTTGACAGGAATATCCTGAAATGACAATATGTTGCATAGAGTACTTTCCAATAATTGAGGCATGGTTCATCCTAAAATATTGCAGATATGACATTTTTGGGGGGGAGACTCAGTGAGTCACATTAACATAGAAAAACATTGCAAACAATTCTATTTCTTAGAAACATAATCTTGTAGCAGTTCCAGGAGGCTGCTCTGATGTTTTAATACCTTCCTCTGCTGGGTGGAATGAACCTGTTTACTGGTACTTTGAAGAATTGATTCACCTGTGTGTAGTTTGAATATTTATATAACATCCAGGGAACTGCTAAAAATCCTCCACCAGTTCAAACCTGAGGGGACACAGTAGTGAAAAAGCTTAGTGCTACTGCCCAGAATTATGGCAAACACCAGTTATTAAACTCTTGTCAGAGCTGCTTTCATTCATACCCTGCTCCTACTTCTCTTACCTTCAATCCCCATTCTCATTCATGGAAGCATCAAGGGGTATTTTAGGAATCCCCACAGACAAGGAAAAGCTTGACTGTTACTGAAATCTGTTTTGACATCCATGCTGGAAATCATGAAGAAAAAATTGGGAGAGAAGGTAGAAGTAGGCTAAAGGCCAGATTTCCATACCTGGCTTCCTGATGTGCTCCAGGCTGAAGGTGCTCAGCACTTCTGCTGCCAAGGTTCTTCTTCAATGTAGGGAGAGTCTTTAAATGCTCATCATGTTCCAGAAAAAATAAATCAGTGCACAAATTCTGACATTTCCATCTCAGCCTCAGTATCCTCTCTTGGTCTTGTCTAATTCATCCAGTGTCTGGTTATGTAGCATGACTTTTAACTTGGGACTTCCTCATCCTAATGGAAAAGCTCATAGTAAAGAACTGTCATTATGAATATATTCATTTGATGATTTTTCATAACTTTTCTCTAAAAGGAGGGGGGGAAAGGGCTGGTTAACACTTTTAAAGTAGGAATTATCTCATTACTAGCTCATAAAAACTTCTTTGCTCCTGTGGGATAGTGGCAGAAAGTGTGACTGTACAATGTCTCAGTGTTGTATTCAGCAGAGTGGATAAACAGCAAGTTGGGGAGTTACTAAAACATCAATTCCTGATGCAGCAGAGCAAAACTGTTCCAGTGCATTGGGTCATGTTCCAGTGCCATGACAGGCCATGAGAGCTCCTCTGGACATGTCAGTGGCTAATTACACCCTGCTCAGTGCCCACATCATTGGCTTGATGAGAGGCAGGTGAGGGCTGCTCTGAGTGCTGTCAGCTTTAAACCAGGGAGGAATTCAGAGCCCTGTGCAGGAGGCAGGCAGGGATACAGGAATGAAATGTGATGAATAAAACTGGGATGACGTGGATACAGTCTGTATGGATTAGCCCTGTAATTTGCAGTGTGCTCTGGCAAGGTGATGAAGTATTAGAAGAACAAACTTTAAATAACAATGTTGATGAAATTAATCAAGAAAGAGGCAGTTTACACTCTTGCATGTTTTTGCTGAAGTGTTTCTCACCTCCGAGGAGTCTAAAGCATTTGATTAGGTATTTAAGTAGGGTTTTTTTCATATTCCTTTGGGTTTGTCAGGCTTCTGATGCTCTGGGAACCCACCTGAGGCAAACAGCAGATTGTAAGAACACTGCAGGAGTGGGAATAGAATGTTTATCCATATATCCTAATGAAAACTTTTTGTGAAAATTGCTGTAGGGTGTTTAATATACATGCATTAAAAAAAAAAAGAAAAAGAAAGTAGGGACTTAGTTTAAATCAAATATGTACCATCTTCTAAAGTTCATTTTGTTTTTCTTGAATGAATCCTTAAATAATCCTGGCAAGGTTTCCATGTATATGGTATTTTAGTTAAAATATGGAAAAGATTATGATGTCAACTAATTTGTAAAGTCATTCCAAGCTTAATAGAATGTAAAGGGAAAGAATTGTTGTCATTCATAATTGGTGAAGTTTGTAATTATACCTCTGTATGTTGGGGAACTTTATAGTAGATAAAATGGTGGTTATTAGTAAACCATAATAATTGCTGTGAAATCAGAAACAAATATAAAGTATGTTTTTGAGGCATTATTTTAAGGTTTCCATGACAGACATAAAGAACAAATCTCCCAATTAAATAAATGGGTATTTTAAATTTATTTTAATAAATAAAATACAGATTCTTTACACAAGGCTGACTTCAAAATGTTCTTTGCCCTAAAAGAGAATGAACAATATGTCCAAAATATAGTAATAAACAAATCTTTCAAATATAATTACAAGACTTCAAATATAGCCTTAGTTTAGCAGTCCTGGATCACAATGACATCGATTTATGGTGCTGACGTGCAGCACTTCTGAAATAAAATTACTGCACTACTTCCTCAAGTATTTAATTTAAGTGCATAGTCTGTGTTAATCACACTAAAAGCCAATAATTTTAGAGCAGTTCTTTTGCTGAGATCAGTATGAATTTGTGTGGTATTCAGAATTTCACCTTTGAGGTTCAGGTTTTAGTTTAAAATGTCCAGATCTACTTAAAAATCAGGTGTTCCTCTTGCAGATAAACATTCATCTTTAGACTTTGTATATTGCATTATTAATAACAAATAATTTCATACTAGGTGTAATATATGGAATGATCATACATCAAAAAATTCCACTGATGCAGCAGGTAATATGAGTTACAGCAAAGTCTATTAGTACAGCTCTGATTTAAAAAAAACTAAATTAATAAGTCAGGAAATAAAATTTGTAGACTGAAAATATGCAAGGTGGAAGACCTACAGATTTCCCACTGGTTGTGATGTAGGATATTGTCCACATTCTGAAAATATATTAAAAATGAGTTTATTTTTTTAGCAGTACTAAGCTGGGAGGCTGCATCTATTTGCTAGAAATTTTCTTTATACTCACTTTGAGAGTTAATGGAAGGAGAGAGAGAGAGGGGGAATTTGTATCCAATTCTGCCATGGCAGAATTATTGTATCCACCCCGTGTGCAGAGTGGACATTCCTCCAATCTGCTTTACAGCCCTGGACTGTGCTGAAAGGAGCATCTCTCCTCTGCAATTTGAGTGGGTTGTTTAGCTAGTTCAGAATCAGGGCTAAAAAAAAAAAAATGCCTGCCCATCTGCTGGGGAAAGCCTGAGCTAAGAATACAGATTATGGGAAAGCACCTTCTGTTGACCATTTTTCCTTGTAGGTTATTTGAATCCCTTTAGTCTTTTGGGTTGGTTGGTTCTCTGTGAGTGAATGAAATAATGCAGGCATGTCACTGGGCTTGGGGTGCACATTTCCACTGGTGCCCAGAAGAGCTGGGGCTATTTTTTATTTCTTTTCTTGAAGGCACATTTTTTGCATTTGCAGAAGTACTGTTTGGTGCTAAAACAAATTACTTTTGGTCAAGAAGTTGTGCGACTGGTAGCATGATGAAACTTAATGAGAGATATTTTTTTTCCTCTCTCCTGCTGTCTTTGGCACTGTGAATTTTGGTAGAGACACCCTGTCACTGGCTGGAGCACACTGAAATGCTCTGCACTGAGCACAGAGAGGATGCAGATGAGAGCAATTGATGCAGAATGTGGCAGGGGAATGAAGGGCTGGCTGGAGCTCCTGGAAAAGGGCTGAGGTGCCATTGCAGACACCCTGGGGCATGGGAGGGACCCGGGGAGGTGAGGAGGACCCAGCACCTCCTGCAGTGGCAGCTGAGCCCGGGCAGGTGGATGAGCTGCCTCTGCTGGGGCAGTGCACATGGGCTGCAGTGTAGTTACAGAAATAGCTGCATTTGTTTCTTTTGAATCAGAGTTCTCCTCCATGTGTTCCCAAGGCCTGCCTCAAAATTTCAGTGGAGTGGTCAGGAATGGTGGATGTAGGAGAGCATTGTCTTGTGATGAGGCAAGCAGAGGACCCCAGTGAAAGCCAAACATCCACATCCTCCTCTCTGTCTTGGCAGCATTGGTGGTTAGGCTGAACAAGAAATTCTGCAGAGAAGAACCTGACATGGAAGAAATTAGTCTAGTTAGTTTCCTAATGCAGATCAGGCCAAACAAGTTACTCTTAGTGTTGCTGAAGCTTGATACAGCATGAATTATTTATAGTTTTATTCTCATTTCATTTAATATATCATATAGGTATGGCTGTGAAGTTGTTTAGTTGTCTTTGTGTTGTGATTCAAATGCTGTGGGTATGGTAATGTACTTTGATCTTACAGTAATGGGAATATAAAGCATGATAATAGCAAAATCAACCTTCTAATTATAGTTATTATGCTAATATAAAAAAGTTTAAATTCTTTGATAGCCTTGATATTTAAATTTAGGACACCAGCAGGAGAGTTGGGAAGGACTTAATAAAATGATTATAAGGGGAACTTTGTCCATCCTTGAATATTGCAGAAACCATTCAAGGAGCCAGCAGTCAGTTATATTAAAATTCATAGTGAAAAAGCCCTCAACATCAGAGTCCTCACAAGAGCAGCAAAGTCTTAACATTTAGAGCATGAAGGAAATGTATAATAGCTTTAATAATATAATGGAGAAATACACAGATGTACCACATATAACTCTGCTGGGAAAAATCCTTGCTGCACGTGGTAGTTAGTGCTGGGTCCTTGGGGAATTCAGCTTGGAGCAGCTCCAGGAAGGGAAGGCAGTGCTGCATCAATTTTACCAGCTGAGATTCTGATCCCTGAGTTCTAAATATTGGCTTTGTTTGTCAATCCCACAGTGCTCCTGCCAGAAAAAGTCAACAGATTAAATATAGTTAAAATCTTCCCACTGTCACTTCTGTTCATTGCTGTGTTTGTCTTCATCCTAATTTTTGATGTTCTGGGGCTCTGCACTGTTTGCAGTTGCTGGATTTTTGGGTGGGGATCTGAACCTCTGTGTTAATCAAAATTATTTCTGGATAGTTTTGTGAAGTGTGTCAGCAAAGCCCAGGAATTCAGGCCTCTGAGGCATAATCACTGTATGTTAGTGGGTTATCATTTCTTTTACATTTTAAATTTCCTACAGCCAGTATGATTAATTCCTTAAAATCCCCTTTGACCTCTAGTATGGCTTCCATTTTAAAGAAGCTCTGTGCTGCTGAGGAGGAGGGGTTGGAAACTTCTGGGACTCAGGGGTGAAATTAGGTCTGTGCCAAAATTCTGTTCTCAGTCCTGTGCTGTGTGAAACAGCAGTGAGGAGTCTGAGTGCCCCCAGCATTTTAGGGACAGGTCAGAACACTCAATAGCCCCGCGTGCCCTGTGTGGGTTTTCAACCCAAAATGACCTGAGTTTATAAATTCCAGACCCCTGGGAGCTCTGAACACCTGAGGAGCAGCAGGGCCAGTGGCTGCAGGGGAGAAGGGAGGTGAGAGGCTGTGCTTTTCCAGGAGTAGGGATAGAGCAGACACAGAGGAGCTCGTCCTTTCCCAGGGTGGGATGGCTCCATGGAAACTTTCAGAGGGAGCACTCAGGGTGGCAGTTCATTCTGAGCTTAGCTTGGAATTGTGTTTCATGGTAGTTACATCCTCCAAGTCATAAAAAAAAGAGTGTCTGAGACCCATTCTCTGAATCTCTTCCTATCTTCCAGGTTCTGAATTTTCCAGTAGTAGAATGGGCAGATCACTTGTGGGTCAGGTGTTCACAGAATTGCTTGTGTGTATCAGACATCCATAGCAAGGACAAGGCTCAGGCTCCAGTGACTGAAGAACTTAAACCCCTCAATAGATACAAAATCTCTGTTCTATGGTATGGCATGTGTTCACCAAACAGTTTGAAGAAGAGAGAAGGAAAGCATGTAATATATTGGCTATGCAAGGTCTGCTGGATAGAAGGAGCAGGTTCCAGAAGAGAGAGGTTTCTGTCAGATGTGGGGCCTTCAGAGGCACACATTTGTTACTGCCATGGGGACTGCAGGGAATGGAGCAGAGGAAATTACAGCATATTCAAACCTTTGAAGATGGTGTGATGCAGGTTCAGTAACTACCCCAAAGGAAGAAAGTGCATCTAAATCATTTAATAGTACTTCTGTTGTCCTCCCCTTCTGTTCTTGTATGAATTCAGGATATATATCAAATGTTTAAACATTTTTTTTTCAAATTTAAAACCATCTTTATTACCATACTGGTAAAAAACAAGTTAGCTTTCAATTTGCTAGAAGAGATAAAAATTGATCTATAGGCTGGGGAGAAGCAGCAGTGTTCAGAGTGTTTGCCCTTGGGAAGGAGCTGCTGGGATGGAACCCAGCCATTTGGAGTCCCAGCAGCACATTTTCCTGACCCACACTGTCTGGGAGACATCAGAGAGCTCAGACTGCCAAAGGGTGCTGCTCCTGCACTTAAAAGGATTGCACTTAGCCCAGGGTGTGAGGATCTGGCAGGTTGAATATACCCAGCTGTACATTCAGATCAATGGATTTGTCATGTTCTCCTTTCAGGTTTTATTTATTTTTATTTCTATCTCACAGCCAGTAACAACTTCTAAAAACGTTGTTGTAAAAAAAAGTTTCTTTTGTTTAAGTCTGTGTTCTTTTACATCTGAAGTATGAACCAGTGAACAGTAAAAAATTGGTTCTATACTTTCACTGTTAATACACAAATTAAATTATGGAAGTGATTCTGTATCTTAATTGAGCAGGGCTTATTGTATAATAAAACTAGGCCCACTTACAATTCCTGAACCTTTTTGAATCATTAAAAGTGTAGCAGTGATGAGGAACACTAAACCAACCTAAAATGCATCATGAATTTTCATCACAGCTTCCCTGTGAGGTGTTCAAGGCTCGGATGCTGGACAGAGTTAGTGCAGGGAGCTGGTCTCAAAGGGAACACTTCCCACTGCAGGGGCTGTCCTTTGCCACCTCTGCTCTACCCCTGCCCGAGGACAGAAGGGATCTGGTGCCACCACAGAGCCACCCAAAGGGCTCCTCCTGCTGCCTCTGGGGCTGTCCCCACAGAGCAGTGGCCCTTGTTTTGGCCATCAGCTGTGATATCTGTGATGCCTCTGATGAGCAGTTTCCCCTCCAGGTCTATGCAAACAACAGTGTGGAATTCAGCTAAATCTATCCTGCCACTATAAGAGCATTGAAGCCTTCAAAGTGCTAAAGAATTTCTAGTAATTGCTACAAATAGCACCTAATTAGTTATAAAATATTGAACTGGATTATTGGACTCCAGCCTCTAGTCTTTTCATTCTCACAGATGCTATGCTGACCAATATGTAACTTCCTACTTTTAAAAGTTATGTATGGAGTTCTGAAATTAATTTTACAAAAGCAAAATAGTATCTTTCCATGAAGCAGTATAACAAGAGATGTTTATAGTAGTTGTTTCTTTAAATAGGTATCACTTTGGGTTTATTTTTTTTAATTAGCTTTTCCCCAGTAATTAGTAAAGACTTGGTTAAGAAAAGAGTAAGATTTCAGAACAGATTCAATAATACTTGTCATTCCAAGGGACAAATTGCAGTTAGTGTTCTGAGGTCTTTCTGGAAGCACTAACCCAGCACATTACCCTTGCAGCTAATTCTGTATTTTCACATGTGAAGATGGAGAATCTGTGCCTAAATGTTCCACTGTTCTGAGCAGAGAGGAACAAAAGGAGCTTCTCAGTAACCACTTTAGAGGCAGTTTTTAAGGAAAAGTGATCTTTTCATTTAGACGAGAGGGCAGTTTAACAGCTTCACAGAAATGAGTCAGAAGGATTTTCTGTAGAACAGGAGCTGGTAATTCTGCAGTGCTGCTGGCTCAGTCACTGTTAGGCAAGCGTCTACCTCTTCCTGTCTGTAATTGTCACTGAAGTGGTAGCAGTAAATACAGTGACAAACTGTGCTGCCTATGAAATACAGAGCAGCTCTGCATTTATAATGTCAAATTTATCCCCCCTTTGGTTTTTTTAAATTCATGTCTTTGGCATTACTTGTTAGGTAAATCTCATTAGCTCCTGAAACTGTTGCAGATGACAAAATTAATAGCAAAAGCACCAATTGAACGTAATGAAAAGCTGAAAATGCAGGAATGTACAATTTGATCAGTAAGGTCACACTCCCAGACAGTGTCAGTATTTCTGCTAGGGCAGAGGCAGTGATCTGCTTTTGGATCTGTGCAATCCTGTCCTTACAATGCAGACTGCAGATTCCTTCCTTTGTTTTGCATTTATTTCCCCCCCTGCCCAGAATGTGAACCTCTAAGTAACAGGGTTCACAGATTCCTAAATGAGAATTTCAAGTCTCTTGATACATTGGAGGTGCAGAAATAGCAATAGATTTGTTCCCTTAGGGTGTAACTCCTCCAGGTTTTGTTGCCCCTGAGGGATGTTGGCCCCTGCAGGGTTTTCAGGAGCATCCTCAGCACTAACTGCTTGCAGAGCTGTTTTTCCAGGCAGTGCTTAGCCTGCATCCTCTGGCTCCTGGTTGTTAGGCTTGCGTTGAGGCTGTGCCAAGCTCAGTGTCAGGTTTTTGCTGTGCCTGGCAGTGCAGGGGCTGGGAGGAAAGCACAGCCAAGGGTTAACCCTGCCCCGGGTTCACTGGCCCTGCACAACACACAAATACCCCCAGGAACTGGGTGTGTGCAGGCAAAGGGATCATTTGATGCTAATCCCAAAGCATGGTTTCCACTAACCCAAATCCTGATTGCCCAGAGTTCAGAAAGGACAAATCAGGATTTGTGCCACAATGAAGTTCTCTGCATTTTGAAATACTAGTGCATTTAGTGTTTTTCTTTTTATGTTACCTGGTTTAAAAAAGAATTTTGCAAGAGAAGGTTTATATTAAATTACTCATATCTCTAGGTTATTCTCCTAAGATTCTGCAAAAGATTTCTATGTATTTAGATGACAGTATATGAGAATATACTATGTCATTTTTTAATAAATAGCAGAAAATTAATTTTCTGATTGCAGTCATTTTAGACATAGCAAAAGCAAAATATTTTAATTTCAATATCCTCCTTTCAGATGCACAAAGTAAATTGCAATTTAATTTTTTTTCGAAAGCGCTTTTTACATATTTTGCAGCAGTGCCCTTTAATAGCTATATCAATATATTGTTTTATTTTTATTAGACTTCATAAATATATTGACATATCTGTAACACTAAACATGAAGCTTCCAATGCAAGAGTTTGTACATAGTCCATATCCAAATGTCACCATTATTTCATTTAAAAGATCCCAGCATGTCTACCTCATGATCCTTATAAACTCTATAATACTCAACACTTTTTCTTGCTACATTCATTAAAATTAAGCACCCTTCCCCTACCCCATCTGTAAACATCAAGTCAATTGGCAGCTAGCACATTTCCCAGTCAGCAAGCAGTATTGTGAATTTTATCTTCTCTTGCAGAAATCAATTCGTCTTCGTTGCAGCAGATGAAATTTCTTGTAACACCTCTGCAGGTAACAATCATTGATACTTCTTGATGCATCCATCCAGGTCTCAATATCCTTTTTCACATGCTGCATTTAATCGTAAGGCAAAGCACAGGAAAGTCCACAGTGTAAATCTTTGGGGCAGTTTAATGAATTTATAGCTTCAGCCTCGAGGTTCTGCCATGGGAGAGCCATTAGGTTATTGTGCTGACCTTGGTGTTCTGTTTGCAGTTGAAGTATGGCATGGCCTAGTGTGGAAGGATGTGTTAAAGCTTCTGATCAAAGCTGCAGGACTGGGACTTTCAGAAGTCAAACCAGAAGTGATGAGGAGAGCTTAGCTGTGTGTAGGACATTGTAAGTGCTATAGATGTCACGATTTTCTTCCCAACTCGTTGGGGGCAGATGATGCCCACAAGGGTTTTGCAGACCCTAAAGCACTCACAAAGTCTGTCCTATGGATGAGATAGTGGGAGAGAGGGTCTGTGCCTTCAGAGGATCCTCTCTAGTAAGTAAAAGTCTCAATGTGCTATCATGTTGTAAGCCATGGGTACAGAAGAATGAACAATGTTTCTAAAAGGTTTATTTATATTTTATAAGTATATTGAATATGTCAAGAGGTTTTCTCTCTTTTAAGCAATAGAGTTTGAACAAGCTTAGTCTTAATTCAGGTAAGGACGTTGTTATGTTGCTACATAAGAGATCAAAAGGCAAAAATAAATAGTAACAGTGCTGGGACTGATTCAATAATGTTGTGCAAAATTCAAGTTCATAGAACTTCTCATACTGAAGGATGAAAGAGTGTATAGTGTGAAATCAAATGTTGGTATTAACAAGTGTTTGCTGAGAGAGCTTTATATTAGCAGAAATAAAAGAAAGGTGATGAGAATTCTGTTTATGCCATGATGATCTACATAGAAACAAATAGAGAACATTTATTTATGGAAAAGATTAATATAACTAAACCCAAAGTATGCTGAAATTGTTGTAATCTCTATGCTAGCTGGAGCATTTTTTGGTGGTAATCTGAAAAGTTCTTTGGTAGTAAAACCTGATTCAACATAGATTTTTCCAAGTCCTATAAATTATGAAGTAAATACATTTTGAAAAGCCAACATTTGTCACATTCTTCAAATCACTCAACTTGGATTTTGGCTTTGGTTGTTTCACTTGAGCTTCCTGCTCAGCTCTTCACTGAAGTGAGCTGTAGTAGGGAGGCTGCTAATTTGTAAATCTAAGCTTTGCTGATTAAGAACAAATTTATTTATTTTAGCAATTTTTAAGCTTGGAATTCTTGAGTTAGATGTGGGGTCTGTGGGTCCAGTTTTGCAAAGTGAACCCTTCTAAGCAATAATTCCTGCTCTTGTAAAGAAATTTTTGTCCCTCAATTCAAGCACAATTAAAGTGCCCAAGACTTAGAGATATTCCAAATATCACTTCTTTAGAATTCCAGTCAAAAATATGTTCTTTATATAAATGTCATTTATCTGTGCATTCAGTGAACTTTGCACAAAAGGAAATGGATCTCTGTATGTATTTATTAAAACTTTTCAGTTTACCAGTTGATTATCTATGTGGGATTGATTCAACAATAAGGTATTTTTGCTAGGCATGGTTTTGAGCATATAATAAACACATCCATCACAGGTGACTGTAGGTGCCTGGTTTTGCACTAAATATGAAGGGAAAGCTGATGAAAACCTCTACCTGCTGTTTCTTATATACCTAAGTTTTAGTATTAATAGAATTTAAATGGCTTTTGGCTTCATAAAAACGTAATTCTCTGGCCCATATTCCTGAGTCAAATTGCTAAAGTTGAATTTGGTGTTTTGGATTTGTAAGTTGGCTTCCAACTATTTTATTATCTGATGTTTTATGTTTTAACACATGGAGCAAACACAGAGATACGTTGAGAACCAAGACTAACCTTCCTGTGGTTTTTCAGATGCAAAACACCTGCAGTATGGTTTGATAGTGCTTTTTTAGTGCTCCTAAGCTCAATGACAGTAATTCTACTGTGTCTGTAAAGTTGATATCAAGTGAAGACACTTATAAACATGCTCAATGTTTGAAATGTGAGTATATGTATGTTTGTATTGCCTCCCTGGAAAGGATGTGTGTGCTTGTGGATTGCAAATAGTGACATAAAACAAGTAAAGCTTTGGTTGGAACTTGGTCATCGATGGGAAATGGGTGGTTCTGCTGGGAATATTCACTCTTTTCTTCTCACTCCTTCATCATTCCTGCCAGAGGATTCTTAACCCTCAGCCACGTGGTGTCTATTTTTATTTGGGAATAAAGTGGTCTGGAGTAGATAAATGTGTTAATGGTGATTTGTGTCCATAAACACATTTCTGTTTGTGTGGCTCTGTCTGTTCCTGAATTACAGAAGGGAAACCTCCTCAGATAACTGACAGAGGGATCCTTAAAAGCATTTCACTCTTGATTGCATCCAGTGCATTCTGAGGCTAAAAATAATTACTGTTCAGAAGAGAAGTTCTGCACTTGTGGGATAGATCTTCTCTGGCAGACATGATGAAAGGGTTTGCAAACAGAGCTGAGCTAGAACAGGGACAGGGAAGCTATCTGAACCCTCCTGGTGGTTTGATGATGGAATTTTAACAAGGATCTCTGAGGACCTTCCTCTAGCAAATTCTGACAATAGTTGCACCAGGGGAGAATTAATCCTGAGGTTCTTGTCTGATGGGGGCAATGGGATCTGCCCTGTGAGCCTCTGGATAAATCAAAATGAGACCCAGAATAAACCCATGGTTTATTTACGTGTTGGTTGCAGAACATTGTTCATTTTGCAGCTTTATCATTCTTAGTGATTTTTTTTTAAATCAGTGCTCAATCTATTTTTTTCTCTTTTAGGTTTTGTAACATCAAATTTCATAGTTTTTACAGAAAAAGCATTTTTAGTGTCTTTTGCAAGTGCATTCTCAGATGTACCTGCAAAGGGCATTTTATATTTTTTGTGTAAAAATGGGACAGGGTTATTATTTTATATTATCTCTCTCTTCTCCCAGTTTTTAACTGTTATCCAGCCTTTATGTAGAAGCAAAAAAAAAAAAAAACAACAAACTCCAGTGCTGATGCATGCTTGGTTTTGCTGTTCTCCCAAATGTATTTGCAGTTTATTATTCTGAAATAACAGAGAGAAAGGCAAGGTTATATATAAAGCTGAATTTGGAATGAAGAATGGTGGAAGTGGATATAACATCTGTCCAATTGTGACTGTATTTATTTACATGTTTGAGCAGAATCAGTCCCAGGAGGGAGGATTCTGTGTCTGTGTCTGTGTGTGTCTGCATGCAAGCAAAAGAAATGCTTTATAAAGCTTTAGAAGTTGACAGTCTTAAATTAAGTTATTGACCTCCATTTGGAGAAAGATACAGTCTCCAAAATAGATTAAACATTTTGAAAGGTTTAACTTCATAACTCCAGGAAAGATGTTGAATAAAAGCAAGCAGCTTCAATAAGCAAACCGTGGGGTTTGTGCTATTGAAATATTTGAAGAGAATATTGGCCATTTTTAGCAAATGCAATTGCTCCAGTCCTTGCAATTTCCCTGTATACTATTATTAACCTGTCAGCACTAACACTGCCACAAATTTAATTCACTGAACGACAGCAAATATGGAGATACTTATTTAAAACAAATTAATATTTGATGAAGTGCTTAGAATGGCTGCAGTGCCTGCTGTGGCAAACCTGCCTCTGCCAGGGTGGGTACAGAAATAACTGCAGCTGGCCAAACCTCTGCTATGTGAGCTTGCATACATCTCACTGACCTGTCCATGTGTCTGGTAGGAGACATGGATTAGATCATACTCTTACAAAGGAATTGGAGAGTCCAATCCAAGCTCTTTGGAGGAATGCAGCTCCAGAGGTGTTTTTTCAGCCTGTTAGAATGACTGTGTGAAGAGATATGCTCAGTTGAGAGAGGTTCTTCCCTTTTACTATTGCTGCCAATGGGTTTGACTTCATTTCATGAAGCAGTTTGGGGGAATAACCATTTTCCACGAGATGCTTTTATTATTATGCTATGCTCTTCTGCTAATCAAATAAAAAATGAAGATGAAGGAGCAGCTCTATGGTCTTTGTGCTAGTATTTATTTAAGGCTGTACTGCTGTTCCCTGTGAAAAATAGCAGATACTGAAGTTTCTGCTCTGGAAAGGCTAGGAAATGTTGCACTAATGCACAAGATTAAACTTCTTCTATAAATTCAAGTGTCCTTTATGTTGGCAGTTTAAACTTGCATTTACTGCTGCTATAAATAGTTGCTTATATGGAATTCCATTTGTTACAGCTCTCACTGCTCTGGGTGGTTGTGCGCCGAGGATGTTCAGCCACTGGACCAGTTGATAAAAATCAGTAAACACTTTGATGATGCTCTGTTCTGCTTTCATGGGGTTTGATGAATTCCCTGTAGGCAGCCAGGGGAGCCCTGGCAGCTCTGGCAGGCCTGGCAGTCAGTGTCAGTGTGACAGCTTGCCTGCCCCGTGCTCACCGTTCTGGGTCAGTTCGCATGGCTGCTCAAATGTGACTGCACCACCAGATTAAGGAAAGCTCAGGTCCTGTGGTTTGTAAATGGGGGATTTGCAATGTGAAGCTCCTTTGATAACAGAAACAGTGAATAATCTGTGTTTGTCCTCAACAAGTGCCTGTAGGCACGTGTGCATCTCCTGTGCTGGCTTTTTAATGAGACAATTAGGTTGGTTTTTCTCTGGCAGGGTAAAAATAGAGCACATGAAAGATGGTTGCTGTGTGTGCATGTGTGGATGCCTGTATACAAGTCCATTAAATGAGCAAGGATTCAGTTTTAATATCTTGAGATTGTCATATTGCAAATAAACATAAAACAACGCTATGGTTGCAGAACTTTATACATGATCACAAAAGACTGCTTTAAAATTCAATAAATAAAGTACCCAGTGTATTTATTATTGAACTAGGTAAGAATTTCTTCCAGCTTTATTGCCCCTAAATATAGCAGCAATAATAAGAAGAAAATGCTTTACAGACCTAAGAAATGCTTTCTTTTCATTGGAATAGAGCTGGGCTTAGGTGTCACCTGATGGTGACAAGCCTCAGATTCCCCAGTGACTTTTTTGAGGAAGTTTATATAAGATCTAAGTTTCTTGGATAGAAGCTACCCAGAAAGGTGGTGCATAGAATCGTGTTACACTTTTGACTGGGTATCAGCTTCAATTCCCACCCTGGTGTGAATCCAGACAGCAAAACTGAAACTCAATGAGGGCTTTTAAACTGAGATCTGTGCCTAGGATTGCTCCAGTTTGTAGTTACCCAGCATCAGCTCAGGGGAAAGTCACCTGTGCTGCTGTTTGTTACCCTTCTATGTTTCTGCAAATTAAACAGTATCAATCCTGTTTATTTAAATTTTTTTAAAGGTGGCAGCTCAGCTTTGGCTGGCTGCAAACATCTCACAAATTTTAAAAGAAGATACAGACTAGCAAACAGAAGCAAAATTAAAATCACATCTGAGCATCAAACTTCTGCAAAGCATGCCTGTCAATTAGCAAGGAAATTAACTGGCCAAACTGAGATGTGACATACATAAGTAAACAGCCAAGAATTGTAAATTCAAGTCTGCAAAGGCTTCTCTACTTTCTCCTTTCTCCAACTTGCAGGGAAAAGTAAACAGTGCTTTAAATATTTCATTAGTGACATATTTATGAACATCCTTTCATGGAAACCTTTCATTATTGCCCTCCACCCATGGCAGACACTGGTCAAGTTTCTCATCCCTGAGAAAAGCTAGGAATGTGTTAGTGCTGTGGTGATAGGAAATCCCCCACGGCTCTGCTGGCACACAGCAGCTCAGCCCTGCAGTACACCTTGAATTTCCACTCTTTCTTGTGCTGCCTGTCACTTCCCAATTCTTTCTCTGCTCCACATCACAAATCTGTAGCACATTATAGGTCATGGAAGAGGAAGATGCTATGAATAAAGTATGTGATGGTCCTCCCTTGTACAGTGAGCTCAGTGTTTGATAGCCTGCATTCAAACATTGGCAAGGAGAATTTCAGCATTCTTAACCTTCCCAATCAAGGAAATGCCTGGAAACTGTTTTTATCAGCAGATTTCAATTTCCTAGATCTTAAGTAAAAACCTCAGGGCCATCTTTGCCCATTGCCTTCTGAGGTAGAGAGGGACCTGTTGGTGAGTCAGGTGCCAGAAATGCCTGAGGTCCCTTGGTGTTAATATCTGAAATGAAGTTATTTAGTTGGTTGCATGTTCTTTGAACACCACAAGCTGCTTTAGGTTCCAGGGCTACCCCTGCTGCACTGATTTGACCCTCTGAGCCCTGCTCAGCAGTGTGGTGTGTGGCTGGTGTGCATAGAGAGGAGCTGTGCTGCTTCTGCCATCTCTCTTGGGATCATCATAGTTCTATGACCTAGAGGAAGAGCACCAAGGTAGTTACTGGAGTAATTTATGTATTTATGTGGTATTAAGGCCAGGTAATCATTGCTTTCCTTGTATTTCTTCCAGAGGCAATTTTATTTATTGTTCAATTGCAATCAAAGTGGGTAAAGAGTGGATGATACTTGGGAAAAGTTAGAAAGATGAGCCTTTGCAGTGGTACACAGGATTTGCTTGTAATATGGCTGAGGTCAGAGTTAGATTCATCTCAAGTAGTGACCAAGTTTTAACTTCTCTCTTCATCCTTCTTAAACAGGCTCATAATTTTCTGTAGTTGCTCCAGTGATATGTAGACTTGAAAAAATGGGGGGCAGGTGATAATTATAGATAAAATATATGTATCAAATTCTTTAAAATTCCCAAATCACTTGAAGAAAATGTGTTAACTTGGTTCATATTTTATGTGGTGAATTTTCCCATATTAGTTCTGTTACTAAGCCCTATAGTGTGTATGATATTTAGGAGCTTCCTAATGTCTCCACTATTGGAGCTCCACTGTCTGTCCCAGGTGTGAATGGAAATGCAGCCATACTGCTAAAGAATTTAAAACCCTGAAATGGCAATTACAATTAGAGAGGCACAGAATTCCCCAATTTTTAGAGACTTCAAGAACAGCTACTACTAATAAATTAGAGATACTCCCTTTCAAAGGCCCTGATAAAACAAATCCCACAATTTTCCTTTTTAAATTACTTAAAAAAAAATCAGTGAACAACTAATTTTATGTCCTTTTATGTAATATTTTAGCATTTTTAAACTCTCTGCTGAAAATGCTTGAAGAGATTGAGGCACAGCATTAGTAAAGAACATGCCATGCATTGGAGCATGGCTTGTGGCTACATTTACAGAAGTTAGCACAGCCACACTGGGTTTTTTTCCCAGGTATTTCCCAGGAAGTTAGTCCAGCTATTGAAGAACCAGTGTCAGTAGGATAACAAAATGCTAGCAAACATTTTTTTTTTCCCCATGATGTCCTGAATGCTTGTCCCAGATGTAGTGGAAAACAGAGGAACATCCCTTGTTCTAGTTAGTGATGCATCAAAATTGTTCATCAGCTGTGTTCTGAGACAAGGATTTGTGTGTGTTGCTTTGGATACTTTGTTTTATCATCCTGTAAAATACACAGACTATTAATTTATCAAAACCTTACCATTGGCACGGCCTAAATTTCAGTAAGTTGTTTGCCTGGAATGGTAATTTGCAGTGTAAATGATCCCAAAGCATTTCAATGCCACTAATTGTGATGAGCAGTAAGCAGGCTGGCGTAGCAGTGAGTAAATGAAGCAGTGTGTGTGTGGGACTGCAGCAGCTTCCTGATTTGCAGTGTGACAATGGAGTTTAAATCCTTCTTCCTATTTCCAGCCTGGAAATCAGAATCCATTCTGCTAACCTTCTGAGCTTCTAAATTTGGTGTCATGCAAGGGCGTGTTTAAAAATTAGCATTTAAAAAGAAACCCACTTGCTTTAAGTTTAAGCTGACACTGTTCCTTTCCTCTGTGGAAATGAAATTTATTAATCATAATAAAACCATCATATTCTGAAGGTAGAGGTCACCCTGAGGAGAAAAAAAAAAAAGTCTATTCATCACAGAGGAATTGCAATGCATTTTTTTTTTCCCAGATAATATCTGAGCATGTGTTCTTTCCCCTTTGGAAATGTTTTCATCCATGTTTGTGCTTACATATGTCAAGTGTATTCAGGAGCATGCAAAAATGAAAATTGTGCAGTTTAATTTTATGTATTTTCTTTTACAGAAGATTTGGAAGAATTCCCTTCACATTTTATTTTGTGTTTATATTGCACACATTTATTTAAGTGGAATTTCAATATCCTGTAAAAGAAAAACAAGTGTTTGTTATTTTAAGAATACAAGCATCACTAATTCTGCAATAACATTTCTATGTTAATATCACAGTAAAAGCTTTAGCATTATCATAATATAAATATAAACCATTCTTTTTAAGGAGCAAGGATTAACTTTGGTCACAGTTCTCATGTTAGGATTTCTGCACAACCCTTTTGTTTCAAGAAAGTGACATGGTTTACATAGACAGATAAAAAAACAATGTAAAACACTGACAATAAGTGATTACTGCTTTGGAAAAAGGGCAATAAAAATGTACTCAGAAGTCAATACTGGGTTGAAACAGTCATATTTTCATCCTTTGAAATTGCTTAATGTGTGTGTTTATCCATATTTTCCCCTCAGTTGTCAAGATTTGAGTTGAATATTGATATAATATTATTAGCAACATGGTATATTACATTAGTGTTGTAAACTTGCCAGTTACTTCAGTAGTTTGCTTAAATATAATAATAATTTAATATAGCCTGAGCCCTGGGGATTCAGGCTTGGTCCTGCCTTATAAGAGGCCCTTGTATTTGGGCCACTTAATGCCATCCTAGGGGACCTGCTGGACTTTGTTTTGGGAGGCAGGGGGACACAGCCAAGGATCCTGCAGGAATGGGATGTGGGATGGAGGCAAAATGCAGCCCACTGGACCAAAATAAATGTATTTTTTACAGATACAGATTTCCAGCTCTTGTTCAGCATTGCAGTGATACCAGATAATCAGGGAAAAAAGGGGAAAAAAGGAAATATACCAATTCCCATTTAAAAGTTAGAATCATGGCATTAAAGCATGTAAAATAGCAGTACATGCAATTCCTCTTGTATAAAGGACATGAGGGAAACATGTCAACCTTTAAATGAATCTTTTTCCCTTCCTGGATGTTTTCTTATTGTTGGAATGAAGTTTGGCTGGAAGGAATTCAAATGACAATACTATTCAGAATGGATTCTCAGACTTTAAACATTGGCATAGAGTGGTAATGTCTGCTTCCCTTCAGTGTAGGTGAACAAGACACAAGGGTTCCATCTCTTAGGGTTCTGTCAAAGCTGAGTATTTCAAATCCCCAAATCACATCCTGATGTGGAGGGTTGCCAAGGCTGAGGTTTATGGAAGTTCTTCCTACCAGAGAGGCTCCAGAGTGTGGGATCTGTGTCAGACCTGCTCAGAGAACTCTCAAATTCCCTTTCCAGCTCTGAGAGACACCAAGTACTTTACCCAACATAGATGTGAGCTGCTTTCCTTCCCTTCCTTTTCCAGTGGGAATTGCCCATTTCCTTTGTTGGGTAATTTCTAAAGATAGATGTTTTTGGATACCAAGTATTTAAATAGAATTGATATATAAATTTAATCCCTTAGTCATCAATACTTTGGAGGCAAAAGAGGAACTAATGCATTTTGTACAAGCCTTTTACACATATTTTCCTGAGTTTCAGACCAGGTTTTAAGGGGAGCAATTGCCTAACACTCTGCTACCCCTGGAATTTCATGTATCCCTCTGACAGCCATGAAAACTTCTCTACCCACATCTAAAGCAAACACAGCTGTGGGGTGAGATACAGAGCTCATGAACTTGGGGTGCTTAAATAAATGAATTCATTTTTAATGTATTATCCCTTCACAGGAATTTGGATTTACTAAGTAAACAGGACACTACAACTGAAGGCATTCAGCTACAATGGTTGCACTTTGAAGTGAAACATCCAGGCTTTAGAATGCTTTATAAGAACCTTGAAACACTTAACATTTGCCCAAAATGCTGCACTCCTGCTGGGAAAAAATGTCTCATTCACAATGCTGAGTATGAACCACTGCACACTTGGGAGTTTGTACTTACTGAACTGTTTTCTACTTTCTGGGTTTTTTTTCCATCAAGATGTGTGGTTATATATTCTTGGAAAAGAGAAAACATATGACTTCTGCAAGTGGCCCTGTGTTTGTGCAGAGTCAGGGACAGGGATGTTCAGTCTGTCTTCTCCATGCTGAACCCTTTAGTGAGCACAGTTGCCACAGGAGGTGATGTGCTGGATTTCCATATGAAAGGAATCTCTCCTAATCTGGCAAATGTTGGCTCAGTGAGATGGAGAATTAAGGATTTATTGTTGATGGTAATTTCTGCTCCCTCCTTGAAGATGTCTTTGGGTAGGTGGGAATGTCTAGTTCAGATAATTTGGTCCTTTCCTCCACCTCACATCCAGGACCCACAGCAGTGGGTGGTGGAGGATTGCATATGCCATGGAAACATTCCTTTCTCAGCTTTCCCTCAGCTGGTTAGTCAGAATCTGCTAATCAGGTTCTGCTTGTGGAGAAGCAAACACATAATAATAAAACAGAACAATTGTCCTCTTTTCAAGAAAAGTAAGTTTGCACATGGATCTGAAAAATAAGGTAGTTACACAGAATGAGACCAGTCTGTGGTTACTGTTCACTAAGGCTAAAAAATAATGGCTTTTTTTTTTTTTTAGAGCTATCAAGGGCATTGTTAATCCTTGTTTGCTACATTAGCCCTTTTATTCAAGACAGCACTGTAATTACAAGATTGCTTTTGTTGGTCTATGTGACACCTGAGAGCGAATGAAAATTCTTTGATTATGGGAGAACTGTTAGACACTCACAGTGGGAGCTGTCCCTGGCTGGCAGGGCCATCTCACTGATGTATTCCCTGCATTCCCCCCAGAGTGGGCAGCAGAGCTTGGTGTGCCAGGGTGAGGCAGAGGATGGGACCAGCAGAGCTTGGTGTGCCAGGGTGAGGCAGAGGATGGGACCAGCAGAGCTTGGTGTGCCAGGCTGGGGCAGAGGATGGGGCCAGCAGAGCTTGGTGTGCCAGGCTGGGGCAGAGGATGGGACCAGCAGAGCTTGGTGTGCCAGGCTGGGGCAGAGGATGGGACCAGCAGAGCTTGGTGTGCCAGGCTGGGGCAGAGGATGGGACCAGCAGAGCTTGGTGTGCCAGGCTGGGGCAGAGGATGGGACCAGCAGAGCTTGGTGTGCCAGGCTGGGGCAGAGGATGGGACCAGCAGAGCTTGGTGTGCCAGGCTGGGGCAGAGGATGGGACCAGCAGAGCTTGGTGTGCCAGGCTGGGGCAGAGGATGGGACCAGCAGAGCTTGGTGTGCCAGGCTGGGGCAGAGGATGGGACCAGCAGAGCTTGGTGTGCCAGGCTGGGGCAGAGGATGGGACCAGCAGAGCTTGGTGTGCCAGGCTGGGGCAGAGGATGGGACCAGCAGAGCTTGGTGTGCCAGGCTGGGGCAGAGGATGGGACCAGCAGAGCTTGGTGTGCCAGGCTGGGGCAGAGGATGGGACCAGCAGAGCTTGGTGTGCCAGGCTGGGGCAGAGGATGGGACCAGCAGAGCTTGGTGTGCCAGGCTGGGGCAGAGGATGGGACCAGCAGAGCTTGGTGTGCCAGGCTGGGGCAGAGGATGGGACCAGCAGAGCTTGGTGTGCCAGGCTGGGGCAGAGGATGGGACCAGCAGAGCTTGGTGTGCCAGGCTGGGGCAGAGGATGGGACCAGCAGAGCTTGGTGTGCCAGGCTGGGGCAGAGGATGGGACCAGCAGAGCTTGGTGTGCCAGGGTGGGGCAGAGGATGGGACCAGCAGAGCTTTGTGTGCCAGGGTGAGGCAGAGGATGGGCCCAGCAAACACACCAGGGACACAGGGAAAGAGAGGAGCTCTGAAGTATTTTCAGCTATAAGGATTTGGTGTGGGGAGAAATGACAGAAAATCTGGTTTTCACATCACTGGCTTGGCGTGGTTGTAGCAGGAACTGGCCCTGCACACTGAGGCTTCAGCTGTGCTGGTGTTTCAGGGAGGCACTGTGAGCTGTGCAGGAACAGGAGCGTGCACATTCCTGACACTGTGTGCCTGCCATTGCTTCACTGCCTCTCTCCTGAGCCTGGAGCTTATTCCTAATAGTCTCATAAAGCTAATTATACACTTACTGTCATTTGTAACCTCAACATTTCCCAAAGGACGTTGCTTTTGAATCTGTAACGTGAGTTTATTTGTAAGGAATTCGGCTAAAACTGAAAATTTCATTTGTTAATATCAATAATACCAGGTTTTGACTTTTGCTTTATTTTTTTTTTTCCCATTAATCTTAAATTTCTTTTCTTTTCAGTTACGGACGAGTTTATGCTGCAGACCCCTACCACCACACACTTGCTCCAGCAGCCACCTACGGCGTTGGTGCCGTGGTAAGTGATCCTTTCCTCCTCTTCCTCACCACTGCCTCCCCCACCTCCCCGTGCTCCTCTCCCTGCTTGGATCTCAGCACGGTTGACATCTTCTCACTTTTAGTTAATTGAATTTGTCTCTTGTGCTAACGGCAGCTAAAATGCCACATTAATCCTCCCAGTAAACTTGATAAATGTCTTAATTTCTTGGCAATGTACTGCATGTAAGTTATTATATTTCTAATTTTGCAAGTATCACCTAGCTGAGCACTTACCTTAATGGAATAATTAGTCATTTTGATAATTAAATCCATCACTAACGGAATGCATTGTCAATGTGGAACATATTTTCATTTTTTTTTTTTGCCTTGCATTTACATAGCCCCCAGGTTCAAGTCATACCAAAGATTATATTATAAGAGCTCTGCCAAAGATCTCAGGCTGCTTCTGTCAGTCAGCTCAAAACTTGACTGCTTTTCCCCCCCCCTCTTCTGGATTATAATTAATATCTGAAATGGCAGCTACCAGAATCCCCATCCCCCCCAGAAAAAATACCCCCACAAAAACAACCCAGTAAACCCACTCCAGAGAGAAAGAAGGGAGGGAACCTACATGGCAGGAATTGAAACTTAGTTTTTTATCAGGCATGAGAATGCCTTTGGCACTGAACTGTGACTGTCAAAAGAGAAAGGGAAAATGTCTGTTTAACTGAACTGTACTGGAGATGGATGACTTTCTGTGCATAAAAAAGAAGAACCATTCTCCATATCCAAATATTACAGAGCATTTATTTCAGTCATTGAATAAATGCAGCTCATAATTCCCTGCTGCTGTTGAGACTCTGGAGCCTTCACACAGAAATAAGAAATAAAGTTTTAATTTTCCTCAATGTTCAGTTAAGATAAAGACAGTGATCTTCTGGTTTGTGCTCATCATAAGAACAGAGAATTAGCTAACAAATCCCAGGGAAGAGAGATCATTTTTCGTTAATTGTTCCTTGGTTTCTAGGGAAGGAAACACATAAAGAAGCTTCATCCTAGGCCAGGCTCTCTCTTTAGATGAGTGCACTTAGTTTTCCCTGACATCAGAGGGAGCTGCATGTGTGCATTCAGGAGTGGAATTGGACACTTCATTCACACATCCTGTAGTTAATTTTTGTTGGATTACAAACAATCTCAGGCAGCTCCCCTTGCCCTTGGATTGCGTTGGCTCTGCAGCTGTGGGGTGTTCTGAACGTTGCTTGCCTTTGAGGATGGGGCAGTAGTCGTGTCAAATGAAATTGCAAATCTAGTTGTTGAAAAACAAGTCAATTTAAAAAACAATCCATCGAATTGCTTTGTTTCAGAATGCTTTTGCACCCTTGACTGATGCCAAGACTAGGAGCCATGCTGATGATGTGGGTCTCGTTCTTTCTTCATTACAGGCTAGTATATACCGAGGGGGATACAGCCGTTTTGCTCCATACTAAATGACAAAACCATAAAAACCTTCCAATGTGGGGAAAAAGGAAGCTTTCCGAGGCCTGGGTATTGCAATACATGCAGTAGTGCATCATTTTAGCAACTCTAAAAAGAGGAAAAAAAATTACATTTTTTATCTTATACCTCAGATATTTTGTTCTGTGTATTTTAATATTGTGGGTCTTTAATTTCTGGAGGTTCCGTAGTTTGATTGCTGGCTGTAGAAGTTTTTGTGGTTGATCTAGAAAGCTGCTAGATATGAATAAAAACTGTTTTAGGGCCACAATCAAGAGTGCTATATCATGTAAATGAATTATATATGCTGAATATTAAGCTATCGGGGTTATCACATGTTTTGTAAGAGTGTAAGTGACTACAGTAGTCATTTTTTTCTGCATCTACATTTATTTTAGTTTATGAGAGGGAGGGAGGGGGGAAATTGGGGACAAGGGACTGGGGTTTGGCTAAAATATAAATTAATGAAGCAAAAAGGGGCCCCACTGCACCAACTATCATGTATCACCTGTCTTAAATTATTCACTGTTTGTTCAAAGCCAAAGGTTATGTTCTTATTAGGGGTGCTTCTGTCGACTCTTGTACATAAAAATCAGATTGAAAGCTGTCCGAAGGCACCCTTTTAAAGCATTCCACCAGGCAGTATTCAGCTATTTAACCATAACTAGTTATTTAGGCAAAAACTGCTAGTTAGACCATTAACAAGCATTCTTTTTATATTTCTTCCAGTAAAATAAATTATTGATATCATTGCTGACTTTTATATTATGGGAGGGAAAAAAAAAATAAAAAAAAAAACAATAATAAAAAGGTGATAAAAGCACTGTTTCTATTTTTTTCTTTTTTTTCCAAAAAAGAAAGTAATAAAAACTTAAATTCTTTGTACCAGTTAAAAAAAAAAAATGTATAAAATTTACATCCGTGCAGTGGAGTTGTTAAGTTCTAGAAATACACAGCCTATGATGCTTTAGACTTAGCCTAGTAGACCAACTGTTAGAGACAGACGTATCATTTTTATGGAATTATATGATAATCATATCCAGATTTATATAAGCATTTTACAAGTATTGCAATCATTGAGTAGAGATAATCATGGTATTTTCATCAGCTTGGTACTTTTTGAAACATGACTGTGTCGTGTAAACAATCTGCAATTTTTCAAGGCGTGACAGCTCGCCCCCCTGTTCAAATTCCAAACGCCACTGTTCGATTTCCAAACCCCGCTGTTTGATTTCCAAACCCAAACTGAGGCCATTCTGCTCAATACTGGGCCCAACTTCTGCACCTGGGACAAAAGCAGGAGCTTCTCCCACCCCAGCGCTCCTGGGAAGAGCCGTGAGCCGCGCCCTGGCCGGCACCGCCCAGCAGCGCCTGGGAAACGCTTCCAGGCACCCATTGAAAAATTGCAGTTTGTCTGTGCATATGTTTGGACTCTTTCCATGTTGTCCTGTTTACAAGTTAACCTAAGTTTGGGGTGTTTGTCACGGGTCTTCTTGGTTTTGTATTTAAATAAAATAACGCGGCAAAGCGTCCCGCCAGGGGTTTGCTGCAGGTAGTGATATCCTCATGTGTAACGTGCTGCTGCCCCACGGCCAGCACCTTAGTAATGATCAACTCACCGCTGTGAACCTGCCAACTTGCTATAACAACTCTGCTTTAAAAAAAGTGTTTGTGATCAGGCTTTCTCTTTGTCATCGTATGTGCATGCAGTATGATCAGTTGAACAATAACCATCAATAAAGTTTCACAAGATTTGAAAACGAAGTTTCTGTAGCATTTATATCTAAGGATGATAAATAAATTATCTTTAAAATTGAAACAGAGAGAGAAAGAGACTATATTAATCGATGAAAAATGGGGCAGTAACATATATTTATACTGGTGAGGGAATGAACTGAAATTTATTACGAGTTCGATCCCCACATTTATTATGTAAGATATGCAAGACAAGCCTCCAACTAATAAAAAGAAAAAGTAAATTTTGTTTAAACACCGTGATGAAAGCAAATTGAAAAATGTTTACCAAATGTTAGGCTTCCAATTTAAAGTGTGGATGAGACATCTTTTTTGGAATTGCACACACAAAATGTCTAATGTAGAGAATAACAGAATTTATTTGCAATTTTAATTTTCCTGAGATGGCTTTACAGCTCCCACTCTCCAAATGATTATATGGCGTTTTAGTCTATTAAAATTATCTTGAAAGGTTGAGGGTGCAGCCCATATTAGAAAATATTTTGTTTATAAAACTCCTACAGTACTCCTAGTAGTAATTTTAAAATGTATGTCTGAAATAGTTATGTAAGAAAAGCATTTGAAATTTTTTTACAATATATATTGGGAATGTTTTCACTTATATAAATAACTACTGATAATATGACTTATGAAAAAATTATTACTACCATATGTGGAATATAGTGACTTCTAAACAGATTTAAAAAGAAACAAACCCTACAAACCCAGAAAATGTGTATATCTGTCTTTAGAAATTAGTGTTTATATCACAACCGTGATTTGTGAATAAAGAAAAATGGTTTGTAATATCAAAATAAAAGCTTAGTCTGAAAAGGTACAAATCCGTTGGTGTTCACAGTCATTTTGCTTTCCCTGCTGTCCGTGTGGGTGCCAGGGCTGTGCCCTCGGTGTCCCCTGTGCATGCTGTGCCCTGTGCCTGTGGGGCTCGGGGCTGTTCTGCTGGGGCTGGCTGCCCCCAGTGCCAGCCCTGCCTGCTGTCCGTGTGTCTGTCCCCGTGTCCGTGCGCCCTTGGCCTGGGACAGCCAGCGTGGCTCTGGGCTCTGGGCTCCAGGTACGTGGCCAAAGATGACAACTTCCACCAGCAGCAGCAGCTGTGGTTTTCAGGCAACACTGCATGGTACATGGGGAATAACTGGGTTTGTTCACAGGGGTGAAAAGGCATCCTCTAGAATTCCAAATTCCAGTGAGCCTTCCACTGAGCTGTCCTTCCATGGACACTGTCCCTGTGCACAGCAGGGCAGGGAAGCAAGCACTGACAGCTGCTCCAGGGGCTCCTGCTGTCCCTGCCAGGCTTGTTGTCCAAGCCACAAGGAAGGTGCCACGTGCTGTAGTTCTACATGTGCCCATGAGCCCAGCGGGTCCAGATGAGGCTGGTGGGGGTGACATGCCTTGGCTGTGTCACATGCATGCCAACAGAATGATGTGATTCTTCTACCTGGGCTCCCATTACACTCTAATTTAGCAGAGGAGGACAGGACAGAGAAGGAATTCAATATTGCTTGGGTTGCAGTTTAGCAGGAAGTTTTATCCTACAAGTGCCTGAATCCTTTCGGGAAGCTGAAGAGAAGAAGCCCTGGTATTTGCCAGGAATGGTGGGGGATATTACACTGTGCTAATTTATATAATCTTTATATGACATCCAAGCAGTAAATGTCCAAATGCACTCTGCTGCACATCAGGTGTGATGGATCCATTGCACTGCTTCCCCAGAAATGACTGAGGTGCTGATGCTGGGTAAGATTTGGGCTGAAGGCAGGTGAGAAGCACCTTGGCAGATAAACACAAGTGGGACTCATAGACACACATGGAGAACCTGAAATGCCACATAATTTTACGTGGTTGGATTTATCTGCTTGTGTCTGGTATCATTACTTATGTCTGGTGCAATAGTGCTTCCTTTCTTGGCCAAGTAGCCAACACATGCTAATTAATAAAATTAATAAAAACTTTATATTTGCTGAACAATTGGCCAGAGAATAAAACACCACATGTAACCAAAAGACAAAAAGCAGTAATCTTTGCAGGGTGTTTTTCTTCCAATTATTTAAAGTACATATACAGCTTTAATTGTCTAGCCAAAATTAAATTGGAGCTTTATAAAAGATCTCAGAGCTGTCCCTGTGTGGGATGTTCTGTACTACTCTGTCCTTGGTCATCTTTTTGGGCATTCAAGTTGTTTATTAGCTTCTAATTTGGGTAACATTTTAGGATTTTTTTTTCAACTAGAATTTAATTTTCTTTAACTTTCTGGGAACCTTGTCTTCAGTTTCAACTGCTGTCATGTCATATTGCTGTTTCTTGCCTCAAGTGATTTTTTTGCAAGTTTGACATGTTCCTCTTGCCACATTTTTTCAGTTTTACAGTACAGATGCATGAGGAAAAAAGGCTGTGCAAATCATTTCCTCCCTAAAGTAGAGCTGAAATATCATCATTTTGGTAGGTGTAAGGGAGAGAAGAAAAAAGAAGAAAAAAAGTAAAATAAAAAGTAACCTTGTTTCAGTGGGAAGAGAAGATTCAAGTGGGAGGTGAGATCAGAAGGGAGACAATGATTTTGGGAGGTCTTTGAAGAATTTATGGAAGTGTCATCAAAAAGAGTAATCTTCCAGTATTATAAAAGTTTATCTTGATGCTTCATTTACACCTAAAGTGCTTCACCTCTCAGTGTAACAGGAGCTTTATGCTGAGTCTTCCCAGACTTCCCAGGCAGTTTTCTCTCCTCCCCAGCACTTCCCCAGTGCTCTGCATGCCAATCATTGTCTCACAGCACTTCACAAAAAGCACAATGGGCACGCACTAGGATCAGAGGAGGAGATGGGCAGCACATGCCAGTGTACCATCAACTTGAATCTTTCCTGAGGTAAGATGGACATGAGCACAGGGAGGTAAAATATTAGAAGTCCTTTCAGATCCAAGAGCTCATCCTTATTTTCTCACTTGGAAATGAAAGGGATGTGGGAGACTGCTTTTAAAAGTCTTCTCCTGGCTCAATTTATGCAGGAATTTTTTTCCACATGTAGTTGCCATGAGTATATTGGGTTATGTTATCCTCAATTCTTCTGTTAAAGACCCTCCATTTCACTTAAATAATTAGTCATTGACAAACACTTCCACAATAGTCTGGGACTCTGCCCTGGATCCCAGTCCCTGTTCCACTGCACAGTGAGTAAAACCTGCCCCATGGCCCTACTGCTTGGTTAAAGGGGATTGGGTGACAGTGGAGAGTCCCTTCTCCATCCCCTGGCACAGACTGGCTCCCTGTCCCTAAAGGGATTTACAGCTGAAAATCCAAACTGGAGAAAAGCTTGTTGTGAAGGTGCTTCAGAGCCCTCCAGCCCTCTTCCAGCTCTGTTAGCTGTGATTTACCCTCCTCTGCCAGGGCAGCTCTGTGCCTGGCCAATTTAATGATTCCACTCTTTAGCAACAGGCCTGCAAGTCAGGAGTTCAGATGGAGGAAAACTGTTAAATAAAACATAAGTGAATGCAAAAATAATCATTTAATGGACATTATGAAAGGACAGTAAACCAAACAGTTCAGTCCAGTGGGTGATGTATAACATCTAAACAAATATGACAACTAATTAAGGATTAGGTTCTGCGTTTTGGATGACAGGCCTTATAAAAATGAACAGCTAGGTTATGTTGGGGGGAAAAAAAAGCTGCATTTTGCAAATGTCAGGCAGACAGATCAGTAAGCAGAAAAGCTCAGTTATCCAATTAAAATAAATGTGCAGTGTTCTCAATAGAAAGAGCTAAAGCATCCTTATGTCGAGGAGTTAAGATGCTGAAATATAAGTGGAACAAAACGTGCTCTCTATAAAGATTAATGTAATCTATCAAGATTAACATTTTGCATGCTGGCAAAGGCAGATAGTAATGTGTTTCAATGCCTGAAATTGGAAACATTAGACCAAGATCAGTACCAATTTAAACCCCAGGTAACCCCAAATATTGAATTGAATTAATTATTTACAACCACAAAGGGCTAATAACTTGCCCTGATGGCTTCTATGGGAAATAGATACTTACAGTAGGTGCCCTCCTATTCCCCATAATCCTCCCTGGTACTTCATGTGAAATGTAATTACAAGTTGCATAAATGCAATTTAGGAAAAAGTCTTCCCCTAGAAATAATTCTGATTTATTCAGGAGTTTGATTCCTGTCCTAAGAAAGGATAAGGCTGCTTTGAATATTGTCATGGGCATGGGGTATCAGGGAGAGCCCATAAAGTTTCAAGGCCACCAGCAGGGGACATAGTTAAACCTAATTTTTTGTTGCTTTCTAACAAAAGGAGGTTATTGTCTAACAGTGGGGAGGGAACCACAATAACAATTAAACTAGGTTGCACTTGATTTGTAGGGAAAAAAAGATTCCACTACCTACACTTCCAGCAGAGCATATATTTTTTTTAAGGTAAGATTTAAACCTGCCCTTTGATGCAGGTCTTCAAAATAAGAATTTCTAAGGCTGGAAGCGTGTAACAAAATTTCTGAAAGGATATTCAGTTCAAGGTATTTTCAACAGAATTAACAGGAAACATATGGATTTTCTGGTGGTTTATAAAGCAGAAAGCAGAACATTATTACTAGGAGGGAGGCTTTACCAGACTATTAAAATGAAATTCAAGTTTGTGAGGTGCCTGACATATAAAATAAAATCTGTCAAATGTTGAAGTGAGAGGTGATATCTTAGCTCTGCAGTGCTTGAGAAAACATGGAAGATCATGGCTGTAACACTCCCACCTCTGTTTGATTTCGCCACCCACAGATTTGCCACCTTTTTAATGAAGTGAGCAGTTGCACTTGCAGCTCTGAGTGCCTCTGCTGTCCTCACCTTTATTCTTCTAGAAGCAATGTTTCACATCTTCTTGGCCACAACTTTTGATGTTCACCCAGAAGGGCAATGATCCAGCTCCCTTTTATTTGAGAAGAATGATGGCCCGGGGACACAGACATTGTTAATTCACAGACTCAGCTGATGAGCTCTGTAACTGAGATTTCATCACAGACTTGAAATTTCTGGGGCCCTGTTGCTCTGCAGTTAAAAAGCAAACAAAGTTCTTTCAGGAAAAATAGCAAGCAAGAGAAAAAATAGTTTTATCTGTGAAGCTGAAAAGCAGCTTTTATTGGCAGTTCTCTTACACTAAGAATAGAGAGAGAAATATGCATGTTGCTACAGCTGGTAAATTCTGCCAGAGAGACAAGAAATTCCTGTGGGATGTCTCTGGATTCTGGTACATGTATTTTATTTTTTTTTTTAATTTTTAAAGCATGACCCTCTGCTGGGCCATTCTGTAAAAGCTCAACCTTGCCCCTGTCTTCCCCCAGTGCTGCCCCTAATGCCTGATTGCCATGGCAAGAGCCATCCATAACCCCTGCAGTGGGAGGGCATCGTTTGTGCCCTGGGATTAAGGGGGAGGCATGCATCACCAGAGCGTGCTGCACCAGCCATCCACTCTGAATCCACTCTGAAATCACCTGCCTCTGGAAAATAAGAAGTGGCAACATGAATATGATAAGAAGAGCAACATGGCCTACTTTCTGATAATCTTCTTTTACAGCTTTATTCTCAGTAGCTTTGAGGGGAAGTCAACACAGAAATCGTTCTGCCCACTGCCAAAATAATGGAAATACATGCAAATTTGTGCTCTCCCCCAGCTGTCTGTGTCTTTGTCCTTTAGTCAGCCTCATCCTGTCTCCACTCTAGAATTTCACACCTGTGTGGAGCCCAGCATAGGACTGGGGACAGGAAGAATGGATATCATCACTGGAACATCCTAAGAAACAAATCCCCAGTAAAATGCATTCTTGTAAGGCAACGGGAGATTTGGGGAAGTGAAAACCAAGTACTCCTGTTGAAGCTCAGAAGGAACTGGTGCAAACAGACACATGATTAGCACTGACCTGAGGGGGGAATCTTTAGAACATTGTCACCACACACCAAAGGACAGACAGGATTATTTGAAAGCCCCCAAATGTCCATGGCCTTATTTTAATTAATTGTTTTCAAGTTGTTTTAGACAAAGCAGTCCCAGGGTTTTGAGAGACTGAAGACACCTGAAGAGGCATGGTCCAGTTTTGGGAGACCTCTTTGCCTAGAACTTTCACAAAGGACAGCTCCAACTTTTTTTTTTTTTCTACAAATATGAAAGTTCTTCTCCCTTCTAATTGCACTCCTAGCTTCAACTTAATTTTCTTCTCCATATTGTCGGAATTGCTTTTGAAGATTAAAATAAATAAACAAGAAAGGAAAGAGGAGAAAAGAAGATGTGTTGGCAATGCTGGAGGTCTGCAAAGGAACATAGCACTGAAGTAAAGGAAGGCAGGTTGCTCAGTGAGTAGGTCCTAGGAATTTTAAATAACCTTAAGGCTGCTGAAAGGAAAAGTCATAAGGTCTCAGTTGTTTGTGAACATGCTGCAGAAAAGCAGACACATTAATGGGATGTCCCTTCCATTCTCTGTTGTGTAAGCATGAGCAGGCAACACCATCAACAGTGTGTTTTAATCAGAGAAGAGCTACCAGTTTAAATTTGCAGGGTTCAGCCCAGAGCACATAAGCACTTCAGGTGATCTGATTTATTCAGGAATGGATATCCAAAACCAATTTGATTTTTTTTTTAAGTTAGGCTAAAAATCTTTTTCCAGGGAGCCGAAATTTCAGGATTTTAGAATAAACCAATTAAAAGCCTGGTTTGGGGCAGCTATGTATATTTGTATGAGTCCCAGGCTGGCTTTATTTTGATCCTTGCCTATCATGTTTCATTCACTGTGTCGTTTCTCAGAAGAAAAGAGGGCACTCAAGGCATTTCACTGTTTTGTTGAAACTCCACCAAAGCAGGAAAATTCCCACCTGTCCTGCCCCTGCTGGGCACACAACAGGAGGGAGTGCTGAGCCCTTGGAGCAGATGGGCCTGGGCAGCTGCAGAGGAGACCCACCAAGCCCAGCCCCAGTGGCTCCCAGTGGTTAAACTGGGGACAGGCACCTCCCAGAGATGGGATGTCCCAAACAGCCACCACACTAAATAATAAATGCATTGTTAATATAATAAATATTCAGTGAAGCACACCAATGCAATGCCCTCAGAGACCTCTCAGGGAGTTGCCTGGGTGGGGAACTCTGAGCTGGCAGCTCTGCTGGTGAGGGACAGCCACGCTGGGGTGGCACAGGGAGGCACAGGCTGTGTGCATGGAGGGGTTCAGGGCTGTCTGAGAGACCCTCATGTGTGTCACCCTTCTGTAAGGAGCCATGGCAGTCCTCTGCCAGCTGTCCTAAATGAACAAGGCACAGCCCAGCCCCACAGGACTGGAGCTGTTCCTCTCCCATCACTGGTGCCAGTCCTCCCAATGGGGAGCAGAGGCTGCTCATCCCTTCTCCCATATTGCTGCACAGAGAATTCACCTTCTAGCCCACAAAGATAAATTTGGCCTTGAAGAAAACACGGAATTGAGGTTTTTCTCCCTCTGAGTTGCATTCCTTCACATGCACAGGACAAATTAATTAAATGGTTTTTGACCTTACGCTTTCCTGAATGTTTCCTGTACAATAGCCCAACCTAGGTAAGTTATTTAAGAGGAATTGAAAACTGAATTTTCCCAGAATCTCAGCTGTGAAAGCAAATTAACTCTTCTGTGCATCTGATGATAATGTGGAGGAAAAGGACAAAGACTTATGTAGGAGAAGGGAAACAAGAGTCATGTCAGGAAGTTTGGAGGCTTAAACTCAAGTCACTTTTAATTATCTCCTCCTGACTAGAAAAATTGCCAGCAGCTTGTAGCTGAATAGAGAAATTGCCAGAGGACACTCCTTCCTTGCATAATAATAAAAGAAACGTGCTAAAGAGAGATACAAAACAATGCAGAAGATTTTTTACTATTAGTGAGGGGTACAGTGCCATGCTCTCATGTACAGCAGGTCCTGCACCTTTCACAGTTGAACTGAAAAGCCTCAAAATGGGCCAGGCAAAGGTTGGGGAGATCCCCCATGATGGGCATCTGCAAAACATCTGGGACTTCCCACTCCATGTCTTAGCTTGTTGCTAGGATGGCTGCACTGAAAATACTGCTAAAGTTTTAAAGATTACTTCTGAAAGAGAGCAACTGTGATTGCACTGTTTTCAGGAGTAATTGCATTCCTATGGTGCAGCTTATGAAGGTTTTCTGAGATCTTGCTTCTGTATTTGATCCAGGAGAAACAGTTTGCCTAAATAACTCAACTCAGTTGGATTTCTTTTGTTGTTGTATTTCCTCTTAAAGAGATTTTTGTTTTTGTTTTTTTTTTACACAATTCCTAATATGAAACACCGAGCCTGAGAAGATCAAACAGCAAGGAAAGATTTAAAGAGTATTACACAGGCTCTGGAGCAGGGAAAAAGACCCCAACAAAACAAATAAAAGAACCAAAGAACCCCCCAAAGATTCCTACTCTGTCTGTATATTAACCCGATTTTAAATGGCAGGAGTTCCTTTGGGCTCAATTTTAAGTGGTTATAATAGCTATCTTTCAAGAGAAACCTGGGAAAAAGGGATGGACAGGCACAGGGAAGATCCCCAACATCCTTGCAGAGCCATTCTTCCCAGAGAGCACCTCCACCAGTGATGAGGAGCTTTGTGCAAAGCCATTTTACGTGGAATAAAGACCTGTCTGTAGCCACCTCCTCTTCCTCAGGAGGATTCATCTGCCTTGTGCAGAGCACANATGTTGAGGAGCTTTATGCAAAGGCATTTTACATGTCTGTAGGCACCTCCTCTTCCACAGGAGGGTTCATCTGCCTTGTGCAGAGCACAAAGGCACTTGCATTTCTCTCTCTGTAGCCAAGCCATGTGGCCAACGCAGCCATTTGGGTTCCAAAGCCTTTGTTCTTAGCCCCTGACTGATCCACAGCGCTGTGACAGGCTGAAGTTTCCCCCTTATTCAGCATAAAATGAACTTGTTCAAAGCAGCACAGCCACCAGGCCTGGACTGTAACCAGCAGGAGCTTCCTGGGGGAGCCTTCCCAGCACTGGAATGTGATCTGTGCACACAGCGAGGCACAGGGGCAGCCAAAGGGGCAGAGAAGGGACGGATGTCCCCCTGCCCTCTCTCTGCCTGCCTCCCCCATCAGCCCCAGAGCCGGCAGCTCCAGAGCCGGCAGCCCTTTGGAGCCGGCAGCCCCAGAACCATCAGCCCTTTGGAGCCATCGGCCCCGGAGCCATCGGCCCCAGAGCCGGCAGCTCCAGAGCCGGCAGCCCTTTGGAGCCGGCAGCCCCAGAACCATCAGCCCTTTGGAGCCATCGGCCCCGGAGCCATCGGCCCCAGAGCCGGCAGCTCCAGAGCCGGCAGCCCTTTGGAGCCGGCAGCCCCAGAACCATCAGCCCTTTGGAGCCATCGGCCCCGGAGCCATCGGCCCCAGAGCCGGCAGCTCCAGAGCCGGCAGCCCTTTGGAGCCGGCAGCCCCAGAACCATCAGCCCTTTGGAGCCATCGGCCCCGGAGCCATCGGCCCCAGAGCCGGCAGCTCCAGAGCCGGCAGCCCTTTGGAGCCGGCAGCCCCAGAACCATCAGCCCTTTGGAGCCATCGGCCCCGGAGCCATCGGCCCCAGAGCCGGCAGCTCCAGAGCCGGCAGCCCTTTGGAGCCGGCAGCCCCAGAACCATCAGCCCTTTGGAGCCATCGGCCCCGGAGCCATCGGCCCCAGAGCCGGCAGCTCCAGAGCCGGCAGCCCTTTGGAGCCGGCAGCCCCAGAACCATCAGCCCTTTGGAGCCATCGGCCCCGGAGCCATCGGCCCCAGAGCCGGCAGCTCCAGAGCCGGCAGCCCTTTGGAGCCGGCAGCCCCAGAACCATCAGCCCCAGAGCCATCAGCCCCAAAGCCGGCAGCCCCAGCCCAGATGCGCTGTTTGAAATGCGCTCGTAATGAGCGAATGCACCCGCAGCCCTTTGGAGCTCGGGCTTCCAAACTCTAAGTGCCTTTTGGGAAGCTTTTAGGCTGAAACGTCGCTGTGGAGACACTGAAATATGAGTAAATCTTGCAAACGACACGAGTTCTAATGTTCCTCGTTTGTGTGGCGCTGCACGCTGTGCTAATGACCCGGTGCCTGCATTTGCTGCTTTGCAAAGCACAGCTCTCTGCTGTAAAACTTTCATCTAACTTGAGACGCCTCTCTCTTAACGAATTTTTTATTTGTTTACTTGTTGTTTCAGTGGAATTTAAAAGCATCAATTAAAAAAGTCCAGCCAACCAAACCCTCACCCCCTAAACAAGAAGTTGCCTTAATTTGAGATCTAATGTCATGATGGGGAAAACATTGTCCACTAAAGTGATGAGAAGTAAGGGAAGATGCTGGTATTTTGCACAGACAGGAATGCATCATTCATCTAATGTTTTACACTCACACCAGGCACCACAGCTGCATTTTCCACTCAGCTCTGCCTGGGCATGGCTCCTGTCTGTCACAGGTCAGAAATTCCTGATGTCTTTGAGCCCTGGCCCTGCTGCCTCTCCTGCTCCTCTCCTGCTGCCTCTCCTGCTGCCCTGTGCTTTGTTTGCTGCAGGCTGGGAGAGCTCTCGAGTCCGGCTGTGCCAGGCAGGGAGGCTGACCTGGCACACTCAGCATCTCCACAGTGGCTTGGAGCAGAACCTGAGCAACCTCTGTGCCCAGCTTTCCTCCTGAGCCTTGGAAAAGAGGCCAGGAATGAAAAAGAAGCAGGAGTGGACACGGAGAGGAGGAGGAGAGCCCTTGAATGAAAGGAGGAGCAGGCCAAGGCAACTGTGCAGGTGACACCTGAGGACACGGGTGTCTTCCCTGGGTTAAGGAGGGGGAGAGTGGGAGCCAAGCTGCATCCCATGGCACCTGCCAGTGCAGAACAGCTCTTTGCCTTTGTTGAGAGGAGCTGTGTGATCCTGGAGCACCACAGGCATGGGGGAAAAAAAAATTACAGTTCCTATAGCCAAGGTCAGCACTGTGGTTTCTGCTCAATCTCACAGGAGGAACAGGAGGCACACAGTGATGCTCCTGGCACTTCCATTGCCCTTCCTGCATGGAGCCCTGGGGCACAGCCACCCTTTTGTGGGGTTTGCTTTGCTCAGGAGTAGAAGAAAATACTCTGTGCCCAAACATAAATAAGCCCCCAGCACTTCTGTTTAAAAAGCAAAGACCAATATTTATTTCATGTTTATTTACAGCAGAGCTGGTGAAAACAATGTTATTAGAAAAAATAATATATGGTTATTTTTGCCTTACTCCCGAGCCAACTGGAAAGATGAAAGATAAAAGCTTAAGGGAGAAGCTGCTGATAAAAGCTGTCTGGAGTGAAATCCCTGATTTCACTGGCCCCTGCCCCTCCTCAGAGCAGGGCTGTCACAGTCCTCCAGGGGCTGGCCAGGAAATGTGTCCCCGTGGCCACCAGCCCGGCTGTGCCCGTGCTGTACTCACCAGCTGGGCTGGGGAGGGGTTTGTTTTTAATCTCCATCCTTTGGGATGTCCTGTGCCCCGCGGAGAGGGAGGGGATACGGCAGACACAGCCCTGGGTATGGAGCAGAGGAGAAGGAGCCGTGGGGAATTTGCAGAGCCATGGCAGCGCTCCCCCATCACACAGGAGGGATTCCTGTCACTGGCCTCCATCCTCTCAGTGCCAGCAGCTTCCAGCTCAGCCTCCACACAGCATGGAGCTGCTGGTGGGGAGTGGCATGCTGCAGTGCAAGGACCAAAATGAGCCATGGGAGGCCAGGCCAGAGAGGGACAGGAGTTTGGCAGAGTGGACCAGCACCTCCTGTGACCCCAAAACGACACAGAAACCTCCTCCCCCTCAATACTGCTTTTTTTAAAGCTACTCTGAGTTGCAAAACTCCATGTCAGAGCTCCAAAAGCAGACAGAATAGTGTGTTTTGAGAGCTGTAGGTCTTTATTATGGTAAAATCATAACATCTAAAATCCAATTCTGCCCTTGCTATAAATAAGTATAATGAAGAATTTAATGATATTTCCACTAAAATTAGTCAGAAGGCAAACTTTAAAAAATGACACAGATCATTAACTGGGAACATTTCTCAGAAGAGATTTGTTATATTAAAAAGGCACTGAAATTACTAGCGTTAATCAACTGTATTGTATTAAAAACCCCGTATAGATTAATTAAGTACTTTAAATATGAAGAAATAAAAAAGTGAGGATATAGAGGAGTCACAGGCTTGAAACTGGGTCTCCTGACATGCTACTTCCCCTGAACTTCTTAAGCACCTAATTTAGTAAGAATTCAGATTAAATAATTATTCTTGGCTGGTCCAAGCTGTTTTTAATCCCCTATTGCATAAGTAACAAGATTCCTGGCATCACTTTCCATTTACTTTCCTCAAACACAGATACTGGGCTCTTGTCCACGCCACACCCTGGGCTCACTTGAGTCACTAAGGGCCAAAGACAGTCAGCAAAATACATTTTATACCATTTTTGAGATATTTAGCTGAGGTTCTTTGCCTTCAGAACCTGGCACTTTGAGGAGATCTCCCGCTGGAACAAATCTGGGCTTGTTTAGCCACAGACTGCAGAGAAGAAGAGCATTGAGCTCAAACACCTTAATTTGTATTTGCCAATGAGGGCAATTTGCCTCTGCACTGCTGCTCCTTTGGGTACCAGACACTTGAAACAACTGCAGTTCAAAGTACCTCAACTTAAAAAAAAAACTAACAAAAACCCCAAAAAACCCCAAAAACCAAAACTGTAAAATAGGTAGGCTACATTTTATCTTTCTCCCTGTGGGAGCCATGGAGCATCATCTCTCTTGTCAGGGCTGAGCCAGCCTTGCACAGGTTGGGAAGGGAGGTTATCCTGTGGGTGGACAAGCAGCAGCATCAGGCCCTCAGTGCCCTTGGTAACACAGCCAGCAGCTCCAGGAGTGCACATCCCTCTCCTATGGCAGCACACCCCACTGGCAGGTATATTGTACACACAATTAGAATATCCACTGTCAGCTCCTGCAGAAAAATGTGCTTTACTGTTACAGCACAGGAAAAGCGAACTTGTATTTTCCTGTTTGGGTTTTTTTGCTATGTTTTGTGCTATGTTGCGATGTTTTTTCCAGATCCATTTGTACCAGGGGTATTTCAAGGACTGGAAAAAATAACAGAGGTGCTCCCTCAATCTGCAGCACTTGGACTACAAAGGAGGATCTGTAAGAGGTCAGCAGCTTTGCTGCCTCACCCTACCTCCAAGAGAACCAGTAAAAGTGGCTTTTCTTACAGACAGACATACAATTAAATTTCTACATGAAGAAAACTTTAACCAGTCTTCTTCCCATCCTGTCCATGCAAAGTCTCAGCCAGTCTCCTGAACAGGCTGAGGGCTGACCAACAGAAACCTGAAGCACCTGTACATTCCTCCCAATCCTGTGTGCATACAAAAGAAATTTCCTCCAGAGACCCTTTGCTTTGCAAACTGCTCCTGAAAAGGCAGCACAGAAGTAAAACCTTTTACTGGTTTAAACTAAACATTCAAACTTGAAATCTGGGAGACTTAGAATTTTTTTAATGGGCTTAGTATTAACAAAATAAAATAAAAAATATAATTCTGGTGCAGTTTGACTGGCTCAGTAGCAGGTATTATCATATATCCTTGTCTCCCACTTTCTTATTTCAATTGTGTGGTGCTTTAAATGCTGCTGGATAATACAGCAGAGTGTGTGTCAGAAACAGGTCACCAGCTGATTTTCTGCAGCTGCTTTATACCAAAATATATTCCTTAAAACTCAAAAGCTCTTCAGCCAAGTCCTCAATACTTGAGGAGCTGTTGTATGTACCAGGTTTGTTATAGTGCAGCTCACATTCTGGGCACCTCTTTAGCTGTGTGATAAAAATACTGACAGAGATTCATGTAAAATGCAATAACCTAAAATGCTTGTAGCCACATACTATCACTGAAACAGAATGTACAAATTTTATTTTATTTTATTTTATTTTATTTTATTTTATTTTATTTTATTTTATTTTATTTTATTTTATTGAGACGCTGAATCAGAGATTGCTTTCACCTGTGAAATTTACCTCAGTGGACACACTTGTAGTTATATTAATTAAAACATCTAGACACTGTCTCATAGGTTTATGCTACATGCAAAACATTTTTTTCCCCACAATTATTTTTAAACTGGATATTTTTCAAGCTTGGATTTTTGCTTTTTCCTAATCATTGTTCCTATTTTTTCCTGCCTTAACACAGTTTATTTTGCTATTGGTCAGGGAGTAAGATAAAAGCCAGAAAGGAGTTACACCTGCAGGTAAAGGCTGGAAGGAGCTGCAGCTGTGTTTTACCTCCCAGGCACATTCCAGGGTTGATTCCTAAGGAAGAAAAGCTGCTTGTGAGGAGCTGGGTATTAAGGAGAGGCTTTGTGGTGCAGCAGTTTCTGCTCCTGTGGGTGGTGTGGTGGCTGTAAGGTGGTTTGTTAGGCATGGAGGAATTGTGAGATTCAGAAGGCACTTTCTCTTTTGGGAGAAAAGTATTTTCTCTGTGAAGACAATACCTGGATGGCTGTTGCTGGATGTGAGCCCCTTTTTGTTTTACTTTTGAACTTTTGTTGAGAGACATAGAAGAAAAAAATCTCCATCTTGGAGATGATTCTGAGCAGGGAGGAGGTGGGTGAAGGGTTGAGATTGAGCTGGTGGAAAGGGGAGTGTGGGGGGCAAAGTATTTTAGGTTTTGTCTTTGTTTCTCACGATCCAAATCTATCTTAATTTGCTATAAATTAAATGAGTCTTATCCACGCTTTAAGTTAAATCTTCTCTGTCTGGGATGGCAATTGATGATTGCCCTTGCTTCATCTCCACTCACAAACTTCTTCTGTTTCCATCCCCCTTGTCCTGCTGGGAGGGAATCTGCCAGTGGCAAAGGCTCAAGGTGTTGGAGGAGTATCTTGGAATTGGACCTTTAGGCCTAAAGAAAGAAGGAAAAGGGTTGTGAGACCAGAAACAGGGAGGGTCACCTGAGCAAGAGGGAGAAAAAGGTGTTTGGCTGAGAAGGATGAACTAATTGGGGACTATTGGTTTCTAAGCAATTTAATCAGCTAGGACTAATGCCACACAAGGCTTACAGAAGTTAAAAGTTAATGCAAACAGTGAGTTTTGAAGAGTACTTGGGAAAGAGGCAGATGATGCTCTAAGGGTCCCTTTAGGCCTAACAAAGGCACTTTTGTTTATCCACAGTCCAGTAGGCAGTAAAGCCTAATGCTGAACATCTCCACCACAGCCCAGGGTGAGCTGCTAGCCACGATTTCAGCTGGGTTTGGGGGTGTGGGGTCTGCAGTGGTGTGTGTCTCATGCAGTGGCACTGTGCAGGGTGCCTGGTCACCAGCTCCTGCCACAGCACGTCTGCTTGCATCAGCTTGGATGGAGTGCTTGGGTTATTTGTTCAGGTCCTTTCCTGGAAATGCTGCAGTGCTCAGCAGGCCACCAGCACTTCATAGTCCTCTCAGTGTCTGCCTCTGGCAGTGGTTGTGCTACTCAGATAGGGCTGTAGCCCACGAGTCTCAGTGAGTTAATGACTCACACTCTGCCTGTTTGTGATGCTCATCCAGGAGAAACGAACAAATATTTTTGCCCCAACTCTCCTCTGACTGGGTGTGAGTGTCAGTAGAGGGACTATCACTTGGTAACAGTGCATGCCATTGAGACACTTGACTAGAAATTCAAAGTGATTTAAGTTTAATTTTGGCTCAAGTATCTGTATAAACTGGAGCACAAGCACTGTCTTGGCTGTTTGTGCTTTGGCTGGAAGGTGCCAATTAAGTTCTGTAAGAGGGCAGCAAGGCCAAAACCAGAGAGCTGTGAACCCAGAGGGAGGAGAAGGCATTAAAATGGGTCAGCTGTGTCCCTGCATTGGGATAAAAGTTCCTTATTTGTGAAGCAGACTCTTACAGCCAGCAACAGCAGTGAGCTTGTGGAGGAAATATCCCTGGAGGAGTTCCTGCACTGCCTTGGAAGGAAGAGATGAAGATCATTGCTGTGCATATCCTCCACCCCACAATGGATGAACAGGTTTGAAAACTCCCTCCAAAATGCCTGCTTGCTTTCCCTGTTTGTACCCAGGGGCTTTTAATCTCTCTTCCAGTTCAGTAGCAGGAGCTTTCCATGTCTTGTTGGTGTTTTCCAGGTGATACCTGATCCCTGAAAATGATGCTAACAGCAGCAATAGAGGTGTCTGTGCTATAGGAATAAAGAAGGTGCACCCTGCAGAAACATTTGACTCCAGGCTGAATGATCCGAACATAAGTGAGCTCCAGCAAAGCTTTGTTTTCCCCTCACTGGAGATGACTGGCCCCAGCCTCCCTTTCCCTGCTGATGGAAGGTGATCATAGCTGGTTGGCAGGAGGCAGGGGAGGTCTGGATGGGAAATGTGGTGCAATCACACCAAGATGTACTTTCAGTGCAAGCCATCACAGTGGAAGTGCCTCGTATTCAGACAGAGCTACAAGTGCAGTGTGGCAATAAACAGGCCTGGAAGTTACTGTGTCTCAGTGATGACTGAGGCCCAGGCACAGGCAGTGTGTCCTTATGGCCATTAAAAATGTGTTTAGAAGAGAAAAATAATAGGCAATCTCTGAGTTGCTGAGATTTTCAATTGTCTGAAGTGGTGCAAGGAGCCAGCACTTCTTAATGAGGTTTTGTGGTTTCACTGCACGTGTTTCATTTGAAGGTAAGGAGTATTTGCACAGGCACTAAAATAGAGTGGAGAAGAACTGTATAGAATTTATGCTGCCCCTGGGGTTAAGAGTGTCCATATCTGACGGTTTATGTCCACCTTTCCTTGCAGAAATGATTGCAGGGTGAATTTTAAGTACTTTATCATGTGCAGGATTTGTAAATGCACAGGAGCTGGGTTAGGGCTCTTGTGCTTTTAAGGTGGCTGCTGTAAGCCTGGTGCTCTCAGAAATCATGCCCACCTATGCAGCAGGTTTAGTTTCAAGATGAACAGGCACTTGTGCTGCCTAACTCTGAAACTGCCCCAAAATTAGACTTCATATGTAGAAACTGCGAGTCAGCACATTAGAGTTGGAGTTTCTGAAAACAGGAAAAAGATTTCTAATGAACACAGAACCAGTTAGTTTTTATTTAATTTCTCTTGCTTACAAGGTCAGTGATAGCTTTAGACATAAATAATTCTGAAAAATATCATTTTTTACCCTGAAACTTTGAATAAAAAAAAAAAATTGTGTAAAGAAGCTTAATTGGAGCCTGTGACCAGGAACTTTATTGGAATGTTTTGGGTGCTTATCCAACCAGTGAGTGCTCAGAAATGCAGCAGTTGAGCAGCAGTTAGTGCTAGTGGTGAACAGCCATCATGGTGTTGTTGTTATGTTGCAGTGTGAATGTTCTGCCATGCAGAACGGCTGGCTCTGTTTGTGTGCAGCGATTGCCTCAGAGGGAGGGAGGAATGCCTTTGTGGAGAATCCCTCTACAGCCTAAGGGCACATTCCCCGTGCTGCAGGGCAAGTTCAGCACCCTGAGTTTGGGAGCAGGACTTCACCCTGCCCTTCCTTAAAAATGTGTCTGCATCTCCTCTGCTCCTACCCCAGCCCTTTTTTATTTAATATTTAACTCAAAACTAGAGTTGCACACAAATGAGAAGCTGAAATGAGAAAGGATCATTGCCAGCACTGTGTTTGAAACTATTTATAAACCAGAACAGGTCAAACCCCTGAATCACAGTGACCTCTTCCCACTCAGGCATTCAGCCCCTGTTAATGGGCTTCAATTTCTCTGAGGTGCATAAGGAAGTTGGATTAACATCTCTGAGCATTTTGCCACTTTCTGACAGCACTATAAGCTACAGTCTGGGGACTGGATTCCCACACAGGGTAGACACTTGAACAAAAGTACAGCTTTAAGATCATCATTGTTTTGACCTTTCTTCTCCTTTTCTGCTCAATTCCTACTGTGATCAATCAATAGCTGCTGTGGGAACCCTGGGTCAATATAATTTAAACTGGTTAGTATGTCAGGATGCTGCCACTTCAAATACTGCAGCAGTCAAACCTTGCTGTATAAATAGAAAAATCCCACGTAGCAGAAAGGAGGCAGATATTTTTCTTTGAAACACTTCTGAGCTGACAAGTCTGGATTTATGCTGATATAAATTATTCTCATAAAAACAGAAACAAAGATCCTTGGGAGAGCTGCTTCCCTAATCTCAAGCAGATCTGAGGAGAAGCCCAGAGGATGGGTGTGAGTGTGTGAGACCTGGCTTTGTGTCTCCCTCCCAGCTTAGGCTGAGGTGCTCTGGTTCATTAAACCCAAACATGGAGCAGGTGGACCCCAGACTTCTGGCTTAAGAAAGCAGTGAGAGTTTGTTACAAAACTCCTTGTTTGACCAAGGTTTTGTTTTTGTCTTGTGAGAAAAATGTCTTGTCTTGGTGGTGGAGCTCTGGAGCACCTGTAGGTGTTGAGAGGTGTTCAGGCTGCACTTGCCATTGGGGAAGGGCTCCCCTCTCTGGGATTTATCCAAGGTATTTACTATTTTTTTTGTAAACAAAGAAAATCTTAGCTTGCAGACTTAATGGAAAACATGAACCATCTGTGAATGTTACTTGCAGCTCATTTACTTCATTGGCAAATATTAAACGGTGTTGTAAAGATCCACTGAAATTATGGAAATGGGTTTTAACATTAAAATCAAAGTGCAATTAGAACATTTCACTGCATAATTGTTTGGCAGACTAAGCCAGCAAGCAGGAGATACCCAGCTTTCTGATTTATTGGTCACAGGTTGTTTCTTTAGAACTACAGAAGCCAAGATACATTTTTGTATTTATAGTTTTTAAGTGATGTGCACAATTATAAAAAGGCAGCACTCACACATCTTGGGGTTTATTTTGTATGACTGTGTTTTACATTTCCAACCTGTGAGCTCTGTGTTCCCTAACCAGCATAAATTGGAACCTGCAGGATTTAGAGGCAGGGGTACAGACAGCAGCAGCTTCATGTGTACAACCTCCTCTGGAACATACACCTTGTTTGGTTTAATTATTGTTATTCAGACAAAAGAAAAAAAGGTTCCTCACCAGTGTGGCCCAGAGTGTTTTGTAGATATACACCACATTATAACAGACTTATAATCAATCCCAATACATACTGGTTTTTACATCTGCAGAACTGAAGAGATTTAAAGAAAAAACACAGGTCTAGTGTTGGAATATCTAAAAATATTATATACATATGTAAAATATAGTGTTAACATGTATTTGCCCAAAGCATGTTACAAATAGTCTCTGCTTTGCTGTTTCCTGAGGAACAATGAGGGATTATGATAGGTGAGGGCTGGCCAGTGGTGCATGGAATCCTTGTGCTTTTCATTTATGTGTGGGGTGCTCAGAGTAAGAATGTATTTACTGTCTCATGCAGCTGAGCACTAGGGGCTCAGCCCTGGGAATGAAGTAACATGTAGTTGAAATTACTGCACAGTTCTTTTTAGTGCAAAAGCTTTTCAGAGACTGTCTTTTCCTGTTCAGTGTGTGTATGATAAGGTCTTATTTGTGACTGGGTTCCCAGGTGCTGTTGTAATGCAAATAATTGTATTTTTTTAATGCACTCTGTGAGCTCCAGTGTTGCTTCAGGAGTAAATATTTGAGTACCTTTAATATTGAACACTTGCTGAATGCCTTGGAACTGCTGCTATAACTGTTTAGTTTATTTGTGGAATAATGTTAGTCTTGGGGGGGAAAAGAGAGTCTGTTTTTGAGATGGTGTTTGGGGTCCTTGGTGCTATTCTGGGTAGGCTGAACAATTACAGCAGGCTATTCCAGCACTGAGGTGAAATGATACTGGAATATTGCTCCTGTGGGGGCAGAGGTGTGCTGCCAGTCAGTATTAGGTGACTTCTCAGGGAGCACTGCTGCTCTGTGGAAATGCACTGAGCTGCTCCAGCTGAGCTGTGCAGTCTCTGGGCACTGCAAATTACTGGAGAAGCAGAAGAGCAACTCCTGTAGCTCTTAGCATTACAGGTGGTGCAGGCATGAGGTATACTCCCATAAGCACACAAGGATGATGCTAAAATCCAGATATTTCCATGCTGTTTGGCTCAAAGGCCAGGTGTCCTGTGGCTCCTGCAGCAGTCAGGGTCCTCCAGCTGCACAGTGATGCTGGTGCTGGGGGCCTCTGGCTCTTGGTGCAGCTTGGCCTCTGTTCATCTGGGCAAGAACATGGATTTCTTAGCAAATGGTTTAAAAACAGAAAGATATGATCTCTGATTGCTTCTGCTTGTTCATTTTAATATGAGTGGATTTCAGTCTGGTTTGGGCATGAAAAGCAATTTTTCCTCTGATGGGGGTTTTACATTCCAAACTCCCATGGGTTGAGGCTGTTACTAGCACATTGTTCTTTGGTTGTTGAACTCCTGAAGCAAGAAGCAGCTGGCCATTGTTCATGTCTCACCTGCTGGCAGCTGTAAATCAAGCCCTTCAGCTGGCTCTTCACAGCACCATGGCACTGTGTGCCCCTCTCTGAGCTCAGTCTCTGGGCTGAAGCAGCCCCTGCCCCTGCTGCAGCCTCCAGGAGAGGTGGGCAGTGCTGGTGACAAGGCAGAGGCTTGGAGCTGTGGTGTGTGCTCAGGGTCTGGGGGAGGGGGTGGGACCTGCAGGCCAGCAAGGCAATTTCTACCCTGGTGCTGTGTGAGCAGCTGACACACACAGAGTCTGTCACACCTCTGAGACCTGAGCTCCTTCTGGGGCTGGACAGCACCCTGTGGGTCCCATCTGTGAGATGCTCTGTTAAGCAGTTCTCCCTTTGTGGTTTTAGATGGGGATCTCTGTCACAGCTCAGTGAGTTGAGACATGTGGGGGCTAAGGCCAAGGGGTTGTTCTGTGCATTCTGGGCCATTCCCCTCATTCATGTGCTGCAGGGTTTAGTGTGCAGGGGCTGGCAGGCTCCTTTCCTCACCACCAGTAAATACATGGATCAAACACAACATTTCTTTAAAGGTAAAGAGCTAAAAAAAGATAAATCTCAGCAAGCCTCATGCAAATGAGCCTGCCTTCTCAATGCAATTTCCCTAAAACACCAACACAGCACAGGTCTTTGTAATGTGATAAATCAGCTGAAGCAGCAGGAATTTAACTGAAGGAATAGCAACTTTTTTTGAGCACCTCTGGAGGTTAATTGATGAAAGGATTTTGAGTTGATAAACACAACATGAGGATTTGGATGTGTTCTCTCAGATGAAAACCTGTGCAGTCTGTGCTGCAAGATATTTATTTAACAAGCACTGTAAGTATGAACGTCTAAGATGATAATTTCTTCTCCTGAAAAAAAAAAGACTTGATTTCAGTGTGACATATCCCACTATCACTGTGACATCCCAGATAATTTCAGATCCCTTCAGGGGTTTGGTGTTTAGATACGTGTACTTGCTGATCCATGGAGGAGATGGAGCAGGAAGATGACCTCAGAGCTGTGAATCCCCACGGATGGGAAGCAAACAAAAAGGAATGGACTAAGGCAACTTTGCAATATGAAGCTGGCACATGGTGATGATAAACAGTCAACACTGGCACAAGGCTCTTGTTTAGCTTTCAACTGAGTTAGTCTTGCTGCTACCACTGGGAAAACTAATAACATAACAAATGAAACTATTGTTCAGTTTCATTAAAAAGAAATCTGATAAGATGGGGAAAATTGAATTAGCCAATCTCAATAGAGTTGCTGCTTGTTGGAGCAAAAGCAATATCATCTCTAATAGAATATGTCCCAGATAGTTTTGGCTGGCCCATGCAGCCATGCAGTGAGCTCTGCCTGCAGATGCTGGCACAGCCACGCAGCAGGCTCATGTGAGCATTAGTGGGTCAGCACTCTGCAGCTCCAGCAGCAGCTCCACGGCCAAGGCTGGCAGTGGCACTGGTTACATCCAGGAGATGAATTGATTTCTCTTGGCAGAGCAGGTTGAGGCTTCCTTCCAGTGAGGCTGTGGTGCCCCTGCTCTGTGTGTCAGGTTCCTCCCCTGGAACCTCACAGCCCAAATCCCCCACTCTGGCCATGGCTGTATCCACTCTGCCAGGGTTGGGAACCTCTTGGATTCCTTTTCTGAAACTGCAGCTTTGGAAACCACGTTGAAAGACGTTAAATTCCAGGCCTCTTGATGCTCTAGGGCAGTTTTGGTTTTATTATGGCTTTGTGAGTCCCCTGGCAGAGCCCCAGCAGGACAGAGCTGTCCAGGACTGTGCACTCTGTTACAGTGCCTGCCTGAGTTCAGGGGGCTGAAAGCCTTGCATCACTTGTTGAGTGGTGACTCAACAATATTAGAGCTGAAATAATGAGTGCCTGCTCATTTTATTGGAACACAGAGATATTGTGATAACACCATTAACACAACAGCCTTGTTACTGGGAGCTGTTTGGGTTCCTCAGCTACCCCTGTCACTTGCCAAGGGACACCTGCAAGGTGGGCTGGCAGGACATATTGCAAATTTGTAGAGCTCATAAGATCCCAGAGACTGCAGAGATGTCCTGGACACCTTTGGTAACTGGGTGGGTGCAGTTCAGCTGTGGGATGTGAATCATTGCATTTGCCCAAGCACAGGAATTCAGTGCTTGTTGGTAGAAGCTGAAGGGGAAGGGGACCAAGTTAAACTGACTTTTTGGTTTTTTCTCCCATAATTCAGAAGGACAGAGAAGTGCTGGATTACAAGAAGACAGTAATAATGTATGGAGGAGTTTTGAGGGGTTTTTTTTAACAAACATGCTAAGTGCAGGCTTTGAGGCAGTGTGGAATGGGGGGGTGAGGCAGGGGGGACACAAAATTCAGTGACAGTACATTTTAGGTAGGATCAACATATTTTATATGTAGCATAAACACATACATATGCTGTTTGGCCACAATAATGATATTTAAGGAGATTGATCTGAATATTTTCAGAGAATTACCTAGTTAGTGTTAAACTCTTTGACATCTCAGTATCAGAATGTCTCAGAATTCAGTTCAGTTTCCTTATTTCTTCTTAAATTAGGGTTACTTAATTCTGAATTAAAGAATTACAAATGTGGATTTTATTCTGCTAGAATTAATTTTCCAGAGCTGCTTTAACTTGTTTCTGTTTTAGAAGGCTTCTGGCTGGCTTCTGCTAATCAAAACAGGGTTGCTATGAAGAGGTTTTCTTGTTCCTTGACATGGTTTTCTGGGGACTTTAAAGCACTGCAGTGGCTGTTTGGTAATGCTCTATTACTTGTAGCACCTTCTAAAATATCTCTTATGTCATCTCATTCTTGAAGAAGTGGTGCACTCTGTTCAGGTTTAAATAATATGTTATCAGATTCAAAAGCTTACTGTCCTTAGATGATCAGAGTGAACTACTTCATTTTCAGTGTGTGAGGAAATGAAACATTTTGTAATAGAAACTTAAATCTCCTGCCTGTGGAATGGAATGACCTTGTGTGGTACAAGATTTACATTTAAGCCAATGGGCACTAAAACCTGCTATGCACAGCTTTGTATTTCCAACTAGCTGTAACTCCATTTTGTTAAATCAAAATGGAAATTGTGTCCTGAACATTTTTATTTTAGTGGATTTAAATATAGCCGTGTAAATAAAACTATTGGATGACAGAGAAAAAGAGATTTGAAGAGTAATATATGTTGGAGAGAGTGAGGATGTGTGGAAATTGTAAGAGAGAAAAGGTTCTTGAGCTGCCAGTGGGATGTTCCTGAAATGTGAGTCAGCAACAGGGAGATGGAGATGAGTGGAAGTTTGTGAAATTAGAAAACAGCTGGAAAGGGTTCCCAGGAGGCTCCTCCATGGCAGCCTGTGGCCCTTGCAGCAGCTGCAGGACTCTGCTGGAGCAAGGACTTAAAAAAAATAAAGATCTTTCCAGATTATAACCTTTGACAGCGTTATTTGCTCCTCTTCCATGTGTTCAAGGGCAAACTGAGGCCCTTCTTTTTCCTATTTTCTGACTTGTTTGGTCTGCAGAGGCATGACTGACATTTAAATGTGATTTGAAACCCTGTGCAGAACTCTCCTGGTGTTACTGAGGATGATGAGCTGGTGTGGTTCAGACTTCAGCTCTGTACTCAGCAAAGTGGCTGTTGGGAACCCCAAGTCCACCAAAATGCTGCTGCATCAAGGCAGGGTTTGCTAGAGGAGAGAGAAAACGTGGTTTCCCTTGGGATTTTGTCCTGCAAAGCCCCATCTCAGCAGCTGCAGTGCTTTCCCCCACGCTGGGCTCGTGGCTGTGGGCTGGGCTGCAGCAGCAGGCTCTGGGTGCTGCACTGGGTGTGCTGCACTGGGTGTGCTGCCTCGGGTCCTGCAGGGCTTTCCCTTAAATCCTTGCAGGGGTGCAGGGGGATGAGTAACAGGAGACACAGCATTAACTCGTGTCTGTCCTCTCTGCCAGAATGAGCAGTGTACAAATGTCACTCAGGGGTTAAATGTACCCTCCCATCAAATTGGGAGACTTTTTAAAAGTTTTTTAAAGTTATTGGAGGTACAAGGGCACGTGTGGATGGGNACACTCAGGGGTTAAATGGACCCTCCCATCAAACTGGGAGACTTTTTTAGGTGGTACAAGGGCACGTGTGGATGGGCAGTGCCTGTGGATGTCATGACTGAGGCATCTTCCTATTTCTAGTGTTGATGTGGAGTCCAATACTCACTTTAATTATAGTGTTGCAGCTTTTGTAACTTTGGAGAAACTGCTCTGCTGGGAGAGAAAATAAAGTAAGTTGAGTTTTTTTAGGCATATATTAAGGAAAACTGAAGAAGTACAGCAGTGATTTGCCTGTAAAACTTCATGAACATCACAGCTTTTCAAATGCTTTTAGACATGATTTTGAAATATTTTAACCTGAAGCAATGTAATCTTGATAGATACACTTCCTATCAGTGTCTCTGGCATGACTTTTTATTAACTGGGCCTATGGCATCTTTAAGGAACATCCCCTAACTTCAGATCTGCTCAAATGCAGATGGAGGCAGCTTTGATGGAAGGGAGTTATTGTTAATATGTGATGATGAAGTTATGTTAGTATATGATCATATGTTAATTTGTTAATGAGTAATGGTGTTGAAGAGCTTTTTCTCAGCTGAGACCAGGAGGAAATTAATTCTTTCCTCTTCTTTCTTCTGTATTTGTTACATGTTGTCTTTATCCACTTTGCTTTTTCAGCAATACCATTTTAGAAGCTTTTAGAAATAATGGCCACATTCACATCAAATTGTGAATTCAAAGGTTGATAGAATCTGCTCCCTCAGCTTACTTGGGAATCTCAGGAAATCCAGCTGCTGTTGGGTAGTGCTTTGTGTGCTGTGAGAAACCCCATCCTCCTGATAGGGAGCAGACAATAGATCCTGGCAGTGCATGACTGCTAAAACATTACTGAGCTAGCAAAATTCACAATAATGTCCTGGGCTCCACTTCAGCATTTTCATTTATTGAAACCTGCAGCACAGGTAACCAATTTTGCTGTACAGTCACTTTGGATTTCCTGCCTAAACTACACACTTTCAAGAAACAGACTTTACCAGAGTTGATAATTACCAAACCAAACAGAATGTGTATGTGTATTTATTTGAAGGACTAAATGGTTTTTTATTGTGTGCTATACCTGTACAAGTTCCCATAAAGAGAATAATGATTTTTGGTACCTCTCTTGGCTGGGCATTGTTACTCACTAGCTTAAAGCTGAGCTGTGTTTGAGCAGGACTCATTTCCCTCCCATGACTGTGTTGTTCCTGCTGTGGTGCTTCTGCCAGCCTCTCTGGCCAGGTGCTCTGTTACCTGTCTGGGGGCCAGCAGTCCCCTAAAAAGGCATTTTTGTCTCGTGCAGCCATCCCCAGCCTCTTGACCTGAGCCACAAAAGAACATCCTTTTCCTGTGCACTGGTCACACCAGCAGGACCCAGTCCTGTTCCTGCTTGGCACAGTGGAAGCTCTGGCAGAACAGAGGACCTGAGAAGCCTCTCCTGTAGCTCCTGGACAGTGGCAATCCAAAAGGAATCCTCTCTTTAAATGTGAATGTATGTACCTTTAGGTTAGAGTGAGCTTATGAAATAGAAGTTACAGCACAGAGTCCTACCCAGGCAGTTGTAGCTTTTTTTTTTTTCCCTTAAAGCTTGGGAATAGTTGTCACATCCAACTTCCTCTCCTGGTTAAGGAAGAACTGCTGACCTCCATTCCTAAATACTTTTGTGCATCATTATCTTCCAACTCTTCTATCATCTCCTCATCTTGCTTTTTGGACTTAAATAGATTAATTTCCTTTGATCCTATTGCTTATGAAAGTGGATTTTTTTGGTGGTTATTATTTTTTTTAAACTCTATTTTACCCCAAGTCTCTTTAATCTCTGAGAGAAATATAGCCTTGCCTGGCTCTTGGGGTCTATCCAATTCTTCTCCTACCAGTGGTTCTGCTAAGATTTCTTTTCAGACTTCCACTATTTCACTGTACACACATTCCAGGCACTGTGAGCACCCTGAGTGTTTGGGGAGGAATGGTAAATAGGAGTTGGGTAACGCTGTGTACCAGATGTGTCTGTGTGGCTGAAGCCTCCCCATGGATAATGCATATTAAGAGGAGGAGTGGCCTCTGCAGCTTTAAAATTAAAACCAGCAGAGCAAGCGTGCTCCCGTGGTTGTTACCTAGATGATCACTAATTGGGAGTGAGAGCATTGTGTGGAATAAATAACACAAAGGCAGCTTGATAGCACCTGTCTGGTGGTGGTACATCAGGTGTTGTGCTGGGAGGGAAACAGGGCACACAACTTTTCACAGCTACACTTGGTACTCCAGGTAAGTCTAATGCAAATGAGGGAGAAATTGGTGACATTAGACTAATAGCACTGCTTAGTCTGTAATAGTCTCTACTTAATAATGACTCTGTAGTTAAAATTTTCAGATGAAGGCTGGAAACTTTGCTCCACGGGAGGCCTCATGGCTTTGTGTCTTCTGTTCTTCTGAAATGAATATTCAGGCTAAGACAAATCAGGGAGTACAATGAAAGAAGATAAACATCTAATGCTTCCAGGGGGAAGATCCTCTCTGACATAAACAGCAGCTGCACACAGAGGTCCTTGAAATGACAGCATGTTGATGTGTCTGTGTAAAACAAATACAGGCAAATTTAAGTCCAATGCCTTCTGTAACATGAGACTTATACCCAGAATTCCTCACCCATGGATATTCTTCCAGTCACCTTATGTGTAAGTTTAGGCCACAACAGGGACTGATTCCTTTTGCCAACATGTCCAGCTCCCACCTCAATGCTATGAGAAAAGGTGACAACTCAGTCATTATTTTTTATTGCAATCCCAAGTCAGGCATTATAATAGTAATCAGCAGTGGAGAACAGACGCATAGCCCAGTTGGCTTCTAATTGATAATCCAGTTCCAAGGAAAACAAATTTCTGAACTAGATCAACTCCTGTTGAATAAATGATTAAGGCTCCAACAGATATCCTGCCTGTGTGGTGATAAAATGGCAACACTCCTGGTTGCCTTTCCATTTGTGATTTGCCCATAGTGATGACAAACTCTTTTTAGCTGAGTGCACTGCTCATGGTGCAGGTTCCTGTCAAGGTGAATTTGATTCATTTTACCTTATTGCACCAAAGTTTAAATCATGTCATTTCTATCCGTGGCTACATGGGGTTGATTTGTGGCACATGTCTAACTGGAGAATACATAACAGAAGATTGATTACCATAGCATTTCTAAGAGTGTAATGATAACTTTTTATGGCTTTCAGCTCTGTCATTGTGCTGGTGTCACAGTGTTCTGAAAGGAGTTTGGGATCTCACTCGTCACACTACGCAGGAAAAGGAGGTGGGGACAGGAGCAAAATTCAAAAGAGCTGGGAGGAAATCACATTTCTTCATTAGGTTTGCCTGCAATGCAAAAACTATCAAAATAAACAAATGTTTCAGCACACCCTACAGAAAAGAACATATTTAAGGCAGCTCCACAAAGGGCTGCCAAGGAGGAAACTGAAATCTGTATATATGAGTGTTAATGAAATGTTAAAGATACACGGAGATTTTAAATATCTGGATTTTGGAAGGTTGGTTTTCATTTTGGCTTTGATGTGACTGTGTGAGGTGTGATTTCTGCCTGTGACCATCCTTTCAGATACTCAGTGGTTCCACTTTTGAAAGCTGTGAGTGATTTGGGTGCACATTTCAAGGCATCAGAGCTCCCAGGGTTCTTCAAAACCTCTCAGCTCTATGGTCTGTGTGGGTTTCTCATACTGACAAAAGAGCTCACTGACACTTTTAAAGCTGCTTAAAGCCTGTGCTAGCCAGCATTCAGAATCTAAGCAGATAAAAGAAATACCAAGTAGATGAAAATTAAAAGATACCACAGAAATTCAGTCGCAGGTCTGCAAACGTCTCTGATATTCCAAGTTCCTTGATTCCTTCTCTTCAGAGGCAAAAAAATTTTATTCTATCCTTGACTTTTCCTTGGCTATGCTATGTCTCTCTTTTTAAATTTCTTCTGGATAATGTGACCCAAAGAGAGAGAAAAAAAAAAAACCCAAGAAAGTTTTTCAAGTGTGGAATTTGCCTCTGCTCTAAATCATGGGGGAAAAGGCAGTGCTCACTCCAGAAGGAAGGGAGGAACTGGATGTTGTAGGAGATCAAACAGAACTCAACAGGCTAAAGATGGATGCTCTGTATCAGGAGAAATCCTAAAAATGTCTCTCTCCTTCTAGAGCTGATCAGATGCATAAAGGTCCATTAAATGTGTCTCAGTGTAAATATTCAGGGATCTTCCTGAAGTGAAGGTTTAGTGACAAACTGGATGGTTTCTAAGTTATATTTCCAAGTTTGTATCTTCATTTTTCCCTTTGTTTTCCACCAGGAAAACTGTGTTTTCTTGGAGGACAGGCAGGTCTTTGCTGGTGGCCACAGCATATTTTATTGAAACCACTGAGCTTACCTTCTGTTTTCCTTTCCTTCCAAATTGGAGTGAATTATCTGTCCTGCTTAATCCTGATAGCCAAAGCCATGGAAGCTGCTCTCCAATGAGTGGACTGAACTCCAAATGCTGTTGGACTGAGGGTCAACAGAATCCTGGCTTGTATCAGAAGCTGTGACCCACCAGGGAGTGACTGTCCCCCTGTGCTGGTCAGGCCCCACCTGGAATCCTCAGGTCAGTTCTGGGCCCTGCACAGCAGGACATTGAGGGGCTGGAGCGTGTCCAGGGCAGGGAATGGAGCTGGGGAAGGGCTGGAGCACCAGTTTGTTAAGGAGTGACTCTGAGGGGCTCAGCCTGGAGAAGATGGGGCTCAGGGGAGCCCTCTCACTCCCTACAGCTCCCTACAGGAGGGTGCAGCCAGGTGGGGAGCAGGGGCTTCTCTTGAGTAACAAGGAATAGGACAAGAGGAAATGGCCTTAGACTGCACCAGGGGAGGTTTAGACTGGGTATGGGCAAGAATTTCTTCACTAGAAAGGGTGGCCAGGCAGTGGCACAGCTCCCCAGGACAGTGGTGGAGCCCCATCCCTGAAGAGATGTAAAAGATGTGGAAGTGGCACTTGGGGACAGGCTGAGCCTTGGCAGTGCTGAGTCAATGATTCCACTCTGATGATCTTGGTGGTTTTGTTCAACCAGAACAATCCTGTGATTCCCTGAAATGCAGGTGCTGAGGTTGATCAGCTGTGATGGGAACTGTGAGTTTCAAATGTCCCCTGTAAGCAGCAGGTGCTGCTTTGGCAGAATCCTCTGTTTCTGATCAGCTCATGGCTCCAAATACCTGCAAACCACAAAGGGTAACAAGATCCACCTTGTCAAGGATCACTCAAATACAGTGATCATGTTTTCACTCAGTGTTAACTGGGCCTTCCTGTTTGTACTGCAGTGTTTGCAAGCACTACTCATGAGCTGGGGAAGTTAATTAAGCTCTTGAAATAATGTGTACTATGCTTCAAATTAAAAACAGATTTGTCTTAAGCACTGTACAAAGGCACCAGGGACTGGGTTGCCATATCCTTTGAAGATACAGTGATCAGAAAACCACACTGACCATTAATTGAGTGCTAATGGCAGGTATTACTATTTGGAACTAATTACTGCTTATTTTATATATATATATATATATATGTATCTATAAATAACTGTGCACCCCAGGCATTTAAATAAAGTGTCTGGTTTCATGAATACTGATATTGTTTTTACAACACATTTCCTAGTTGTTTTCAAAAGTTCTACAAAGTATTCCCTGAGAGTATTCCTGCTATTGGTGGGGTTTCCCAATCAGGAATGGTTAAAAGAGCTGTTCTTGTTGAATTTTTTAGTTTGTGTACATTTTACTTGCTGCTCCAGTCATTCTGTAGATGCTGCTTCAATTTAATTGAAACTTGTATTTTCAAAGAGGAGGGAATGAGTAAAAATCTGTTTTCAGTGGCTTAGTTCATGCTGATCAGCAAATTAAATCATTTGCTGTCCTGAGCATAGATAGGAAGAAGATTGAGAATTCTCTGTACTTCGTGGCCAAACAATTCCCAAATATGCATCAAGCTGTAAAGAAAAATCTCTGTTTGAAAGAACTGACCTAACTCTTGTCTGCCTTGTACCTCCCACCTTCTACCAAGGGTTTTCTGGGGCTGGTCAAGGTGGGCTGAGCTTGGCAAACCCTCCCCTTTGCATGGCAGAGCAGGCACTGCCTCTGAGGAGTCAGACACCTGCCAACTGCTTTGTACTGCTGGGAACTACAGCCAAGGAGCTTTCCAAAACTACAGGAAAGCACTCTTTGACAGTTGATGTTGTTTGAAAGTTAAGTGCAGCATCAATTGAGAAGGTTGGGCAGGGAGGGCTGGATCATGGACAATTATATTGTTCCAGGGAGATCTGGGGATTGATGCTTGGTTTTGATTAAAGCTGTTCACTGTTCAAGGAAAATTAAGTTCTACTTGCCCAAATTATTTATGGTGTGGACCATGTGCCTTACATCACACACTCTCTCTGGTCACTGAGTGATAAATCCATGTGATAGAGGTCTCTAAAATGCATGGGAGCTGCAGTAGGGAGTGAAAAAGGGTAAAAGAGGGAATAGGGCAGGAAGTCAGACTTGACAAGAGGTTTTTTTGTTTGAAAAGCTTTGAGAAAATAATCTTAGGAATGTCCCATGCAGCAAAAAATCCAAGGCCAGTTTTGCAAGTATCTGTGTGATTTTGTAGCATCTTCCAAGGCTGGTGTGCAGTGTTTGCATACCTGCCTCTGCTGCAGGGCCCTTCAGGAGGCTGCTGTAATTGTCCCCTTGGGGCCTGGGGGTGTGCAGCTCTCTCCAGAATCGCTTCACTGAGCACTCCCATGACTTCAGCTGCTCTTCTCTAATTACTGATGAGAGTGGGGGAGGACCCTCTGAATTTCAGCTGAAGAGCTCATCTCTCTTAAGCTAAGCACCACTTCATAGTAAATTTGGTTAATTTTGTTTTCTTTTGCTTGTTTTTAAAGGAAGAAGAGGGAAATGGTGGTATAACATTCCCTTGGTAAAGGCAACACTTTTTGGTCCTATTTTCACTGTGCAGGTTGGTAGGAAATTGAGTTCAGAGTACTGAGGACACAGTTCAGGTGTTCTGAACCCTAATGTACCTGATTTACTGAGGGAGAATAATGAAGCAGAATAGCCTCAACTGCTGGAATAGCTTCACTCTATTGAATTGCATCAGTTTGAGACAACTGGGTTTGAACTGTGACATGTGAGATGGGATGCTGTGAATGGCACGGCTGTGTGCACAGCACAGCCCCCTCCTCATCCTGCCTTCCCCTCTCAGCCTCTCCAGCTTAGAATTCAGCACAAGCTTCTTTCTCACCAGTGAGAATGAATTTTGATAATCCTGGAACGTCTAGACATCTGAACTCCAGCTCCAGGCTGCCCAAGCCTGAGGTGCATCTTTTTGGAATTTCCGTCATCTACATCTTACACGACCTTTGCACTTCATGTAGTTGTTTGTTTCCAATTAAAATTTTAAGTTGTAAAAAAGGTACTAGAGAATTTGCAGTGATTCTGTGAGGGATAGATTCTGTGAGGAACTAGTTCAGGCAAAAGTGGGTTCAATTCAAGCGTGGGTAGTTTTATGGGATTGTAGGGTTTTAGTTTTATTCTCACACTCCTCTGTAATTCCTAATTTTGGACAGAACAGATGGACTGAAATTCTCTCTCTTCCCTTGTTTCCCTTCTGGGAGAAAACATGTTTGCAGGGACAGATTCACTGGTATAATTGAAGTACAGAACAGGTCTGCTGCATTTCTGACCAACTGAAATCCAGAATAAAACAAGAAAATGAGGTTTATATATTTTAACCGAAGGAAAAAATATATCCCATTAAAAATTAACATAGCCAACATAGTCATAAGGATCAAGTAATTAAGCAAAAGGGAATGATACAGAGATGTTGCATAATGCTGGATAAAATAAAGAGGAGTTCTCCTCTGAGGTGCCTTAGAAATTCTGTGCTGGTGATGTGTGAGTGTCCCTGGTCAGGTGCAAATGGGGTTTAGCTGAGCTCTGACTGAGTGCAGGGCAGTGCTGATCCAGGACCCTTCCTGCACAGCTTCTGCACACACACACAGACTGCAGCTCAGGTGGGCACAGAAGCTCACCTGTGAGCACAGAGATGAACTTCTCTGGCCAGGTGCAGAAGTGCCACACGTGTGCCCCCTCCAGTTACCAACAGAGCCAAGCAAAACCAGTTCATGCCAGGGTGAACAGAGCCCTGCCAGGGGAAGCTGCAGAGCTGATGTGTCACAAGTTGCCACAGAAGCTGTGGTGTAGCACAGGTCAGGGCTGCAGGTTCATCAGCCCCACAGAGGTCTCTGCCCTGGAGGCTTTGGCTGTGCTGCCAGCCAGAACTGGGATTCACTCGTGGCTGGTGACAGCAAACTCTGCCAGCCCCAATGCTTTTAGCACAGCCACCCACCTCCTGTGGGAATCCCCTTGGTCACAATAGGCACAGGCAAAAGTTAAGAGCATTTAGCTTTTACAATGCTCTTGTGCAAACACTTGGAAGTGAGATCCTTGGGAGGACTTGTAAACAAAGCAGCCAGGCTCAGGAGCTCTCTGGAGCTCAATATAGCCAGAGACTGAGAAAGGACTGGAGGAAAGTGTCAGACAGGCTGCCACTGCTCCTGTTGGTGCTGTCTGCTTACAGCTGGCACTGGAGGCAGCAGGCTGGGCTGCATGAGCCCTTGCCTGAAGCAGGATCACAGATATTTGCTCATTGCAGAGCACAGGATGCACTAGGAGGTTGAAATCCTGAAAGGCAAACTCTTTCCAGCTACTGGATTTAAATTCTAGTAAATGCCCATGTATACAGCAGAGAAGGGAATAATCATTATATAGCAACTCTGGTAGGTAAGAAAAGGATTTTATAATCCCTTTAATATCTGTGCTTACACGCTAGCCAGCTGGCTTGGGTACTGCAGGTAAGAGAGGCTACTCTATTCCTTGAACAACTTGTTTTCAATCAAGCAAGCTAGATTTTTGCAAGATCAATATGAGATGAACAGAAAATATTTGATTACCTCAGGAGCTGTCAGTGTCTGACTTTTTTCTAAGCTGACATAAATAACATCTGGGGCAGCAAATGTACATGCTTCTGCTTTCTATTTCTGAGCATTTATTCATGGACTGAAACTTAGCTTGAAATTGAAACAATAAGAGTTAGAATTCTGGAAAAGCACCACTTCAATTTGGAGCAGAGAAACAACAAGCTGCCAGCTGGAATGAAGATTCTCAGCACACAGAAGGCAGAGAGCATGTGTAGCATGATGCAAAGTACAGTGCAACTTGCTTGTAAATCACACTGCCTTTTAAAATTCAGGTCCTTCTCCCTGGCAGAGTAGAATGCTGCTGAAGTATTGCCCCATGCCTGAAATTATAGCACCTAAAAAATATTGCTGTTTGTTTGTGCTGAGAGAAAGGTGAAGCAGGCAAATTGTCTGAGAAGAACTTGTCAGTGCTGTACCTCTGGGGTGGGAGCTGCAGTCACTTTTGCACCTTGCTTGTTGCCCCATCTAGGCAAGAATTGAAAATTTCCAAGTTGTTTAAATATCAGATGTTATTACTGAACCTGGAATGGCTTCATGAAAGGTTACTATCATCACACCTGCTATACAGGTGGTTGTGCTTCTGCTTGGGAACTCCTCAGAGCAGGAACAACAAGAATAGAATCCTGCAATTTCTGTTCTGTGCTCTGAAAGTGCCTTTAAAATGCAGCAGTGTTTCCTACCCAGCAATTGTCCCCAGCAACCTCTTGAGATCTGAGCTATTAACTACCAGTGAATGAGTACATGTGCTGTGGCCTTTAACCTCATCTCTGGGTTATCATTTCTGATGTTTCTTTCAATAACTTTGCCAGGTTTTTTTTGTGTTATGTGTTTTTCTTTTTTTTTTTTTAGCTGCCACTGAGATTTTTTTTCTTTTTTTTTTTTTTTAAGAGCTATGTCTCACATTTTTGGGCTGTATCCCCAGGATAGAAATACTTACCTTTTCTTTCATATCTCATGTGCAATTTGTTGGCTCTGGCAATTCCTTTCATTGTGAAAAATATTGCTTTAGAGAAATCAGTTTTAAAACCCAGCAGCAACTGAGACTATTTTTGTCTGCAGCCATTCCAAAGAAGTACCAGTTGCCAACTTGTCTCAACAGTAATCAGCACCTCCAGGTAATGGCTCCTGACACACTCTGGTAGAAAATGTTGCTGAAAACTCAGGATCTGACTCTTCTTTTTAGGCAAACAAAGGAGAATGCTGGAGGAGAGAAAGGATGGACGAGTTTACTTCCTCCCCCTTGGAATAAGAGTTATGGAAAGAGATGAGATGTCAGGGTGGGATCCTGAGCTGGCTGGGGAGAGCACAGGGACACTGCTGCTGTGTCTCTCTGAAGGAGCTGTCACCTTGAGTTAGGCTGCTGGGCCATGGCACACTGCCACTCACATTGGGTGTGCTTTGAAGTGAGCAGAAGAGAAGAGGTTCAACTTCCCAGGCACACCAGCTTGGATAATGTCGAGGAGGGGAAAAAAAGGAAAGAAGCTTGCTTGGCAATGTTAAGAGAATAAATAAAAAATTAACCTTTCCCATCTGCTGTGCCAATACATTTAAAACTGACCCAGTGGTTTTTAACCACTGTTGGTTTTTTCCAGGCTTTTGAGTGAAGGTTTTAAAAAGTCCTTTAAAACTCAGCTTGTGCAGGTGGGGAGGCAGGGATGCAATGAACTTTTCTCCCTTGTTGCCAGGAGGCAGCTGAGGGAGAGGGAGCTGCAGTGCCTGCAGTAGCTGGGGGTTTGGGATCCCTGTGTGGGATTGCTGACCCCACACAGCCCTGCTTCCCTGCCTCTGGGCTTGTGGGGATGCTTCCTCCTCAGGGGATAAAGCTTTGGCCCCAAGAGTCTCACAGCCTGAAGCTGAAGGTACTTCACCTCTTCACTTCTACAGCAGTGTCTGGCACAAGGAGGCTCTTCATTTTTGGTTTATGATTCCAGGCATAATAAAAGCTATGATTGAAACATTGTTGTGATGGTGACTTGTCTGAATTGAACAGAGCATGTTCTCCATTTGCATGTGGCTAGAAGGTCACAGGCTTTTACATTTTTCATTTTTCTTTTAATTTTCTTTTTAATTTGGGCAATTTCCCAGAAAGCCTCTGAACTGGCTTTAAAGCAGTGTGGAGGGGTGGTGAGGGATATATGGAGTGCAGGGATCTTGGGGTGCTCTGCTGGCAGGACCCCCAGGAAAGAAGAGGCCATGAACTGCTGCCCCTTTGCAAAATCCCTGGATGTGTTTAGTTCAGGGTTCCTCCTTGGAGGCACCAGCTTGAGCTGTTATTCTGTTGTTTAGCCATTACACCAGGATTAAATTATTGTAATGATCAGGACATGTGAGACTCTGTACGTGGGGAAGCGCCTGGCCTGCCTGTGTGGGGTGTGGGGTGCAGCACTGAGGGGGCTTTGCTGAAGTCAGACTGCATAAACTGGAGTTTCACCTGGTTTTAAGGGCTCATGATTTTCAAGTGTAATTCAGAGATTTTCTATGTTAAAATCTTTCCTGAGAAATTAGGTAAACCAGGTTTCCAGGGGAACATACACAAGAAAACCTTCATAGCCACCAAAATAAGCTGTTAGAATAAACTGAGCCTATTGAGCAGCTTGCTTGGTGACAGTTGATCAAACTAATAATGTTCATTTTATCCCAGCCCCTGCAAATAACAAAGACAAACCAATGCCTTCCTCGTGTTTGGACAAATCTCAGGCTCAAGCATAGCACAAAATCCAGCTGTTAAAGAGCAGTGCCTGGATCTAGCACTGCCAGAAGGGCAACACTTGTTCAGCCTACTCTGGATCTCTTCATGGCATGGAGAAGGCTGCCTCTGAGGCAATGGCTTTATTGGTTTATATGGGAAATATGAAATTAATTTACCTTTCCTTGGTTCTATATATTTGGGGTTTTTTTTTCTGTGCTTATAGCACAGCTGTGAGTCTTTTTAGCCTTCCGTTAATTCCTCAGTGTGGTACTTTTTTGTTGTTTAGCTGTAACTGGTCCTCAGTGCTATTCCCACACTCTGAAATCCACATGAGCATGGAGTTTGTTACTGTTACTGAAAACTCAATCACTCTATTTTTATATCTAATGTTAATGTTCACATATCAGATGTGTCTGGTTGTTTAAAACTGAGTATAAGTTTAACAATATAAGCTTGTAAATATTGGGGAATGGGTGGGAAATGCCATACACAGCAGCAGTGGGATTTGTCTTATCTGTTTACCAGAACAACATTAATTCCAGGGGCAAATCATGGCATGTTATGAGTTTAACCTAAATCTCCTTTTCCCCTCATTATTTAATAATTATTTAATTTTCTTTGATTCTCTCCCTTTCTTTTCCAAGTTAAAGAGCCAACCATGCTCTGGCCAAATCTCTGCCAAGCCAAGCAAGCTCCTCCTTTTTATCCTTCTTTGATCCCATAATGCTTCCACAGGACCAGTGTAAAATCCTTTGTTCTACCCTTGTCACCTGACACCTTAGAAACAGGATTTATCTCGTAATGTTTATTCTCCTCTATTTTAATAGTGTAAATATTGGACTTTGCAGTTGTGATGTTAGTATAAACTTCACAGTCAAAACTTGGCTTAATTAAGACCATCAAAATACCTGTCAGCTTTGTGTGTGTACAAGAGGCTGAGTCAGAATTAGCTGCCTACAGGTGATGCTGCACAGGTTTCAAGGGCTTTTTATGCCTTATGGCAAAATGTCTTTTAAAGGTGAATTTTGAAGCAGGTACTTAGGTAAAATGAGATAACAGGAAAGAAAGTTTATATTCCTATAAATACTGAAAGTTATGTCTCATCCTAAGACTTCTTTAAATGTACTTTTAAAGCATATACTGTCACATGTGGGGTAAGAAACACCAGAGCAAGTAGGTCATAAATAAAGCTGAATTTTAAATACCCTCTTGTTTTTATGCCTGCATTCATCTCAAAGCACACAAAAACTCCTAGAGGTCAATCTAAATGAAATTAGGATACAATCAACTAACTTCTTCATTTGCTGTAGTAATTGTTTAAAGATGAAAAAGAAGAGATCATCTTGAAAACTTGCAGGAAGTAGAAGATAAATGTATGGAGAGAAGTACAAGGATTACTGTGATCTTTGACCATTGTGTTTGATATTATGGCTTAAATTTAACAGTTGTCTTAAGACTTTTTTTTTTTTTATTAAAGACTTAATAGGATCATTTGCTGAGGGGCTGAAGGTTCCACCCCAGGATGAGGCATCCAGTGGTGCAGAGATGGATGAGCAGAGCTGGATTGCAAACAGCAACACCTGAGCTTCTGTACAGTGCAACGCCAGGTGCAGCTTGATTTCATAAAACAATAACCCCTGGCTGATGGAGTGTAATATGGCACATCTTCAAGAATAAATGAGACAAAATATTCCAATTACAGACTAATCTCACTCCTTTCTATCCTGAGCCAAGTGTTTGCCTCAATTGTTCAGCAGCAAATCACCCCGGGAGCAGAGAACCACCACGGAGGATAACAAAGTGCAGGCTGCTCAGGGAGATTAACTGCTGATCAGATTCTCATATTAAGAGTTCTTGAAGGAAAAGAAGCAAACTAATTCACAGCAGATGAGACACTGATGTCTTGTTCTTTTGTCTTCAGAGGAGCCTTCACCAGGATTTTTTTGGAAGCTGCTTTTTGAGGATTTGTGTGTGCCTTCTGCACAACACATGCTGCAATGAAAAAATAATAGAGCTTACAGGAACAGTTTCATGGGGGCTGGGAAAATTTTAGAAGTGTTGAGTTGTGACAATTAATGCCTGTTTTCAGCACTTCTGAGAGATTTAATTAATGATCTGACATTAACTCTTCCATGTATCCGTGTCATAAGAATGTGGGTTTTTTCTCTTCTTTTGGATTGATTTAAGACTGAGGCTGATTTTGCCCTGCTTGCTGCAGAGGGGAATTCATAAAGAGACCAAACTGAGATGAAGAGACAAACAATATAGAGGTATTAATTCCAGCCAGACTGTGAATGTACATCTATTATTGTGTTGAAGAAGTTTTAGGGAAGAATACCAATGTATGTGCTGCAGTTGGATTTACTCCTTTTTGCTGTGTTTCCCCCTCCAATTATTATTCCCCAATAAATATTTTTATGTAGCTGCTCTAATGACAGACTTTGGGTTCACTCTGCAGAGCTGAGGGTTCTCTGCAGCCATCCACAACCTTCCCTGGGCCCAGCATGGACATGGAATTCCTCCTTTGCTTCCACAGCCTTCCCTGGGCCCTGCATGGACATGGAATTCCTCCTTTGCTTCCAGCTGAAAGTTGTTGATCCACACAGACCCTCCACAGAGTTTAGAGTGCTTCACAGTCAAGTACAAGTTACTGCCATGATTAATTAGTTTATAAATATTTTCTACAGCTGAAAATGTATCATTGCTGTGCTGGAAAGAGCCACTTGACACTCAGTGGGTATTTTAGGCTATGAAAATCAGCTGCAATTTTAAATGTGTAAAACCACTCCACTGGAATATCTCTATGCAGATGGGAGACAAAACTAAGCCAGATTTTTCAGTGAGTGGTTAATGGTCATTGTTTTGAGAAATTCAGGATTTAACCTAGCATAGTTTATAAGTGCAGCACTTCACCTCTGTCTCCTTTATTATTAAACACCCAGATTTAGGTTAATTGAGCTGCTTTGCAAGCACAGACTGTTAAAGACAGTTCCTGACATCAGCTCTTTCCTTGCTCTGTTTGGAAAATATTCTCTTGAGAAGACCAAGCAGGAATTTAAAACAAAGCCCAGCAACCTTACATGGTCCTGACTTATCCCTGGGACAGCCCAAGCAGTGACTCCTGATGATTACTTGCTTGCCCCTCAGTTAAAAATGCAGGTTTTTTTGGCTTTGTTTCAGGTTGAACTGAGCATCATCCTCTAAATCCCTTTGGTTAACAGTTGCTGCCACAGCAACATTATGGAACACTGGAAAACACTTGAAGAAAGTGATTTTCAGGATATTAACAGAAGCTCAGAGTGAAGGGGCTTGGATGAAACGGGGCAGGTCACTGTGCTTGGGAGGTGGCTGTTAAATGTGAATGTAAGGAGCAGCAGGGTTTAATGTGGGGGTTTATGTTTGTTCCTGAGGGTGGGATTATTGGTTTGCAGCTGCTTAGGCTGTGGGTAGCTCTGGTAGAGATCAGAAAGCACAGGTAAGGTGCAAAACCAGAGGTGCTGATGGGAATCAAACCTTTGGAGAGCCACTGGATCAAGTGCTGGGCCCCCTTGGGAGGGTGGTTCAGGTGCAGGAGCTGCCTTCAGCTGCAAATATTGATGAAAAAGCCTTGGTTCCTCCCAAAGAGCTGCCCAAGGAATGGCTTTGCTGTTCCTTCCCCCTGCCCTGTGTGAGCTGGCTGTGCCCACACTGGGTCCATTGTGTGCAGATTGCCTGTGATGCTATAAACTAGATTAGGAAGGTTTTTGCCAATGTTTTGGATTCTCCAAATGCCTGTCTATCCTTGAGACCTCTGCAGTCAGCCAACTGCTCCAGGCTTGGCCAGCCACGCTGGCAAATCGAGAGGCAGCCTCATTATGGATAATTTGATTTAACATACCTGCTCACAAAAGCAGGTGACTCTTCATTTAGCTAGTGAGATATTAAGGCTAATATTTCAACAGCTTTGGAATTATGGCATGGTGGGTTTTTTTTTTCCCCCTCTGGATTAATTTAATGTAAAATTAATTGCATTTTTGTAGTTTAGTTGTTGCAAAACTCCACGTATTCACTTTGCAAAATGTTTCACCAATCCACAGTCATGTGAAAATTCTTCCATCAACAGGAGTCTAAAGGGCTCCTGCTTGCTTTCTCCTTTCACTTAAATAAAAACCTGAGGGGGAAGAAAAAAAAAAAACCCCAAAAAATCCTGCCTATTAATTTATTTCTATGCTCTCTGATAGGAAATTATTTCAATTTTGAGTTTTCCATAACCTCCCAGAGTTCAGGTGCTCCTCTACAGGTAGGTAATTCTTACTGGGAAGGGATTGTTATGATGGCTCCAATTTCTATATGGTAGAAATTTAGCCTGGATCTCTCAGTCTTTCACCAGAAGTGAAAGCCAGGTCCTAAATCCCAGAGATTGCTCTGGCCACATCTAGAAATGTTCTGTGATGCTTCTTTTCTTTTGTTGGTTCCTAATGTCAAGGCATCAAAAACCATTCCCCCAGCCTCCTGTAATCCCATAGGAAAATGGGGCAGGACAGGGATGCAACTCATTGCTTTGTGCTGGAGTGCAAAATTTAATGTGGGTTGTTTTTTTCTTTTTTGAGGCACTTTTTTCTTCAATTATAAAATTCTGTTAATGCAACATGGGTTGTCCTGTTGGATTACAGGGTGTGTCCTAAAATTTCTATCAGAAGTCTTAAAAATGCATTACTTGTATGTTTGCAGCAAAGGAGAAGCCTTCCTGCTCATGCCCTGAAATGTGTGCCAGGTCTTCAGGGCATGCTGTGTATGTGGCCCCAAGAAGAAATGCCCTACTTTCAAACCTGCAGAAATTAAAAGAATGAATTATAGAATTGGATGGTGAGGAAACAATGGAGGAGACACAGGAACTAATTGCAGGGAGAGATGGTGCAGGAGTGTTTCTAAACTTGCACACCAGGGCACAAGAAGTGGAACCAAACTCATTTGCACATGCACATTAAATGTATTAACCTTCTTCTTGCCTTATGTAACATATCTAAATAATTTAAATGTGCTCTTTATGTAACTACAAGAACTTATTGCTTGAAGGAAAGTGTAAGGGGTAGGGGGAAGGGTTTTGATGAAATTATTTCCTACCCCTTTAGCTGTAGAACTGATAGCCCAAGTACTGCTTTTCCACAACTGTTCGGGCTAAATTTGAGTGAGATGTGCATTGGAAAAGCCCTAAGAAATTCATGAGAGTTCCTTTGCTTCTTCCAACCTTAATTTGGGCTATGGCCATCATTAGTTTTGAGGAAAACTGTTCTCAATATGTTGGATTCACTGCACCCAATGTGTATAGTGGACATGCTTTCAGTGGCAGAAAACAGATGCTTTTAAATAGTTGGTTTTTTTTTTGTTGTTGTTTTTTGTTTTTTTTTAAATCAGATCTTTTGATCTTCCTTCTCCTTTGCAATGACTTTAGGGGTGGGTTAACAATCAAACCTGGCCAGGTTACACCTGATGGAGGCGGCCCCAGGGTCACAAATTGGCTCAGATGAGATGCAGGTGAGGGCAATTAGGAGTTGGGGCAATTAAACCCAGCTGGGACGTTCCCAGCCCTCAGTTCCCTCTGGGCTGTCGAGGAGAAAACACACAGCAGCATCCAGGGTAGGTTTTGTTGGTTTTTTCATACTTTATTTCACGTTCAGTTGTGTAATTTTGGTGGTTTTGCATTGTGTTCTTTATGATGGAAGTCATCAGGAGGTGTTTGCAGGGTTTTTAAAATTTTTTTTTGTTAATTATGTCTCCATTTTTTGTACTAAAATGAGCTGAGTAGCCAAGGGTAGCAAACTTATTTGTACTTGTAGTAGCCAAGTAGAGGCACTGCAGAGCTCATGGTCTTGAGGGCTAAAAGATCATCACTGTGGGAAGAAAATGTGATTTGTTATTATTTGCTGCAACTAAAAACAGCTTGAATAACTATTTAAAAGTGCTTGATTTGTTGTGGTTTTTTTTGTTTTTTTGTTTTCTGGTTTTTTTCCCCCTCTGAGTCTTAATTTTGGGTTTTGAAGTTCTTCATTAGTAACATTAAAAGTAGGATGATATTCTTAAGATATTCATAAATTGCAGAAGCCCTTTTCTGTTTGCAGCTGTACAATGTAATGTTTCAAAGTGCTTTTCTCCCTTCTGTAGTAAATCTTAATTTTATTTAGCACAGAGTAAACATTTATTTTTGTCGTCCTAGAGATAAAAAATTTACATGCAAGGTTTTTGAGTTGTTCTGAAACAATATTTGTCTTGATAATTGGGTGTATTTATCCAGTTTTGTGGATGTTTTTTCTTTTTAAAAAATGGGTTGTTGTTGTTGTTCTTCAGCAAGGTCTGTCCCTTAAAGACTTATTTACTGAACCCAGCTTCTTAGTCTAAAATACATTGCACCTTTGCAACAAGGTGTGTGAGAGGAAAACTGCAATATTATCATTCCATCTACCCTGTTCAATCCTTAGCTAAACGGGGTGTGTGTTGGGGGTTATTTGTTCCCTTTTTAAAGCCATTTCAACACCTGGTATTTACTCAGGAAGCCTCCAGGACTCATGTGGTTCCCAAATTGCTGCTGTTCTCCAAAGTTCTCTCTGTTGCCCTTTGGAGGAGTGTGATGGAGTGCTCTGCAAGCCTGGGAAGCTGCATTTCTCACCAGGTAGAGCCACGTGCTGGCATCTCCCAGGGAGTCCCACATGCCAGGACACCTGAGCCAGTCTCCAATGCCCCCCAGCTACGTGGCAGCCCTGCAAGAACCTCTCTCAAACTTTCTCTCCTGTCACTGTGCTATTTTTAAGAGCTATCTTAGCAGCATGCAGAGATGAGCAGACTACAGGAGTGGAGGCTCTCAGGTATTCCTTTCAGGTGATAAATAAATAATACATTCCAGGCTGTGCTACCAGCAGATGTTCATTGCTCCAACTTTATGGTTCTGGAGATAGTTGGTAGCAAGTTCAGAAGTAGTTTTATAGTATTTCCAGGCAACAAAAAGAATACAGAAAGGTGCTGAGAACTGCTGTAGGTTTCAGTTCCTGGAAGGCAACTTCAAATATTTGCATTTTTTTATGTTAGGAAAAGCAAGGGGAGTTAAAATTCTGAAATCATGGAGTGCTTTTGTAATGAGTAGGCTTCAGCCTCAGTGGCCTCTCTAGAAGAGGAGTTCTAGTCATTAATAATAAGACAGGATTTCTGTTATAGTGTGCATTAATTCGTTTAGCTTCTCTTTGATGAGCTGAAGGTGGTTGTTTTTGACTTTTCCTCAGTGTCAGTACCCTCTGACTGCAGCAGTGTAATTTATATTTCCCACTTAGAGAAGAAGAAAGGCACTGAGGATGGGATGCCCAGGATTGCAGTTTTTTTGGGGTTTAGGAAGGTGTTTCATTAATTGGGAAGAGATAAAGGTGTGCTGTGAAGCAAACCCTTCTCTGGCAGGGTAGTGAACAGGTATTGCACTGATCTGGCAGAGAACAGCATTTTGCATTTTATTCTAGGGATGCTTACAGGCCTGTGGGGGGACAAGGGTCCCTTTGACACAGGGTTACACACACAGTAAATGAGTTCCATCCCAATTAATGTCCATCTGGTAGTTTGAAGCGTGGTAAAAATCTTTTAAAAATAATTTTAAAATTTTTTGGGTTTTTTTTGCTAATTTAATAGTGATTGTAATTTAATTTTCATTTCACTGGCTATGAAAGAAAGCAAGCAATGGTTTTGGTTATCTGAATTCTGGAGGGTTTACCTCCAAGTGCTTTGAATTCCAGCAGATTTGTTTTCTAGGGCTGGGAAGTGATGGCCTGGCCACATGCACTGTGCTGGATGTGTGTCACTGCATGTGCACTCCCAGAGTTATTAGTGAGTACTTTCTCAGCAGATATTGGCCACCAGTTATACGGATAAAATAAAGGGATAACAAATATTTAAGGGCATTCTGATACACCCTTCTCTGTGCCACACCAGAGAGTGATCATTGCAAATGGGATTATGCAGCAATATAACAAATGTCACTTGGTTTCTGTCCTCCAGCAGGAATCAAATAGCAGGAAAGCAGGAAAACCATTCTCTCATGCATATGGTTTTTTACTCCCTTTTCTTTTTCTGTGATTGCTGTTTCACTTTTTAGTTTATTTTTTTTAAGCAAAGGATGAGAAATGTGTATATTTTTTTGAAGTGATGTTTCAAATGATGGAATCCAGCATTCTCTTATGCCAGTGTTTCCTGTAGTTCTGCATTAGGGAAGGAAATGTAGATCCAGGAGAGAACTCACATTTTCTGCAGCATCTAAATTTGTCTCTCCACTCTATATGGATCCACTTGTGATATCTGAGGGAGGTATTAAACATAAATAAATTCCAATGACCACATAATACTGAGTCTAAACTTCCTTCAGCAGCCTGCTGCACTTTGTCCTTATTGTTAGTTCAGTTTAGATGCATTGGTTTGGGCAGAAAGCCACAAAGTAACACCAGGTTGGTTTGGGGCTTTTTTCCCCTTTTATTCACCTATTTTTGGTTGTGTTTGCTGGCTGCTCTAAGTAAGGGTCTTGTTTGGGAAAGGCTTGTGTTGGGGAATGAGGAGGTTTCAGTGTGAGACACTGAGGGAAGGCAGGGCAGTGGCCTTTGGAGAGCTCCCAGCTGGGACAGGGGAAGGGAGGAGCAGGACCCTCCCTGCTGTCCCCCCGAGCTGTGCCAGCCCAGGCTGCACCTCATCTCCAGTGAGTCCCCCTGATGAGTGGGGAGAGGAGCAAGGGCTGAAAGCAAACTTCATTTTTGTTGGATATTTTAAGATTCACTCTCAGTTTCTGTTTCTCTGCTTTTGTGAGTCAGGAGGATGGTGTGAGAATTGAATACCTGCTCCCTTCCAGCGCTTCTGCTCTCTCCGTTTTTGTGCCAAAGCATGAAAATTCCTTTGACAATGTTACCATTTTGCTAATGGTTCATGCCCTGGTGGATGCCCTCCATTGCCCTAAAATATGCAATCATTTAATTGTCATTGCAATCCTATTATATTGCCATTATGGAACGTCTGGTGGGGAAAGCTATGAACATGTTATTAGTGCTGAAAGGGACAATTTACTGAATCTCACTAAATGCCATCACTTCTCAAAAATGAAACAAAATTACTTTATTATGCATGTCTTACTTGAATATTCTGCTCAGATAATGATTGGGAGCCATTGATCTTTTTCTGAGTGGAGATTTTTTTTGTGTGTGTGCGATTTTTAGTTTGTTGCAACAGTAAGAATGCTAAAAACTTCTTGCCTTCTTTTAGCATCCTTCCTTTTATTTAAAAAAAAAAAGGGAAGAAGAAGTGGAGTTGGAGTACAGATTTTGAAACCTTTTGTTTAGTGACTCAAGCAATGTGCCTATTCATAAGTTTGTACAAGTGAATCAGATCTTTTCCTCCTGGAACTCTCTCTCCTTTTTGGCTCATCTTTTTGCCTTTTTTAGCTGTTTTGTAAACTCTTCAGGGCATGGGGTACATCTTAATGAGTCTTTGAAATAACATCATGCTCTGCTCTGTACAACCTCACTTGAGGTCTCCAATTAGAGCCAAAGTGCAGGTAATTAACTCCCTGTGTGTGACTCTTGTGCCGAGGGAGGGTAGGTTGCATTTCAAGCACACACAGCTTGTTGCCAGTGTGGGAGCTTTAATTGTGGGCTGCTCCCAAAGATGGTTCAGTGAATTGGTGAATTTGAAGTTCTCACTGATTGCAGAAATTGCATTTCCTTCTGTGGATGGGCAAGTGAGGCTGAGTGAACCATTCCCTCATCTTTGATATTGCCATTCCAAGAGCTATGGGAAATCCAAGGAAAATGTCATTGTGGAACTACATGTAGACCAACAGGGACTTCTCTGATGTATTATAAATTTGGGAGGAAAAGCTATTTTAACCATGAGGAAAGAAAGTATCATACAAGTCCTTTAATATCTTTATGGTTTGATGTCTATATAAGTGCACATGAAACAAACTGGAGAGTATTAGATGCAAATTATGATTAATAATTTGAGCTTGGGGGCATTAAAAATAATAAGGTATGATAAATGCAATATGTATCAGGATTAAAAATGCAGATATGTGCTTACATTGCAAGTGTGCCACTAAGCAAAGCAAGAATAGTCTGTTGTTACTTTTTCCTCTTTTTAATTAATGTGATATGTTTAGCTATTTCATATGGATTCTGCACATTTTTTTTTTTAATCCTAGATTTCTTCCTGGTAATTTTGAATTTGTAGTTCTGGGCCAGCTGATACAACACAAATAGAATTATTACTATACAACTTAGTTTGGAAAAGGGTTTCTGAAAAGCAGTTTTGAATTGCCTTGTGGCAATTCTCTTGTACATAAACTCATTTTAACTGCATAAAACCTACTATATTGCATCTAGAAACTGCAGTGAATGTGCATTTAGATGTTATGAATAACTGCAGTTAAGTAGAAATGAAACTGAAATAAATCTGAATTTTATTTGCACTTTCCCTTCATTTTAATGCCACTCAAGCTGCTGCTACCTTTTATTTTCAGGGTAGCATGGCTGTTAAGGATAAAGAGCCTGTGTGTGTTTATCTGTGAAGTGCTCAGGCACTGTTGACCTACATGTAACATGGTTTATAACCACAGAGGCTGGGCAATGAAATTTTGACTGCTGGACATTATTTTAAAGCTGTTTGCTCCTGTCATGGAAATGCACTTACACAACTCAAGGTATGGCCGAGAAAACTGAATAACCACTTCAAAATTTAAGATTTCTGTGGGTGATGAGTGATGCTTATGCCTTGGCAATCAAGGTGCTGTTAAAAGGTGTTGGGAATGTGCATGAGGACTTGTTCCTGCAGAGATTTCACTGGTTTGTGGTGGTGTCCTTGCAGCAGCCAGAATTTGGCTTTGTGCTGTGGCAGTGTCCAGGATCCCTCTGACCCCGTGTGGGTGTCCAGGGTCCCTCTGGACCCCGCGTGGGTGTCCAGGATCCCTCTGCTCTGCAGCCACAGCTGCTTGGAGGAGCCTGAGTGACTGTGGGGAACATTTTCAAAAGCCCTTGAATGGCTTGGTCAGCTTTGTGTCATTTCTGAGTGTGACTCACCTGCTCAGGAACAGCCATCCCCAGAAAGATAATGGGCTTTGTCTGCCAGTGCAGTCAACAGCCTCTGAAAATGTTACCATCAAAAATCCTGGTTGATGAAGGTTTGCTTGATTTATCAGGCTGTGATGGCTTTTATTTGCTTTCCTGCTGTTCTTTTTGCTGCCAGCTCATTCAGATCTAAACTTCTGGACAACCTCTCTTCTGTCAACTCTCGACTTCTGTCATGCAAGCCACCCTGCACAATCACTGTCAGTGTAATTAAAATGCTGAAATAAGGTAGAGGAGCCTGTGCATTGCCTGGTGAGCCTCTGCCAGCACCTAATGAACGAGCCCTCTGTCCTGAGCACATGGATGTGCTGGAAAAACAAAACCTCTCAGCAGAGCCATTGCCGTGGAGCAGTTTGAGCACTGTGCTGCTCTTCCAGAGTGTGAGCAGCCTCCTGAGGAGCTGGGACACAGCCCGGGCTGTCCCTGCTGCAGGCAGTGACAGTGGTGTGGCTGTGCCTGTGTCGTGCTCCTCCCCCTCACTGCGGGTCCCTTCCCTCAGCACATTCTGTGATTATCGTGACTCTTTCTGTGATAGTTCTCTCTCCTTTTTTCCCCCACCTTCTAATGGTTACATCTGCACTAATAATGATTCTTTGATTAGGCTGTTAATATTTCAATTATGGTACTGGGAAGTATGACTGGACATAAAGGTGCATTTCTTTTTGCCCAAAGCAAGATTTTGAACATAATTTCTTTGATCTATTTTGGATTCACAATGGCACAAATAAGAAAAAACTACAGAAGCATGGAGCAGAGTGTTGGCTTGGAGGCTGCCCAGGCTCAGGAATTATCCCACACTGCACTGCTGCTCTGCCTCTTCTTAACTTTTACCTCATTTTATCACACCCACCTCCCCTTTCCCTTCTTAAAGGAGTTATCTCAAAAGCTGAGAATTAGTACAGCCTGGAAAATTTTTAATTCATGCCCTAATTAAGGAATATAATGTAATGTACACCTGTGGTGATAATACCTTTATTATCATTGAAGCTGTTAGACATCAAAGCATTCTATCAGGCAAAACCATCTATTTCTCATTTAATGGAGTCAAAATTCAAGTGTATTTTGTTAGAATGAAATCCCATCATAACTGGAGCTCTGCATGGTGAGCAGAAATCCTTCCATCCCAAACTGCAGGTTAATAATAGGGTGGGCTGTGATGTTCAGTGTGGCAGCTGAAGCATTAGGTCACATTCCATGTGTGACATCACTGAACTTTTTATGAATTCACTCCTTTTAACACTTGGCAGTTGTCTTAAGAGGTAGATGCATTAACATTATTTTTGCTTTGTAAATAAGGGTGGAACAGCATTCTCACCTCCATGTGAACAGCTTCAATAAAGAGAAAATGCTTTTGGAGCAATAATTAATTTCTGATGTGGATAAAGTGAGGCTGAAGACAAAATAGTTTGTCTCTATTGTAATGTATTGTAACTACATTACCTTTCCCTGTTTAAAATTGAAATCCTTCCTATTAGACCACAAGCAATGCTGAGGTTTCTTTCCTATGGCTTCTTTTGTTGTTTTGCAAATTCCTCTGCTGTTCATCCTGTTGTATAACAAATTGTTCAAGGTTTTTTGTTTGTTTCTGGTTCCTCATCTCCCTAAAGTGGGAAGTTTGTTCTGACTGAAAAAGAATATCTTGGAGATTTATTGTAGAAAAAGCCTGGATGTGCTTACTTTGGCAAAATTCTCCATGATTTCATTGTTCTTTTTAAGAAGCACGAAGAAAGCTGGTCATGTTCAATATTGCCTGCTCAGGCAGTGTCTTGTAGGCATGACAACAAGCATATGTTGTTGGGGAGGCAAATGCAACTGGGCTTGGAACTCATCCATCTCTTGAGACAGGGGTGGGAGGCGAGGCAAAGGTAACAAGGAATTTGTTCTAAGACAAATAGGACATGAACCTTCCCATAAGAAAACAGTAAAGAAATTCCCAATATGTAAGGTTTGATTTTCATATTCTTGGGATCGTGGTCATATTTATCTTCTGTCAGGAAGGATGAAGGGGCCAATAATGGTGTTTTCCTACTCTCCAACCTCCTTTTCCTTTTTTTCCTCCATGGATTCTTAGATTTATTTTGATCTTGGAGAAGCTGCAGCTTACTGGTGCAGTAGGTTGGCTTTTATAGTTATAAAATTTAGGAGAGAATGATATCCTTTCCATACAACTTCCAGAGTGCTCTCTAAAGCCTTTATTGCTGTAATCTCTCAGATTCAGTAAGAATCCTTGACCTTTGCTTGCTCCATTATTTTGGAGATGTTGCATGATTTTGATTCCTCTGCACTGCCACATCATAAGGGAACATCTCCCCTTATGGAAATGGCATAACTACATCAAATAAACAAGTCTTGGACTCTTCACATTAAATATTACAGAGATCTGCCTGCACTTAAGTGGGGAAGTATCTATTACTGCATTGCATAACAGGTGAAATTGGAATAGACAGAGGATACTTAGAATGGAAATAGAGCATATTCCCAATGTACAGTGATTACTTATACAAACAGTCAATATTTATTAAAAAAGAGATAAAAGTGAAAATCATTTATTTGAAAGCATGAAAATGCAACTGCCTTTTTTTTTTCTTCGAATTTTGAAAATATTTTCACTCTGTTGCATTTTGGGGTTTGATTTAAGAATACAGAAATTCACTCTGGCTGCCAGAATCAGCTCTTGCCACCTTTAAGGGAGGGATGTGGGTGTTGATGTGAAGAGTTG
>VWYE01017213.1:0-13387 GCA_013398995.1 Alaudala cheleensis
TGCTGCACATAATCACCACAGGAGGTCAAGAAACTGCCTAACTTGCTAATTAACAAATCATCTACATACTGTACATAGTCACCCTGAGATTTTATACCCATTTATTCAACCCCACAATATTCATGTTGGGGAAAAATAAATGGTAGGTCATCCTGCAACTCCTCAGGGAAGACGTGTACAAAGCTAGCCTCTGTTACTGTAAAGCCATTGCCCCTTGTCCTTTCAGCACATATCACTCTCATGGATATCCTGGAAGACTGTGTCCATGGTTAAATCCTCCCCTCAGCCTTGTGCCCACTTACAGGTAGCCTCTCTGCCCTGCTGACCTGAGGTATCATGGGCCCAATGACCTAGGCCCATTCCCCTTGTCTTGCCAATCCAAATTTATCTGAAACACCTCAGTTTTGTTTCCTGATCTACCTGTTCATTGTTGCCCGACTCTTGAGCATGGGGACATCCATGTGAGAGACTTTAACAGTCCACTTCTCTACCCAGGCAGTGATGTCTAGCCATTCTTCAGCAGCCCAGGCTGGTTTATCTCTACACTGCATTTGACCTTTTTCCACCTTTCCAGCCACCCCCACACCATTTGCTACCATCCACCAATCAGTGTGCTGGCCACTTCTCTTATGCAGCAATGTCCAAAGCCAGCTGGACAACTGCAATCTGACTGGATCCACTTCATCCTTCAGTAGCTTCTGCAACTCACAACATAGGGCTCCATGCAGCTCTTTTCCATTTCCTTCTGGTTCCTACAATATGGCAGGATCCATCAGCGAAGAGGGTGTACGATCCTTCACTCTCTCATAGCTGGTTGTATGCTGGGGCTTCCTCAGCACGTCACCTGTTCTTCCTCTTCTGATGATAATCAAAAGCTCTCACCTTTAGACAAGTATACAATTATTTCCAAGATCCCAGGGCAATTTGGGTTTCCTATTCGAGCTCACTGTGATGAGGGTGATCCATTTACTCCAGATATCATCTGTGGAATAATATATTGCAGGGATCTTTCCTTTAAATATCCAGCCCAGCACTGATAGTCGGGGTACCATAAGGAGCTGTGCTTCAGTGCCAGTCTGAGGCAGCTCGAACCCCTTCATAGGCTTCAAGAATCTCTTCCTCAGCTCGGGTGTAGCTGCCTCAGATTCTGTATGCATGACTTCAAAACCCAAGAGGTCAGCCTCAGGTCTCCTGAGATTCCTTCTGCCAGAGGTTCCAGGACGGACCATTCTCTGCAGTTGTGGTGTAGAGCACATTCTTCATGTCCTGTCCTGACAGGCCCAAATGCTACTGCATGGGTAATCTCATGCTTGACCTGCCCAAAAGCTTGCTGTTGCTCAGGGTCCCAGTCAAAATAATTTTTCTGTCATGTCATGAGGTAGAGAGGTCTACAGTCTGGCTGTATTCCAGGATGTGCATTCTCCAAAAGCCCACAGTACCTAGGAAAGCTTGTGTTTCTTTCTTGCTGGTCAGTGGGGACATGGGGACATAGCACTTATCTTATTAATCATGTCTGTTGGCATCTGTCTGCATCCATCTTGCTGCTTCACACCTAGGAAATTAATTTCCTGGGCAGGCCCTTTGACTTTACTTCATTTGATAGCTCAATCTGCTTTCAAAAGACTCTGGATTATTCTCTGTCCTTTCTTATAAATCTCCCCTTCCACGTTCCCTCATACAATGATGTCGTCAATGTACTGCAGATATTCTGGAGCCTCTTTTCCAGTGCAGCCTGGATCAGCCCATGGAAGGTGGTTGGGCTGTGCTTCCACCCCTGGGGCAGTCGGTTCCAGGTGTACTGCACACCCCTCCAGAGGAAAGCAAACTGAGGCCTGCATTCTGCTGCCAAGAGAACAGAGAAAAACACACTAACAATGTCAATAGTGGTGTACCACTTTGCTGCCTTGGACTCCGGCTCGTACTGGAGTTCCAGCATGTCCGGTATGGCAGCGCTCAGCAGTGGAGTCACCTCATTCAAGTCACGGTAGTCCACAGTCAATCTCCATTCTCCAGAGAACAGGCCAAATGGGGCTATTGAGTGGATCTTGCTGGCCACTCCCTGGCTCTCCAGTCCATGGATGATATTATGTATGGGAATCACAGAGTCTTGGTTTGTGTGGTATTGCCAATGATGTACTTGTAGGGGTGGCCATTGGTACCTGCTGTTCTTCTGCCCTCAGGAGTCCTACTGCAGAAGGATCCTCTGAGACACCAGGCAAGGTGTCTAATGCCCTCTGTCTTCACAGCAGCTATTCCAAAACCTCACCTGAGTCCTTTAGGGTCTTTGAAATAACCTCTTCTGAGGAAATCTACACCCAGAATACATGGGAACTCTGGACCAGTCACAATAGGGTGTTTACTCCACTCCTTCCCAGTCAAACATACCTCACCTTCCACCAGAGTCGTCTGCTGCTACTCCTCAGTTGCCTCAGCCATAGAAACAAGTTCTGTCCCTTCATGTCCCAGTGATATTAAAGTACACTGTACACCAGTGTCAACCAAAGCCTTGTATTTTTGTAGTTCTGTCGTGCTAAGGCATTGGATCCACATAGTCCAAAAGACCCAATTTTCCCCAGCATCTACCTGGCTAGAGGCCAGGGCCCCTCTTGTCCTGGCTACCATTGACTCCTTTTGTGCATATTGCAGAGGTTCCTTCAAGGGGAAGGATGTATCACACTCCCTTCTGTTACATCTGGCAGCTTAGCTATGGGAAACTGTAGCTACATTCCTTCTTGTGGAACTCCCTCGTTAGTAGCTTCCTCCTTTAGTTTACACACCTGTGGTGCCAGGACAGAAATGAGTTTTCCATCCCACCTCATATCTTCCCCATGCTCACACAGGAAGAACCACAGGTCAGCTCATGGGGTGTACCCTCTCTCCCTAGCTGGGGTCGTCCGTCTCTGATGAGTACATCTGCTCGGTACTGGCAAGACTTAGAGAAGGTCCTCTATAATCTCCTTTTTGAGTTTCTGATGGGTCTCTTCCATTCTGCCTTCCACTTTCTGTATATGCCCCACCAGATCTGTTTCCACAGCTGAGATTTTTTGCTTCCATTGGGCCATGCACAGTGTCTTCACAGTACTGGAGCCTCTTTGTCCCAGCACTACTATCTCGTCCCTCTCCTCCCACTGCAGTGTTGCCCTCTCCTCCCACTGCAGTGTTGCTATGGCATGGGTGTATATTTGTGACCAGATTTGTGCCATATATTTGTGCCGTACATTTTACAGTTTCTGGACTCTTAGCAGTTTGGTCGTCATCTGAGAAAAGGACCTCTAGCACAGCCAGTTTTCTCAAGTGTTGGATTCCTTGCTCCATGGTCTTCCAGAGGCCTTGCTGCAGCTGAAGATCTTCTGGGTGAAGATATCTTTCTTTCACACTTGTTAAGAGCTGGAGGCTGAAAGGTTTGGGCTTCCTTGCAATCCCCTGGTCAATATCCATATCATGTGACGGAGATCCCAAATGCCTCACTTCAGTACCATCCAAAATCGTACCACAGCCTGCAGTGTCCAATATTTGGACCAACCAACTTAATATAGACTTGTCAGGCAATTGGCTGAGATCTTTTCTCAGATTGTGAAGGCTTTCTAAGGATGGAGACTTGGTTATTATTTCTAGTTCTTATTCCTCTGCTGGCTGTGAGGGTCCTGACTCCTCATCGTCATCCACTGGGTGAGTGGATTTGGTTTTGTGTTTCCTTTTCTGGATAAGGGCGATTGCTGTTGGCTTAGGCTCCCTGTCTGGTTCATCTGCAGCCAGAGTGCCTGGGATGTCTGCTGATTCATCCTCCTGCCCCTCTGTATTTGCTGCCCTACAGTGTCCAGCAGTGTGAGACAGGAATTAGCCAGGGCCCGGCTCATTGCAATGGGCTTCTTTCTCTTTAGAGCTGTCATTGCAATTTTCTTTTAGATATTTGCCCACCTCAGCTGGATTCTGAATTTGATCAAGGGGCAAGTTCCAGACTATTGGGGCAGAGAATTCCTTCAGGATTTGGCCTATGTCCTCCCACATCCCACAGCACTCAAAATTTTCCACCACTGAGGCAGATGTCTGGACAGCCTCTCTGGAAATCTCAGCCCTGGTTGTAAATGTGCCGTAGGCCTTATGGAGGAGAGCTAGCAGAATTTAAAAAAAAGAAAATATGGTATCTCTAACATCTAGAGGGAACAGAATATTCTCAAAAGGTGACATGCTAGATCTGAACAGGAAGAAGGAGGTAAAAGGCTGGGAAAAATCATCCCCTACTTTTCCCCAAACAGACTGAATGTAATTGTTAATAAACTCCAAAAAAGACTGCTGAGACCAGCACAGGAAAACAGCAGAGAATACTCATCCCAAATAACTCTCATTGCCTCTGATGTTATCTTTCCATAAATTATTAACTCAGAGCATATCAACACAGCAATTCTGATTTGTGTCCCTGATATGAAGAAGATATATACGAAGGCCAGGATTGCCAATATATATGGATAAGAAGATATGCCTGCATGCCAGGAAGTAGTTTTTGAACCAGAGAGCACAGTGGTCACTGAATGGCCACTGTGTTGTACCCAGCCATTCAGCCAAGAATATTCTTTTTTTATTTTTTGCTTTCTTTTGCCCCCTTAAGTTGGGCAACAAATTTTGTCTCCTTTTGAGAGAACCATCTGGGTTATCTCCTCTAGACTTGCAAGAATCCTATTCTGCCAGTAAGAAATGAATACTAATAAATGAAAGTGAAAAAAACCCCAACAAATCTCAATGTTTTATTAACAAGCCAAATGCCAACAGGCAGGAAAAAAAAAAAGTAAATATCAACACATAGGTTTAATTTGTAAGTAAATAAAACCATGCATCAAAGTGTTAGACCTCACAACTCCACCAGAACAAAAGGAGACCCAAAATGCTGGAGAATACCCATTCCTGATATATGATAGAAGATGGCACCAACTTCTCCCCCTTTGGAAGGCAGGAGCCTCACGGAGCAGGAGGAAGACCAGCAGCAGATTAAGGCCTTGTGGCTCATCTGACACCAACCTCCTCCTCACAGCAAAGAACAGCAGAACGGTCATGGAAGGCAAAATAGCTGGGCTGGAGCCACTTGGTGTGTTCTCTCTACAGCTTGACACACTTCACAGTGGTTTGGGTGCCTGCCGGTGCCCCTGGTCTCAGACAAGCAGTTGCTCAATTTGCCACAAGGCAGCCCAAAAATCGCTACTGCAGCTTCCCTGAGATAAGAACAAGAAAAGCCTTTGCCTGGGCAAAAACCAAGCCAGCCATGACAAAATCACGCCACACTGCCCTGAGAAATCAAGGCAGGGAGTTTTTTTAAGACACTAATGCAAAAGAAAATACTCCTTTTCTCTGACCTCACACACACAAGCTCCTGGGGTAGCAGCATCTTAAAGATCCAGTAACAATTTCTGAAAAGTGAGCAGAGGATATCTGAATACACTGTCATAATAAATCACTCTAAGGCGCTGAGGCACAGGCCAAGAGCAGTGTGAAACCCTGCTTTTCCCACAGTCAGGGGCAGCAAAGAAAACACAGACACCAACTTCAGGAATAACTGTATTTTACTGCAATTCAAAACTGCAAAGAATTGCAAAAGGATAAGTTAAGCAATGTATCTAATCATTACTATAAAAAATTGCCTACAGAGATGAAGAAAGTCACATGACAAGTTACCCTAATCCTTTACCATCATCCAGATTGTTATAAATGAAACGGATTTGAGCGTCCAATTAATATATCAAATAAATTTATTCCGAAATCGAATGACAAAGTGCCAGGAGGCCACAACAGAAGGCAGAACCGAGCCCAGGATTGGCGCTGGGTGAACCGCGTGTACAGTCTCTATCGCCCTATGCACCCCCCAGTTCACAAAGTCTGCTCGGAGCAGCCAGTTCTTACAATGTTTCTCTGCCCGGAGGCCATATTGCAATATTCATCTAAACATTCATCTAAATATTCATCACAACAGTCTATTCGGTGTCTAGTCCTTATTGCATATTCATCTAAAATCTTCTCAGCGTTGCTAGACTGCTGAATAGCTTTTCAGAGGGACATGGGTGTTTGAAAAGATTTCTGAGGAGTCCCATTCAGATGTTATCCTCAGTATCGGTGCTGATGGTCTTAGCAGCTGCCCTCATCACCGGTCTGATACTGATCTGATTTGTGAGTCCACCCGTCTTTCTGTTGCAAATCTTGGTCTCTGGCCTTACTGGCAGCTGTGATACAATCTCAAGGTGTACATTCCAAGATCCCCGACCCAACTTTTATAGTGGAAAGATTTTAGGTTTTTATGATTAAACATTATAATACTTAATACAGCAGAGAAAACATGAATTATTTCAGGGCATGTATCACAAGATCCATCAATTAAGTGGGGGAAGCCATTAAGTGAAGGACTGGAGAACCACTCCCAGCAACTGGGAAATCCTGCAGGTAGCTTCCCCTGCAGGCAATGAGGTTTCCTACGGTGCTATGAGAGGGTCCCATTTTTATACTGTTGAATAAACAAGCTACCCGAACTTCTAGTGCAGGATCACCTGGTTTTGTTCTCCTATTGGGATGCTCCCTAGGCCTTGGAGGGCTCCAGGAGGAACCAAGGGAGTTGTCAGTGATCCTACACCCCAAAACAATGCCAGATGCGGCCTTGTCCAGTTTCTAAAAAGGGAAAGGCAAATCCATGTTATGCCAGTGAATGGAAAAGATAACATTTGTTTTGAAGGTCCACCTAGTGGACAGTTTTGGCTAAAAGCCTGTTGTTCTGGCTTTAATCAGGGCCTGTTGATCAGGACTTAGTACTTCAATGCCCCCTCCCTCAAAGAGTTCAAGGACAGCTTCTGAGCCAGGCTCTGAGCAAACTTCTCCAGTGCAAGCTGTCTCTCCATGCCCAAGGCAGGGGGATCAGATCTGGGTGATCTTCAAGGTCCCTGCCAACCCAAACCATTCTATGGCTCACCAATTCGATGTTNAGTGGAAAGATTTTAGGTTTTTATGATTAAACATTATAATACTTAATACAGCAGAGAAAACATGAATTATTTCAGGGCATGTATCACAAGATCCATCAATTAAGTGGGGGAAGCCATTAAGTGAAGGACTGGAGAACCACTCCCAGCAACTGGGAAATCCTGCAGGTAGCTTCCCCTGCAGGCAATGAGGTTTCCTACGGTGCTATGAGAGGGTCCCATTTTTATACTGTTGAATAAACAAGCTACCATAACTTCTAGTGCAGGATCAGCTGGTTTTGTTCTCCTATTGGGATGCTCCCAAGGCCTTGGAGGGCTCCAGGAGGAACCAAGGGAGTTGTCTGTGATTCCATACCCCAAAACAATGCCAGATGCGGCCTTGTCCAGTCCTTAAGTATGGAAAGATAAATCCATTTTTCTTAAGTGAGTGGATATAGATAACATTTATTTTGAGGGTCCATCTAGTCAACAGTTTTGGCTAAAAGCCTGTTGTTCTGGCTTTAATCAGGGCCTGTTGATCAGGACTTAGTACTTCAATGCCCCCTCCCTCAAAGAGTTCAAGGACAGCTTCTGAGCCAGGCTCTGAGCAAACTTCTCCAGTGCAAGCTGTCTCTCCATGCCCAAGGCAGGGGGATCAGATCTGGGTGATCTTCAAGGTCCCTGCCAACCCAAACCATTCTATGGCTCACCAATTCGATGTTGCCCCTCCCCCAGTGGGCCCCAGTTGCACAGGCTCCAGAGTGCCCAGAACATGGAACCCTCCCCTCTGTGACATCAGCCCCGGGGCTGAGGGTACCACGGGCACCACGGCTGTTGTGGGCACTGCGGCTGTGGCTGTGCTGCTGCACAGAGCTCTCTCTCAGTGCTTGCAGCTGACACGTGTCTCTGGCAGCCATGGGTTGGCTCAGACTCCTCGTCCTGCTGACTGTGGCCGTGCTGGCCCACAGCCAGTACCCCTGTGGGTAAGTGGCCCCAGGCCCTGTGAGGGAGCCATGGCAACACTTGGGGCCTTCCCTGGAGGAGGCTCATCTGTGTCCTATGGCCAGGCCACAGCTTCCCACCTGCCATGGAGAAGTCTCAATTCCTTGGAGAGAACCACACCCCATGGGCTTCCCTGACCTGCAAGGCCTTGTGGGGAGGGCAGAGGGCTGAGCTTCATCCTGAGCCACAGTAGGCCATGCAGCAGCATGGACATGACTTTCTGCTTGCAGAGGTTCCTGCGGCCTCCGAGCTCCAGCAGTTGACTACCGCTCCATGACTTATGATGATGGCATGACACGCATTGTGGGTGGCGTAGGTGCCATGGAAGCATCCTGGCCCTGGATGGTCAGCATCCAGCACCCCTATTTATCAAATGGAGGGCATTGGTGTGGAGGTTCGCTCATCACTGCGGACTGGGTCCTCACAGCAGCTCACTGCTTCGACAAGTTTGAGTAAGGAGAAGCAGGGAATGGGGACATCCCTGCTACATCAGCAGGTGCCCTGTCAGCAGCACCACCTGCTACTCCCATCCCCTTTCCTCTCAGGCAGCCCAGCTGCCACACTGCTCAGGAGAAGCCTGGCCTTGTGCCAAAGCTTCCCAGCAGCTTCCAGCTTGACATTCCCCCAGCCTAACATGTGCGAGGGCACTCACACCTGCCAGAGCATTGCTCCCTCTCTCTGTCTTGCCAAGCAGAGCTCTGGCAACTGCTGGGCTGCTGTTGAACATATCTCTGCTCCCTCTCAGTCTACTCTCCATCTTCTTTCCAGTAACATCAGCTTGTTGTACGTGTTGATTGGGGCCACCCAGCTCAGTAAGCCGGGCCCTGGGGCTGTGGCCCGCTATGTCAGGCAGGTGGTGATTCACTCGCAGTACAAGCGTGTCGACTATAGGTACGATATTGCCCTGGTGCAACTGAGCCAACCTGTCGAGTGCAGCCCCTACATCCAGCTGGCCTGTGTGGCTAACCCAACCCTAAGTGTCTCAGACTTGACCAACTGCTGGATCGCTGGCTGGGGTTCCACCACTGCAAGATGTGAGTTCCAAGAGTGATTCCTGGGCCAGATAAGTGCACTTGGGAGAGGGTTTGGGCTTCCCCACAGCAGAGGCCAAAGCCAGGCTGCAGGATATATGCCTCTGCAGGGATGGACTTGTCCCACTCCCCAAAGGCAGGCAGCAGGGATACAGTGCCCAATGCCTCTGCAGAAGGAAAGGCATGCCCAAGGGAAAGGGATTCCCCTCAGACAGGAGAACTGCCATGGTGCTACCAGGGACTTACTCCTTTCTCTGCTCACAGCACAAGTTACAAGTGATCGGCTGCAGGAGGCCAAGGTGCAGCTCATCGATCTCCAGCTCTGCAACAGCACGGGCTGGTATGCAGGGGAAGTCCACCCCTACAATTTGTGTGCTGGCTACCCACAGGGCACCATCGACTCCTGCCAGGTAGGAACATGCCATGAGCCTCTCAGCCCCCTGCAGCACCAGCAGCCCAGGCAGCACTGCCCCAACACAGCCCAGGGCCTGCTTTGCCTGGCCACTCAGTCACCCTCCCAGCCCCATTCACAGCCAAGCCTCTGCAGGCTCCAGCCCCTGAGCAAAGCCTTCCTCTGCCTGGAATACAGCTCTGGCAGGGGCTGTGAGAGAGGAGGAGACAGCCCCAGTGCTGGCAGGGGCCACCAACACCACCTTCATTCTCTCTGCTCCACTGCAGGGTGACAGCGGTGGTCCCCTCATGTGCCAGGACAACAGCGCTGAGTACTGGTGGGTCATCGGATTAACCAGCTTTGGAGAAGGCTGTGCCAGACCAAAGCAGCCTGGAGTCTACACCTCCACTCAGCACTTCTATAACTGGATCGAGTACANCCAAGTGCTGCACATAATCAGCACAGGATGGACAGGAACTTTCTTAACTCACTAATTAACAAATCAGTTACAAACTGTTCATCCAACAAAATGCTTCATCCAACAGAATGCTTCAAAATGCCTTGGGCTAGGTGTCACTCCATCTTTGCTTCAATGATGACTTAAAGAACCTAGAAATAAAACAACATCTTTCGACATAATACTAGTATAGGAGGTAATATAAAGGCTGATCTTTACTGGAGGCCTCCAGGGGCAGATATGGAAAATGTCCACAGAATTCCTCCCCCACATGGGGCGAATACAGTTCTATAAGCTTAGCTGATTTATTAAAATATGAATATTGATCTAATATCGGTATCCAACTGCGATGGACAAAAAACCCTCTAACAGCTAAAGTTAGAAAGTGTATGTTTATTACCACGCCAGCCAGCGCGTGGGATAGCTCCCTAATGCGCACTGCAAAGATCACAGGTAATTTACAAAGCCTTTTATTTACAAAANCCCTTTTCAATCAAACTTTGATGCTGGGGTCTGGGTAGGAGGGAAATGGTAGGATGCTGGAATGCCATGGGGAAGACTTTTTGAAGGCAGTTGCTGTCTTTTCCAGGTGAAGGCAAGTGAATATTGACTTTGTTCATCAGACAGAATGCTTCAAAATGCCTTGGGCTAGGTGTCACTCCATCTGCTTCTGTATACACTTCTTTGCTTCAATGATGACTTAAAGAACCTAGAAATAAAACAACACACTTTTGACATAATACTAGTATAGGAGGTTATATAAAGGCTGGTCTTTATTGGAGACCTCCGGGGCAGATATGGAAAATGTCCACAGAATTCCACCCCCACTTGGGGTGAATACAGTTTTATAAGCTTAACAAATTAGCTTATTTGACAAAAATCACCAGTCAGAACCACAAGGGGTTCTACGGCTCTCCTTTGGTTCAACAGTCTCTAAATCCTTACCCCCCACTTCCCCACCCCCAGATGGAAACTAAACTTTGTTTATGAAAATGTGTCTCAATGAGCTTTTCCAGCCTTGGTTCCCAAGAAGAACCAAGATAGGAAGAGGGATCTTGTACCCTCCAGGGCTTAGAACTCTGAAATATGTTTCGTCTTTCTGTTTAGGGAAAAGGTAGGGAAAAATACTGGGAAAACTAGCCACAGATACAACAATAGGCTACAGAGCTACAAATATATGTGTAAAGAAAACAGAGAATATATAAAAGAAAAAAGGCAAAAATCAATCTGGCATCAGCAGGCCAATGGAGTCCAGTTTCATGGTATGTGGCACTCTTTGTGTTAATCAAGATGGGCTGTGCTGAGAACAACCACCCACATCTGTACTGGTCCCTGCCACCCTGGCATAAGCTTTTTCAAATATTTACTGAAGTAAATTTCAGGGGCTGCCTGCTGACTAAAGACACTGAGTCTAAGAGTGTCACTCAGGACTGGGGATGGTCACTACCCTGCCCAGTGAGCAGACCAGCTTAGAGCTGCCCAATCATCCTGGCACAACCTTATTGTGCTGTCTTGGCAAAATTCTGCAGCCCAAACAATTTCTTCCAGTTCTGTACAACCTTGGCCATGGACATCCCCTCATCTAAACCAGGGATATTTCCCATCATATCAAACACCTTGAGACACGTGAAACCTGTTTTTGCATGCCAAGGAGGGCCTTCCACCCTCTTCTGTGTGTGTTCTAGCACCAGTTGTGTGGTACAAGGGACACAAGGCTCTCCTTGTGCCTGTCTCCAAAGGCCTTCGAGCAGACTTGAGCCCCTCCACCTCACAACCTCCACAACTCCTCTGTGGTCATCACAGACTGAACATACAGTGCACACCTTCTCTCCACCCACTACCCACGATTTCACCAAATCTGCACCAAATGTCACAACAATAGAGAGGCTCAAATCCACCCTTATAATTTACACAGACTCTGCACACAGAATTATAACACTCCTCCTCTGGCTCCTTCCTGCTCTGATAATCCCAAAATCTGGGTATTTGGAGGAGGGAGGCTCCAAAGGTACTTCTCTACAGTCCCATCTGAGCCATAGTGCTAAGGAAACTTCCCTGAAACTTCCAGAGGCATGGGTGGCTTCAGCGAGCTGGCCCGGTTTGATTCCCTACCCATGCCATTCTCACCCATCTGGAGCAAGTTTCTGTACCCATTCCTGGGGTTTTGTCAGCAGACTCACAGATGTCTCATTCCATAAAGAGCCACCAGCTCCTGCTGCAGCTCTCAGTGTCTGGTTCAAAGGACACATGTCTGCAAGGAAGGCAGGAACCTCCCTTGGAATGGAAACTGTGCCCCCCTTCCCTCCAAATTATTCTAACTTGGAAATTACAGGGTTTTCAGGCAGAGACATGAGAACAGGAGTAACAGTTCTTTACTAGGGTGTATAACAAGGCAAACAAACAGCAGCAGCAGCAACAAACAGCACCAGGAGCCCAGCGGGAGCCTTCTTTTGGTCGCAGGCGCTTTCCCCCTTGGTGCAGTCCCAGTCGCAGCCGCCAGGGGCGCTGGTGGCTCCCGGCCGGGCAGGGTGGGTGCGATGATTCCCCGCGCCTGCAGGGGGCGCTGTGGTGCGAGCTCGGCCGCCGCTCTCCATAAGGCAATGCCGGAAGAGATGGAGAAGGGGCTTCCTTTGGAAACTCACGGGAAGCAGCTGGTCTCGGTTCTGCTCGGAAAGCTGAATGGGCTGCAGCAGGAACTTTGGAGTGGCAGGCCAGAGCAGCAGAGGCAGGCCCATCCCGGAGTGACAAAGTGTAGCAAAGATTCCGGAGCAGTGCCAGAAGCCACGGAGTGTTTGGACAGGCACGGAGTGTGAGGTTAATGTGCAGCAAAAACAGCCCAAGTCAGCAGCAGTAAACAGCACAGCTGGGCAGTGGCTGCCAGGCTACTGCAAGCAGCAGCCACAAAGCTGCTGGGAGACGTGTCCTGCGGGAAGGAGGAGGGAGTCAGGGTCCCCTTCGCAGTGAGCTTGGGTGTTGGAAAGGTCCCAGTTCAACAGCTGCGCCTGTGAGCAGAAGCTCACCCACAAAAAGGAGAAAAGCAGTGCAGGACAGAATTCGAGGCTGGCAGCAACTGCACCCCACAGCAGCAGCAAACCCCACTGTTCCCTGCCAGCCCTGAGAGTGAGAGAGTGAGGAGCTGAGCCCAGCCCCTCCTCCCCCAGCCAAAATGTCGCAGTATCTCTACACTTCACAAGAGAATCCACCTGCTCAGAGACAGAATCAAACTGCACCATTCCTCTTCCTCCTTGGCTACATCTTTCTTCTCTCTTAAGTATGAGTTGTTCCCATATCTTAGGCTACAAATGGGAGGAAATTCCCAGAGAGAAAAGAAAGAGGGAGAAAAGAAAGGGGGAGAGCAGAAATCCCAAACTCCAAGAAATGTCCATTCCCCTGGCCAGTGCCACAGCTCCCTGTGCCCTCTGTCATGCAAAGGGTGTGCAGTCCCTGGTCCCAGGCTTCCAGCAGCCAGANAGGAAATTCCTGGAGAGAAAAACAAAGGGAGAGAAGAAAGGGGAAGAGCAGAAATCCCAAACTCCAAGAAATGTCCATTCCCCTGGCCAGTGCCACAGCTCCC
>VWYE01017215.1:6384-19630 GCA_013398995.1 Alaudala cheleensis
CTCACAAGGAGTCCGTGCACGCCTTTGGAGAGACACCCCAAATAGCCTTGTGTGCCTCACAAAAGAATCCAGCCCTCTGCCTAGCCTAGGAAGAACTCAACTCCTCTCCAGGCCTTGACGGCAACCATTGGACAGCCACATAAATCACAAGGAACTCAAGCCCCCTGCCAGCCTCACAGAGGTCTCCAGTCACCTTTATGCCATAGAAGACACCCCAAATCCCCTAAGAATGTCCTGAGGAACCCCAGGCACATGCACCATTTACAAAGAACCCAAACCCCCGCATGTCTTACTGGAAAAGCCCACAGCCTGCCCCTGTGCCTCAGGATGGATCCCAGTCATCTGCCAGCCTTACAGGGGCCCCCCATCGCCTGCATGCCATAGAAAAGCCAGGTCTGCCATTAACTCTAGCCAGCAGCATCTTCCTTGGCACAGAAACCCCTTCTGATGCCCTTCTGGGAGCCAGGAACACATCTTGTGCTGAAATATGTGGTCAGAATCTAGAGGTTATTAATCACAGAAATTAGAAAGCATTGATTAAGAATAGGCACTTAAATGGTGTGTATTGCTTAGTATTTGCTGCATCTTTGGTTACTTGAGATAGGAAAGGATTACTGCATGAACAGCATCTTTGGTTGCTTGAGAAAGGAAAAAGTGTTTTCAAAACAGCAAGAAAAGGGTACAAAAGACGTCTGATAGGGGAAGGGATGTTTATCCAAGAACAGGTTACAAGTATGTAAGGATGTTGAGATAACAGCTCCTTGGGTCCTTGGAACCAGATGAATCTGGCCCCATGGCTTGGACTGTGGCCAAAGAATCAGCAAGCATGGACAAGGCAATGGGGTCAGAAAGTCAGCTCTGATGAAGACAACTGTACTTCATCCTGAGAGCCCTGAGACAACCCCCAGAGACAACTGGGCAGGAGCAAAGGACTGATAAGATGATTAGCATATGGAACAGAGAGGGGGGGAGCCAAGGAATGAATATGTGTGGATGTATTGTAAAACTTAATGCATAGGTAACGTTCCAGAGGATAAAACAAGATGCAAGGTGGGGAGGGGTGCCCGCGCCTTTGAAGGAGATATCCTCCATGTGCCTGGCTGCCGAATAAACTACATACCTACTTTAAAACTCACTTTGTCTTTGAGTTTTAGAGTCTTTCCACTTGTCGGTTTGGCACCCCTGATGGGACCTTGCCTGCCCAGTCATGGGACTGACTAAGGGGCAGACGCCCAGAGGCGTGCCCCGGGATTTTCCCTGGAAGGGATTCCACTTCTCGGATCGCTCACTGTGGGGACAGACAACCACCTTTTGAACAGCGGAGTAACTGTATGTATTTCTTTTAAAGGGGGGAGGGGAGGGGGGGGTGCTGTAGAAACCACTCAGAGGCGTCTGAGCGCAAAGGGCCATGGTGGGTTTGGGTTTGCAAGCACCATTGGTCGGACGTACGGCCATTGGGGGGAAGGATTCGCTGCTTGTGGATTGGTCGCTAGAGTTTCTGGGGGTGAATCGAGTGAATTCCTGTTTTATTGCTGCTATTTGGTTGTGTGTGTGAGTTTTAGAAGTTCAGATATGTCTTGTGTTTTGGTTGCGTGCCTGCCCGGGAGGTTGTGTGGGATGACCGTGAGCGGTGGTGTATTTTTTGAGGTAATACTGCCATCTTGTGTCAAAAGCTATAATTGCATCAAACTGCCGTCTAGACATTCCCTTTTACTGTGTGCACAGGGAAAGAGGGAACTCTGTGTTTTACCTTGCATTTACCACACGTTGTTTTTAAGTTTTGTCTAGTGTTGTCTGCTAGGAGTTTAATGTTTTGTGTTTTACTTTGGTGCAGTGCTGAGTATTTAGAGTTTGTTTTTTGATAAGTGCTGTTTTAGGATAATGCTGTTTGTTTTAATGTTTTGCTGTGAGGTTTGCTTTAAGGGTTTGTTTAGTGCTCCTGGCCGTGGATAGTGTATTGGTGACAGTCGTCCTAACCGTGGCGAGAAGGCTGGAAGGAGTCCCTCTCTCCCAGTGGTTCAGACTTGACCCTTGGGAGTTCATAACCCCCAAAACTAATTGGGTGATTAGAGAAAAGAGACAGGTTTATTTTGAGAGACTATATAGGACTTCCGTGGGAAGGTTGGTGGTGCTGGGCTGGGAGCAACCGGCACCGAAGGATTTGAATATCCAGACAAACAGGAGAGGTGGAATCATCTGTTTCTGCAGGCAAGGGCAGCACCTAGCATGGTTGCTGGTTAAATGCAGGTTCTGTGGAGAGCATTGGTGTTGTTCCTCCAGTAACAGGTGTAATGCTTGTGCCCAGTGTGGGCTGCAGGGTCAGGGGAACCCTGGACCAGAAATTTTAGAATATTTCTGGGGAAGATCGCATTTAGTCCTGGAGGTTTGGAGTGTAAGGGAAGAGGAGTGGGAAAAGACTCTGCAAGAGAGTGAGAAGAGATTTGGGTGGAAATGGAGCAAGACAGGGAGAAGAAAATAATGGGATCAGGAGAGAGTAAAGAAATCCCTAAGGAAAGTCCTCTGGCCTGTATTTTAGCCCACTGGAAAGAGATTGTAGGCTCAGGAGGTACAGAATCCAAACCTTGTGAAGTACTGCACGCAGTGCAGACTTTGTATAGGCTGGAAAATGGAATTAGATGGCAAGAAAATGGTACTTTGGAATATGATTCTCTTCTACAGCTTATGCTTTTCCTCAGATGTGAGGGAAAATGGGCTAAGGTATCATATACAGATACGTTTTTCTCCCTCTGAAATCACCCTGAATGGCAGAGGGATTGTGGGTTTAGAGTCCCCTCTGATCCCCTTATATTAGCTCTTGAAAAGGAAAATAAAGCTAACAGAGGACGGCCTCGAAGAAAAATGTAGTTCTTGCTTGATAAATCAATGTTGTACACATCATGATAAAGTTTATTAAGCATAAATACAAAAAGAAGAATTATTGGACCACACCCCCAACCCCCAAGGAGCTCAGTCTCCCCGGAGGGAGGACAAGTGGGGCCATCTGCCCCTCCACTCACTTCTGAATTCCAAACAACAATGTATCCCCCATCACCAGATATGACAGTGATGATGAAGGACCTTCTACTTGTGCAAAGGGTCCCATAGCACCCCAGACTAGAAAACAAACAAGGGAAATAATACAGGCTCCTTTGTGGGAGGCAGTGGGACCTGGGAGAGGAACAATGTTAGTTAAGGTCCCTTTTTCTACAATTGATTTAGAGGGCTGGGAAAGAGTTGCCAAGAACTGTAGGAGTGACCCAATAGGAACAGCTAAAAGGTTAAGATATACAATTAAGCAACATACATGAGATTTGTCAGACATTCAGTTATTGCTGAAGGCATTAACAAAGAGACAGCTGGTTTTGAAAACGGCAGAGGATTTAGCCAGAAGTGTTTGTAGAACAATGCAAGAGGATGTTAAGGATGTCTTTCCCCTCCAGGATACAAACTGGAATCCAAATGAGCCAGGCCAAGTGGCAAAATTACAGAATCATCAAGAATGGGTAGCAAAGGAGATGGCACAGGCCATCCCCAAAACAATAAACTGGTCAGCTTTATGTGCAATTAAGCAGACCCCCTCTGAGATTCCATCTGAACTTTTAAATCGACTAAGGGATGTGATGGGCCACCATACACCATTAGATCCCAGATCTGAGATAGGGATACAGCAGCTAGTAAATTTATTTTTAGGACCGTCTATGGGAGACATTAGAAAGAAACTTCAGAAGCTCCAGGGACAGAAGGAAGGAATCTAGAGGCCTTGTTAGATGAGGCATGGAGGGTTTTCAGCAACCAAGAAGAAGGATATAAGCAAGGGATGAGAAAATTAGTCGCAATAGTGAAGGAAGAGGGGAAAGGAAAATGTGGACCTCCCCGACCAAGGATCAGTGTGCGATTTGCAGAAAATTTAGACATTTTCTGTGTCCTGAATGCCCTGAACAAAGAAGAAACGGGTAGGAAACCAGAGAAGGGGTGTGCTACTTGCTCATGTGAAAAACAACTGAGGGGGACCAGAGGATCTGACCCCAGGAGATGCACTGGTTATAAAAATGAAACTGGGGACAGAGGGGAAGGAGGTGGAACTTATGGTAGACACGGGAGCAAAATTTTCAGTTCTAAATAAAGCTTTGGTACCAGTGGGGAACGATTATGTTAGGGTGAGGGGGGCAACTGGCCAATCTGAAACAGCATATTTTTGCAAGCCACTAAAATATAAATATGGAAAACAATGGGGCATTCATAAGTTTCTATATGTGCCCAATTCTCCACAGTCTCTCTTAGGGAGAGACCTACTGGAGAAATTAGAGGCAACTATTTAGTTTAAAAATGGGGAGGTTACTCAGTAGGTGAATGAACAAAAATACATAGAAGTGCTGAGCTTAATATTGACAGCTATCAAGGTTAAAGAGGAAATTCATGAAGAGGTACTGAAGCAAGTGTTTCCAGGAGTATGGGCTTCTAATGTACCAGGGAGGGCGAAAAATGCTCCACCAATACAAATTAAGCTTAAGGAGGGAAAGTAACTAGTAAGAATTAAACAGTATCCTTTGAGGAAGGAAGATAGAGAAGGGATAAGCCCAGTAATTGAAAATTTCTTACAGCTGGGGCTATTAAAGGAGTGCCAATCTGATTTCAACACTCTTATCCTGCCTGTCCTGAAATCTGATGGGTCATACCGATTGGTACAAGATTTACGAGCTGTTAATAAGATAACTGAGGATCTTTACACTGTAGTGGCCAACCCATACACCCTGCTAACCTCTTTAACACCAGAGCTAACTTTGTTTACCATTCTAGATTTGAAGGATGTTTTCTTTTGCCTCCCTCTCCACATGGCCAGCCAGAAAATTTTTGCATTCAAATGGGAAAATCCTAAAAGTGGACACAAAGCTCAGCTTACATGGACAGTTCTTCCTCAAGGTTACAAGAATTTGCCCACCCTGTTTGGAGAACAACTTGAAAAGGGTTTGGAATCTTGGGAGGCTCCACGGGGAGAAGGGAAACTGTTGCAATATGTAGATGACATCTTAACAGCTGCCCCAACAGAGGAGGGGTGCGTGGCCTGGACGGTACACCTTCTAAACTTTTTGGGGCTTCAGAGGTACAGAGTGTCAAAGAAAAAGGCTCAAGTGGTGAAACAGAAGGTGATCTACCTGGGATATGAGGTCAATGCTGGGCAACAGACTTTGGGAAAGGAGCGCATAGAATCAATTTGCCAAACTACGAAACCCCAGACAATAAAAGAACTGAGAACCTTCCTGGGCATGACAGGATGGTGCAGACTATGGATCTACAACTACGGATTACTCGTGAAACCTCTGTATTCATTCATTGCAAACAGGGGCAAAGACCCCCAGTGGACGAAGGAAGCTACACAGCTTTTGTCAGCTGAAAAAGGCCCTCATATCAGCTCCAGGTCTAGGACTACCAGATGTGAGTAAACCATTCTTTCTCTTTTCTCGTGAGAAACAGGGAATTGCCCTGGGGATACTGCCACAAGACCTGGGCCCCTATAGAAGGGCAGTTGCTTATCTTTCTAAGCAGCTGGATGCAGCAGCTAAAAGATGGCCAGGCTGCCTCAGAGTGGTTACCACAGTTGTACTGAATATTCAAGAGGCCTGCAAGTTCACCCTGGGCTAGAAAATGACTGTGCTAGTGTCCCATACAGTATCTGCAGTGCTCCAAACAAAGGGAGGCCATTGGCTCTCCCTACAACAGTTCCTGAAATACCAAGCCATCATGGTTGAGCCAGATGATGTAGAGATAGTGGTAACTAACATCGTCAACCCAGCTTCTTTCCTTAGTGGAAATCAGGGAGAGTCGGTACATCATGACTGCCTGGAAACCATTGAAGCCACTTATTCCAGGCTCCCTGATCTGAAGGATACCTGTTTGGAGGATGCAGAAACCTGGTTCACAGATGGAAGCAGCTACCTCGTCCATGAAAAGCGACATGCTGGGTATGCGGTTACCACATCCAGAGACCTAATCGAATCAGGACCTTTACCAGCAGGTACCTCTGCACAAAAGGCTGAGATAATAGCTCTAACCCATGCCTTAGAGTTATCAAAAGGGAAGAGAATAAACATTTATACAGATTCAAGATATGCATTCAGGGTGGTGCATGCTCATGGGGCTATTATCCATGAAGGAAAGAGGACTGTTAAACTCACAAGGAAAGAACATTAAACATGCACAGGAAATAATACAACTGCTGGAAGCAGTCCAACTGCCTGAGAAAGTGGCAATTATGCACAGTAAAACACATGAGAAGGTGAGCTCAGAATTGGAAGAAGGAAATGAGCTGGCAGACAGAGAGGCAAAAGAAGCAGCAAAAGGTGAGCAGAAGGAGCCTTGATTCCTGATGGCCAGCTCTCCTGGAAGGTAAGCCAGTGTATAATAAAACAGATCGAAAGCTAATTGAGGACCAAAAGGGAAGATATAACCAGGAAGGATGGGCTGTGACAGCAGAAGGAAAGCTGGTTATTCCCTCCCATTTATTATGGCCATTAGTAAGAGAGGAACATCACACACTGGGGAATTGATGCTTTGTATAATTAACTGATTGGAAAAATCACTACCAGGAATTTATATGCCACTATCATTCAAGTGGCCCGGCAGTGTGAACTTTGCCTCCAGACTAGCCTCAAGAATACCCCCAAACCAAACCTTGGCTAAATTGGAAAGGGTCATGGACCTGGTCAGCAGTGGCAAATTGATTTTTCAGAATTACCAAGAAAAGGAGGGTATCAATATTTGTTGGTATTAACAGACAGCTTTTCAGGATGGCAAGAGGCTTTCCCCACCAGGACTGCCAAAGCCTGAGAGGTAACTAAGGTGCTGTTACAAGAAATAATACCACACTTTGGAGTTACAGCCACAATTATCTCCAGACAGGGGACCACATTTTATTTCAAAAATAGTTCAACAGGTCAGTCAGCATCTGGGTATAGATTGGGAACTTCACACGCTGTACTGTCCCCAGTCAAGTGGCTAAGTTGAGAAAATGAATAATTTGATCAAGCAACAAATTGTGAGACTAGGGCAAGAGGTTAATTTTCCCTGGCCCCAGTCCCTCCCACTAGCATTATTGTGAATTCAGACCAAGCCCAGAACTAAAGAAAAGCTGAGCCCCTTCAAAATGCTTCACAGAAGGCCATATGGTGTGAAGAAAGGGATGTCCACCCAAATTGGGGAAGAAAGACTGACTAATTATATGGTGGCCTTAGGTAAACAATTCAGAGGAATTGAAAAACATGTGGCTGGAACTCAGAGCAGAGGGCTAGATGGGCCAGTGCATGACATCCAGCCTGGAGATTATGTATATGTCAAGTCTCTTACAGAAAAGACCTTGGAGCCACGGTGGGAAGGACCACTCCAAGTGCTTCTTACCACTTCTACTGCGATTAGGATCAAGGAACAGAATGCCTGGATTCACCACTCTTGAGTAAAGAAAGCTCCTGAGGCCCCTTGGAAAGCAACACCAGGTGATAATGAACTAAAACTCACTCAAACAAAATAAGTACATTGTGGTTGGGAATGTTTAGTAATTTAGGTTGCAAGAATTTAATTGAAAAAACTGTTTTGTTTATAATCATAATTACAATCCAAGAACTGAAAAATGCATCTAGCAGAATAATGCTGAGTGGCCTTGGTCCCAGGCTTTTATTCAGTACACTGGATCCATGGGAAAATATCCTGATATAAAAGACTTAAACCTATCAACTGTAGTCATGAACAAAAACCAAGTGTATGAAAGGCAAGAATGGCAAAAGGTTATGGTCACTTTGAGGGACTATAGGAGAGGAAATTAGAATTGGATGTTGGATGATTAATGAAACTGGCCATAAGAAAGCAATCCAAATTGGTGTCCCAACCACTCCCACAGACAAACACTGGGAGGTTTGTAGTAGTTCAAGTGAATTGGACCTGTTGCTATAACTTTACATTAGTATAGACTGTTGAGGGAGTTGGTCTTTGGACCTATGATACTATTTGTCTCTCCTTCAAATTTAAAGTAAGTGCCACAGCTGAACCTGTTACGACCTATGTCAGCACTCCAGCCCAAACCCAAATCACGCCACCTGGGCCTGAACCCAAAATTTATAAAATTAGCCCGTATGTAATAAGGAATAGAGGCCAACAGCAATTGTTATTTAATCCAGAATGGTCTCTTAGACTTGTTGAACTAATAATGCAAACTAACATCTCTGAAATTCAACCAGCCTGTTCTTTCCTAAAGACATCCTTTGAGGGCTGGATGACATGGTTGCAAAAGCAAGTATATACCAGTGGCAGAATGCAAAGAGATGTGACTGGAATATTAGGGACCGGGCTGAGAGTTCTAAACGGAATTAAATCAGAGATATTAATTAATAAAATGGCTACTGCAACAAGTGATGTAACAAAATAAAACAACCCTTACTGTCATCTTTGCTAGCACTAGGAAGCAGTCAGTTTGCCAAGTTTGGAAGTAGCAGGGGACCAGGACCTCAGGTTAATCATAGATGCACTTGCTGTGGCTCAGAGTAATGTGTCTCTGGCTTTTAGCTGTATACAGGCACAATTATGGTTGCAATCAACAGCAGCCTCAATTATAAGAGAAGGAAGTGAAGGAGCCTTTCCAACTGAGATTCGAATAGCTGTTTGGGACAATGCTATTGATTTTGAAAAGAAATTTCAATCTTGGTGAACTTTGATAAACTTCACCTATGGTCCAATTGCTAACATGGCTACTGCTTTTGTGCTTACCATACACAATGCCACAATTTATGTTATTCACCCCAGTATAGCATTAGGACTAAACCATGAGAAATCAGTGCTCGACCCTTCAGAACACAGAACATGGGCACAGAGAGTGGATAAGAAATGGCAAACTATGAATCTAGAATCTTGCATTACCTGGGAACAACAGGGGTTCATTTGTGAGAGTAACACAATCGATGCTCAAGATATATGTCTTGATACTGAACAGGGTGTTTGCCACTTTGAAATTCACCCAAATACTGATCGGAGGACTTTACTTGTATATATTGGTCAGAGTTGTGTGTGTTTGAGAACTGCGTGTGCTTTTATAGAAATAGCCAAGGGTAATGTAACTTTGATAGGAAAGAGTCATTTTTACTTTTGTATTTGTAACTTTGTTAAGATTTTAGGGTGTGACTTTCTGTATTTGGTGCCAGTTGTATCTCGCAAGCTGGTTCAGTCTGACAATAAAATGTATCACACCCACACCTACTGGGATGAACCTCACTTCAGTCAGACAATTAGTTAAGCATCAGGATCTTGTCAAAAATCTAAAAGATATTAAGAAAACTAGAGAGAAAACTCTAACTACCATCCATCACGACACCAAAGAAATAAGAAAGGTTCTACAAGGAGTAAAGCGAGATAAAAGTCACAATTGGTGGGGCTCACTTTTTGGATGGTCGCCCACTGCAACTGGGTTCTTAAATACATTACGTCACCCCATCATTGTTTTACTAGCATTAGTTGGTATAAGTTTAATACTGTCTTTTGTAATGCTTATTTGGAATTGGAAACTGTTACAACGAATAGCAATATTAACCTCTTTATCCCAAATACATGGCTAAGTATTGAGGGACACATAGTGTAAAGATTGGAATTTGTATTAAGTAAAAGAATTTACTACTAGATTTCTTTCTACTAAAAATGTTTCTAAATAGTTCTAAAAATTTGTAATTTATACAAAAGAAATACAAAGACAAACTGGGATCCCTTTTTCTCAACAGCCCCGTGCCTAGCCACTGCCTTCCCAGCCCAGGCTGTGCCCAGACAAGGAGCTCCTCCAGTGCTGCTGGTACCACCCAGACAGCAGAGCTGAAGCCCAAAGGTTTCATGGGACTCAAGCCCTGCCTTGGCAGGAGGGCTACACCTCCTGTGCTGGCTGGAGAGCAGGGCCAGTCCCTTTGGAGACAGAGGCTCCTGTTCTGGTTGGTGGTGGCTGCTTCCACACAGCAATGAGTTGGTAATGGAGCTGTGGCAGGGACAATGGACATGTGCATGAAGATGAAAGAGGACAGGTCCAGTTCTCCCAGATTGAGGAGTTTGGCTCGTTTTGTAAAAGTGCAGAGGCACTCCTGTGGAGAGAGGAGGTGTCTGAGGTCCCAGCTCTGCCAGTGGCACACAGGGAGCCTCCTGCACAGCAGGGCCCAGAGCTGCCAAGGCTCCCCAGCACTAGAGGCTGGAGCTGCTGGCACACCTTGGCCCAGCTGCACAGCTGCCCCTCAAGGCCCCGGCCAGCAGGGCATGGCTTTGGGCAGGGTCCCTGGGCAGGAGCAGGCCCCAGAGTGCCTTTGCCTTTCAGGGCCAGTCTGGTCCCTGCTATTTCTCCTCCCCACCTTGCTTTGCCTCTGCCCACTGCTCCTGGGGCTACTCTTGGCCAGGCAGCCTCAGTGGGAGCCAGCACTGGCTGCAGCCCCAGCGGGCTCCCCAGGACAAGGCCCAGCAATGAAGAGGCCAATTCAAGCACTGGGCAGCAGCAGAGCCCTCAGCAGAGTTATTTGGACAAGCACTGACTATCCACAGCTCCACAGCAGCCTCACTGGGAATGTTTCCTGCCTACAATAGACTTTCAAAATAAGGTATTTGCGAGAAAGTGAACAAAACACTCACCGTTTTCTCTTCCAGTAATTCCAAATTCTGATACAGCATAAAATTAACACAAACTCCAATAAAAGCAGGACTGCTGTTAACACTAGCCAGAAGAGTGTTCCCTGACAGAGACCACTTCCAATGCCATTCTGGGAATCAGGAACACGTGTGGTGCTGCCGGCTGCATCTGCGGGAGCAATGGGGAGCGTGAGCCCGTGCTGTGCTCCAGTGCTGAGCTGGCAGCACGGTGCACACGGCCGGGATGTTCTCTGTTTCCCCCAGAGCTGGGGCCTGCAGGCACCTTGCCGCCCCTTGGCACAGGCTGTGCCACCCAACAAAGCCCAGAAGGCCGGGAGGAGAGCCTGGAGGCAGCGCAGCTCTTTGGGCAGTGGCTCCTTCCAGGGACATGGGCCAGACCTATCCCTGAGCAGCCACTGCCACCCCCAACCCTCCCTGCCCTGGGACAGCTCCCCCAGCCCAAGGGGACAGAGTCAGGCCCTGTCAGGACCCAGTGCAGCCCCCGCCCATTCGGGAGCCAGGGCTGCCTCTGGCCCTGGACTTTCGACAGGGCTCCTGCTCGGCCCTGCTCCTGTGCCTTGGGCCTCTGGGCGCTCAGGGCCAGCTCCGGGAGCAGCTGCAGAGGGAGGGACGTTGGTGCTCGAGTCCCGTTTCCCAGGGGCTGTGAACGAGCTCCAGGGGCCTCAAAGCCGAGGCGCCTCCAGCTTTGGCTGCTGCCGGGCTGTGCAAGGGTGGATGCTGGGGGAAGAGCTGCTGCTACACAGAGCCCTGCCGAGGGCTGAGCACAGCACAGCAATTAACTCCTGTGCCTGTGTCTGTGTGTGACATCGCCTTGCCTCCTGCATCAGGGGTTGCAAAGGATGCACTGCTTCCTCCGGGAATTGTCTCCTCCTGCATGGTCATTTGGTCCATCACTTGAGAAAGGAAGAGACACAGCTGAATCAGATGGAAGAGTTCCTGATTTGGGTGCTGGCATCTTTGGGGTGTCATGCTCATCAAATACAAGGATAAGTTTCAGAAAATGTCTTCAAATACAGGGATAAGTTTCAGAAAATGTCTTGGCTTTTAGGGCTGGGCCAGGGCCATTCCTTGCCCAAACAGCAGCCAGGCCTGAGCCGCAGGGGCAGTGAGAGGATCACACAGAGCAAGGGCACACACATGGACAGCTCTGTCCTGGCACCTGCAGCGATGTTCCCCTGGCTGAGCTGTGGACTCTAAGCTGGCAGCTCTCCCAGGGGGAAAGGCCTCGACCTACCCTCACCATCTCCCAGAGGCTCAGTCCTGGATATGGGTTGGGAAGCCAGATCACCTTCAGCAACAGGTTCATCTGCAAAGAAAGGCAGGACAGAACAGCTCCCATGGCACTGTAGGAGATCCTCAGGCTCCCTGGGGCTGGCAAAGGAGCTGCACAAGGCACAGGGCCGGGGCACAGCCCTGGGCCTTGCCCCTTCCCACTCTGCTCTTCTCCATGGCTGCACTGAGCACATGGAAAGACACACTGGCACTGCACACAGGAAGAGGTTTGAAAGCTAAATGCTCCTTCCTCCTACTGACACCAATCCTGTGGGATCACTCAGGGCTCCAGAACGGAGCAGGGCAAGGTTTCCAAAATTCAACGCTAACCTGACGTTAACAAAAATGTGAGCCCTTGTTCGCAGTGACACGGATTATTCTGTGAGAAAAGGCACACTGAGAACTTGCCTCCAGCATTCTCCAAGAGTTTCAAGCCATCATCCAGGAGGGTTTTCAGATAATCCATGTCCTGATCCCAATCTAAAAGGGAGCACAGATCAGAACCATTTCTATGCTGTGCTGGGATCTCCTTCTGCTTTAGAGAACTAGGCACTGCAGGAGGTCAGGTAAGGCCATGGGAGCCAGTTGTCAATTGACACGGCCAAAGCTGCAAGAGGGGCCTGAGGAGCTCTGCGGTGGCTCCTGGTCACTCTCCACCCTCTTTGCAGGCCCAGTGCAACATCTTTGGCTGGGGTCTGGACCAGCCCAGGGCCCCAGGGGGTTCTCTCAAAGGAAAGCCTGCCTAAAGCTCTGGGGAAAACTGCAGCAGGCAGTGCCACAACCATCCCTCCCTCCATTCCTCCCTCCCTCCTTNTAATTCCAAATTCTGATACAGCATAAAATTAACACAAACTCCAATAAAAGCAGGACTGCTGTTAACACTAGCCAGAAGAGTGTTCCCTGACAGAGACCACTTCCAATGCCATTCTGGGAATCAGGAACACGTGTGGTGCTGCCGGCTGCATCTGCGGGAGCAATGGGGAGCGTGAGCCCGTGCTGTGCTCCAGTGCTGAGCTGGCAGCACGGTGCACACGGCCGGGATGTTCTCTGTTTCCCCCAGAGCTGGGGCCTGCAGGCACCTTGCNCTCAGCACAGCTTCTCCATCCACCTCTGGAAAAAAGGACAGCTGTATCAGATTGAACCATTCCCCACTGTAGAGGCGGCATCTTCAGGAGGTAATACTTGTCAGAGACATGGTTAAGGATCAGGAATTCCTATAAACTTTTTGGGATCGGCCAGGGCCCTCCATCTCCAAACAGCTGCCCTTTCTGATCTATCCAGAAACTGAGAAATTGCAGGGATCTCAGGGTGTGCATGGCCC
>VWYE01017215.1:22297-43716 GCA_013398995.1 Alaudala cheleensis
AAAGGCCTCGACCTACCCTCACCATCTCCCAGAGGCTCAGTCCTGGATGTGGGTTGAGAAGCCAGATCACCTTCAGCAACAGGTTCATCTGCAAAGAAAGGCAAGACAGAACAGCTCCCATGGCACTGTAGGAGATCCTCAGGCTCCCTGGGGCTGGCAAAGGAACTGCACAAGGCACAGTCCCGGGGCACAGCCCTGGGCGTGGCCCCTTCCCACTCTGCTCTTCTCCATGGCTGCACAGAGCACGTGGAAGGACACACTGGCATTGCACACAGGAAGAGGATTGAAAGCTAAATGCTTCTTCCTACTTCTGACAGCGATCCTGTGGGATCACTCAGGGCTCCAAAGAGGCAGCAGGGCAAGGTTTCCAGAATTCAACTCTGACTTGAGGTTAATGAAAATGGCTCATGAGCAAGCTCTTGCTGGCTTGACACTGATTATTCTGTCAGTAAAACGAGACATTGAGAACTTGCCTCCAGTATCCTCCAAGATCTTAAAAGTGTAATTCACCAGGAATTCCAAGTAATCCAAATTGCGATCCACATCTAGATGGGAGCACAGATCAGAACCATTTCCATGCTGTTCTGGGACCCCCTTCTGCCTTAGGGAACTGGGCCCTGCAAGGGGGTCAGGTAGTGCCATAGGAGCCACATGTCGACGGACATGGCCAAAGCTGCAGAGGGGCCTGGGGAGCTCTGGGCTGGCTCCTGGTCACTCTCCGCTCTCTTTGCAGGCCCAGTCCTACATGCCAGGAGGGGCAGCTGGAGCAGTCCAGAACCCCTGGGGGCTGTCTCCCTCCCTCCCACAGAGGAAACCCTCCCTAAAGCTCTGGGAAAACCATCCCCAATGCTTCCCAGGGAGAAGGGAGCGCTGTCCCAGGAAAGAGGAGCCAGGCCGCCGGCTCACCTGCTGCCTGCGCTCGCCTCGGAGCAGCCTGGGCAGCCCTGGCAGGCANCAGGAATGGATGTCACAAAGCCAGTGCTGAGCCTCTGGGGTCAGCAGGGACGCACTACTCACCCCTGCGATGGGAGCTGGGCTTGTGCGCAGTGACCACCAAAGGAGCTAGAGATTTCCTCCCTGCAGTGGCACCTGTAACTCAACAGCCACAGAAGCTTCTGTCACCTATGCTGGTCTGCATGGGCAGCACTGAGCCACAGGAGAAGTGAGCATATTGTGCAGGGCAAGGGCACACACGTGTATGGCTCTATGCTAACAATTGAAGTGATGCCAGGACATTGTCACTAATTATTGTATCAGAAAAGGCACATTGAGAACTTGCCTCCAGCATTTTCTAAGAGTTTCAAGCCATCATCCAGCAGGGCATCCAGATACTGCAAGCTGCGGTACCAGTCTGGAAGGGAGCACAGATCAGAACCATTTCCATGCTGTGCTTGGATCCCCTTCTGTCTTAGGGAACTGGGCACTGCAGGGGGGTTGGGTAAGGCCATGGGAACCAGATGTCAATGGACACGGCCAAAGCTGCACAGGGGCCTGGGGAGCTGGCTCCTGGTCACTCTCCACACTATTTGCAGGCTCTGTGCAACATCCCTGAAGGGGAGGTTGGAGCAGCCCAGAGCCCCTTGGAGCTCACACACTCCCACAACTGAAAGTCTTGCTAAAGCACTGGGGAAAAACTGCAGCAGGCAGTGCCACCATCATCCCAGCCTCTTTCCTTCCCTTGCTACCTTCCTCTCTCCAACCCTCTTTCCACTGGGACAGCTCCCACAGGGGACATAGCCAGGCCCTCTCAGGACACACTGGAGCCTTGCTGTCCCTCTCTGCCCTTTCCCCACCATGTGCACCCCTTCCAGCCACTCCCAGGTTTTGGGCCATGTCTCCCACGGAGGGGCCCCAGCAGGACGGCTCAGTCCCCCGAGCACTCTCCCGGGGAAAAGGCCTTGACCTACCCTCACCATCTCCCAGAGGCTCAGTCCTGGATGTGGGTTGAGAAGCCAGATCACCTTCAGCAACAGGTTCATCTGCAAAGAAAGGCAAGACAGAACAGCTCCCATGGCACTGTAGGAGATCCTCAGGCTCCCTGGGGCTGGCAAAGGAACTGCACAAGGCACAGTCCCGGGGCACAGCCCTGGGCGTGGCCCCTTCCCACTCTGCTCTTCTCCATGGCTGCACAGAGCACGTGGAAGGACACACTGGCATTGCACACAGGAAGAGGATTGAAAGCTAAATGCTTCTTCCTACTTCTGACAGCGATCCTGTGGGATCACTCAGGGCTCCAAAGAGGCAGCAGGGCAAGGTTTCCAGAATTCAACTCTGACTTGAGGTTAATGAAAATGGCTCATGAGCAAGCTCTTGCTGGCTTGACACTGATTATTCTGTCAGTAAAACGAGACATTGAGAACTTGCCTCCAGTATCCTCCAAGATCTTAAAAGTGTAATTCACCAGGAATTCCAAGTAATCCAAATTGCGATCCACATCTAGATGGGAGCACAGATCAGAACCATTTCCATGCTGTTCTGGGACCCCCTTCTGCCTTAGGGAACTGGGCCCTGCAAGGGGGTCAGGTAGTGCCATAGGAGCCACATGTCGACGGACATGGCCAAAGCTGCAGAGGGGCCTGGGGAGCTCTGGGCTGGCTCCTGGTCACTCTCCGCTCTCTTTGCAGGCCCAGTCCTACATGCCAGGAGGGGCAGCTGGAGCAGTCCAGAACCCCTGGGGGCTGTCTCCCTCCCTCCCACAGAGGAAACCCTCCCTAAAGCTCTGGGAAAACCATCCCCAATGCTTCCCAGGGAGAAGGGAGCGCTGTCCCAGGAAAGAGGAGCCAGGCCGCCGGCTCACCTGCTGCCTGCGCTCGCCTCGGAGCAGCCTGGGCAGCCCTGGCAGGCAGGGCCACTGCCAGCAGGAGCAGGACGAAGAGGCGCAGAGCAAGGGCCATGGTGCCTTGCCCTCTGCCAGTCCCGCAGCTCTTGCTGCCACCACTGTCCTGACACCGCTGTCCCAATGTCAGCACCGCTGCTGCTGCTGCCGCTGCTGCTGCCACAACAGTTGTGGTCAAGGACTGACTGGTCGGTCGTTGTGGGGCTCTGTGACCTCTGTGACCTCAGAGCCTGCTGTGACCTCAGCCTGCTGTGACCTCAGAGCCTGCTGTGACCCGACGGGCTGGGTGGGGCTGCACCTCAGGGCTGGAATTTTCTTTCTTGGGGAGGGAGCTAATCCTGCCTGGCAGTTCTGTCAAAGGGCTGGGACAGTCCCTCCAAGTTGAGCTCACAGGCCTACCCTGTGTTCTGGGCACTGGCAAAGGGGCAGTTAGAGCTGAAATGCCCTGAGAGCAACAGGAGATCCCTTTCAAGGATTTCTGAGCTCTTCTGGCACTGTCAGCCACACCCACTATGCTGAGGAGTAAGTGATCTCTGGCTGGAGACAAGTGCAAGGTTTCCTCCTTGTCTGCAGCTTCCCAGCTGGAAGTTTGGTGCCCTGTGGGGGCCATGGCTAATGCACCGTTTTGCTTCATGGGAAAGGTGAACCCTTTACTTCACCATTTGTTCTTCATTTGCAATTTAAGGGCCTGCTTTCTCTTGTGGTACTTAAAGGACACAGTTGATGAAGTGGTGAAAAACCACCCAACCTTTTAAATGCTTTGATATGCCAAAGGAAATCTTGAGGAGCACACAGTGGGTCTGGGCTGCCTGACCAACCCAGAGGCCTTTTATGACAGAGTGACTGCCTCAGTGCACAAGGTAAGAGCTACAGCTGCCAGCACTCTGGACTTTTGTAATGCCTTGGACACATCACTCCTGCTCAGCATCCTTGTCCCTTGCNTATGGCTCTATGCTAACAATTGAAGTGATGCCAGGACATTGTCACTAATTATTGTATCAGAAAAGGCACATTGAGAACTTGCCTCNTTATGACAGAGTGACTGCCTCAGTGCACAAGGTAAGAGCTACAGCTGCCAGCACTCTGGACTTTTGTAATGCCTTGGACACATCACTCCTGCTCAGCATCCTTGTCCCTTGCTTGGAGTGCTGTGGATCTGACAGAGGCACAGTTTGGAAAATGAGGAATTGGCTGGGTGGTCACGTGCAGAGGGTTGTGGTCAATGGCTCAGAGTCCTGATGAACATCAGTGACCAGTGGTGTCCCTCAAGGTGACAGCAAAACCTTCCTGGACACTAGGAACTCAATGTCCTGATGGTGCTGCTGGACAAGAGAGCTGGAGGTGCCTCCCAAACTGGACTGTTCTGATTCCCCAAGTCTTTCAGCACTTGCTCAGTGAATAAGCAGCTGATTGAAGTGCAAAGATACTGAGAAACCACACAATCCCTTCCCTGGGAAGCAATGTCTCCCCATCCAAACCTCACGTGGGAAGCAAGTCTGTATCCAGGTCCAAGGGGATCATATGTCACCCTGAATTTTTAAGCCTTCTGACAAGTTGTAACTTGGAGTCAGTTTCTCACGCTTCTTATGTAAACAACAGGTGCTGTTTACAACTGTCCTGAAATGTTTACATTCTTTTAGTGGGATGGTTTTCTTTGACAAGCATGTGTATTGGCCAATGTGTGTGTAGATATGTAACTTCTCTCAGCCTATCAAATCCTTTTCCCTACCCTCTATATATATGACTGAAAATTTTAATAAATTCTCTTTTTTCCCGTTTCCTTGCTTGTTGGCGTGTTGTGCGACCTCGTTTGGTATCAGTGTGACAATCATATGTACATATATCTACTAAAGTAACTTCAGCTTTAAATAAAATCTCTTTATTTATCCTTTTCATATGGAGTTGTGGTTAGAAAGAAGTTTTATTTTATACAGTTGCATTTAGTAAAGACATTAAATAACATGTTGTTAAAAAGTGTCAAATACTGGAACTGCAGAGAGTTCCTCCCTGATTTACATTGATCAGTGCCTGCTATCAGTGAGGGATCAGAAGGTCCTGTCCAGGGGGTGGGAGCAGATGTATGCCCTTTTCTCCAGGATCTGCTTTGCAGCTTTTTTAATGGAATCATCCAGGTTTTCCTCAGCATCTGTGGAGAAACAGAGAAGTCAACTACGGTACCATAAAGAGTGTTCTAAATTTATTTCAAAAGGGGTTTTTCAATTCAAATGCAAGTGTATGAGTGCCAGGAAGAAACTGAACATTCTCTTCTAAAAAGACTGATTATTACAGACTGAGTTTCAGAGAGCTAATGCCCAACTGGTCAGTACTTCCCAAACAGTCCAAATCCCTAATTTCTATCAGTTAGTGGTCAGGAGTATTTGCTACCAATAGATTTTATATTCCTCAAAAAAAGAACCCTGGCAGTTTGCTTGAGCTGTTAAGTGAAGAGACTCTTTTCAACAGGTTCCAGCTCTGCTCCTTGTTTGCATTAAAAGCAGACCAAAACTCTTCTGTTGTCACATCAAACCAAGTATCTTTGATCAGTACGGGAAAGACAGAAAAGTGTAAAAATTATTTTATTGTACTTACGTTTTTCTAATTGAGCCATGGCATAATTATTCTTGAAATAGGCTTCCGTGCAGAAGATATTTGTAAGGAGCACCTGGAAAAGGAGTAAAACCAAGTTTAAAAATGGTGAATGAATTTCATAAACAAACCATGTACTAAATACATGGTAATTTAAGATTCTCAAAGCCCTTGGATAATGGAGCCCTGCAGCCCAGTCATGTGCAGCACAGCCTCAGGTGTCCCTCTGAGCCCAGAGCTACCAAGGGTCAGGGCTGGCATGAGCCTTCACCCACAACTTGATTCCTTTGGGAATCAAACCAGAATAGGGCTCTCACAAAGAGCAAAATCTCAAGGCCAAAGCCAAACCTTCATCAGGTAGGATTTGTCTGAACACTGAATTGCAGCAAATTTGCTCATCCTGTAACATAAATGCTACCATGAAACTTTCCATGAGCTACTAAAGAGTGATTTTGCTATCCTAAAATGCATTGCCCTGTAGCAATGTATTTGCTTGTTAAGTTAAGCTATTCTTTGCACCATCCAAACTCCCTGTGATGTTATCTGAACACCTGCAGCTTGTTAGCCAGGCCCAGAAATCCACCAAGGCCACTGCAGTGAAAACAGGACGAAAACAGGACTTAGAGGCTTGGGAAGCAGGCTGAGAGGCTTGGGAAAGTTATTCACCGAGAATGCAAACTTTAGATAGAAGCTGGGTTCCGCATGGGAAAGAACTCTGGCCAATTGAGTGCCCTACGGGTGCTGGCCAGTCTTATGGACAGGTTGGGGAACCAATCAAGCAATGTGTGTGTGTGTTTCTATGCTGTGCAAAAACCTATATCTGTCGCTCACTGTAAACAATAAATGGCTTCTGCGAAATCACATTGATTCGAGTACGGAGGTCCGTTCTTTCCTGCATTGCCCAAATATTGTTGTGATTATATGTTATTATTAATGATTATATGGAAAGAGCTTGGGAAGAACTGCATGGTGTTAAAGAGATTTGAGAGAACCTGCAGAGTTGTGATGAGATTCCCTGTATGTGCTGACATGTTGAGTGTATGCAGCTGAACAAGCAGAGCCCCTGGGAGGCTCCTGCACTCTGCACTGTAACAGGCTTAGCCACTTTCTGCTGCACATTTATGGGAGAGTCTGCTGTAATTCCCCACAAATGCAGCCTGCCTGCTCCCAGGAGCACAGCCTCAGTGGGAATAGCTGGTGCTGAAGGACACTCACCTCGTGGTCGTGGTTCCTGAGCCCAATGCTGATGGAGCGGCTCGCCCGGGAGATGGCTGCAGTCATTGCATACAAATTAATCACCACATCTGCCACTCTCTTCAGCACCAGCTGCTCCTCCACTATTGTCTGGGAGAGTGAAAATCATTATCAGCTTGTGGTTTGTCAGTTCAAAACTTTAACCGAATATCAGTGTCCATACTTTGTGTTTAGGTCTAGCTTTATTTTGCATGAACAGGATCTAGGCTAGGTCAGAATTATCATACTTAGTTTTGGGTTAACTAAGCTGCACCTTTTAACTGCCTGCTTGTAAAATTGCTGTGTGCCTTACACCACTTTACTAAATGCCTGCAGCAGCAGGATTTGTGCTGACACAAGAAGAAAACGACCAATTCACTGAAGGTGCTGATGCTTTGGTTTTGGTTTTAAAAATGTCACTTGTCCATTACAGTGAGTTCAGAATGTCAGTGTGATTTCTCACACCCAGTGAGAAGGCGTCATGTGAAGAAAGTGCTGGGTCCTGCCACACTTAGTCCTCTGCAGGTTCCAGTGGGGCCCTGAGGATACACTATTCAGTAACAAAGACAACAGACTAAATAAATAGTTACCTTGCCAAATCTACTTAACAGGCCCCTGACTGTAGTTCCAAAATAATAAACATTTTCTTCAAGTTTCTTGGCACTCTCCTATAAAACAAAACAGAAAATACAACAATTTGAGTAGTTTTTTAACAGAAAAGCAGCACACCCCCACCCCCTTTAAACAGGCCACTGGATTTTCTCTTTTTTCAACATTCATCCACTTCTCTAATGAAAGCCAGACAGGCACTGTTCTTTCTCTCAAACATGCATTAAAATTTTCTGGAGTTTACTCTCAGTAACTTTTAGTATAGGCTTATGCTGACAAAAGTAACTAACAGAACATCCCATGAAAAATATACCTTATCCTTTTGCTATTAACAGAGCATTCATTTTTGGTCATAAAAACCTTTTCCTAAGTGATTAAGCCACTACATGTATGTGTCATGCACAAAAATTCTTACCTGAAACTCTTGTTACAATTAAACAGGAAAAACTCCTGTGTTTTGTAACTGACCTTACAACAAAGGGCAGCTATTGCAGACACTTAAATATAGTGAAGGCTCAATTTATACAAATTACCCAAATGGATCTAAACATGGATTTGGTATAAACACAGACTTAGAGCAGCCTTCATCCTCCCTTGATACCTGGACAATAACTGTAACTTCTTACCCTGACATGCTGTCATCATCTGCTTACACTGGAAAATCTCACTGCTCCTAAGCACACATTTTGGTTTGCAAAAAGAAGGATTGAGTTGTGGCAAACAGCAAAGGGAGCAAACATGAAATAACCACTGAGACGCTTACCTGGAGGCTGGGATGCACCACCCCACGGTCACCTACAAGCCCCAGATCCACCTTCTTGCCCAGGGTGTCCTGTACCCTGGTCAGGAACTCCCCCAGGGCCACTCCCACATTTCCTTTCTTGATTGCTCTGAAATGTTGGGGAAAGAATGGCTGTTAAGGAACTTCCAGGAGGTTCAGACATACCCAGTTGGAATTCCAAATGCTTTAGCAAAATGCCTGCAGTTTGTCCACGAATTACAAAGTCTTGATCCATTTTATTGTGAGGTCTGGAGAACAACTGTGGAGCCTTAAGTGTCATCAGCTGCTCTCCAAGACACTCACAAGGAATTCCAGCGACCAGTACCCAACATGCACAATGCAGCTGTTGTGCAATACAACTTCATTCAGATACAAAAAATTCATTACTGGTCTTGAAAGAAATACTTACAGCTTATGTAAAAGTCTAAGAAAAAATGCATTAAATGCTATAACTCTTAAATCTTTGAACCATCCCATGAAAAATACAAAGAGCCCCTGTAACACTGAACTTTCACAAGCAAACAATAGAAAAAGTTTTCCCTACAGTTTCTTCTCTTATCTATAAAGTTATCAGATTCTGTTTAATTTATTAAAAACTAGTAACAATAAATAATAACATACTTAATTTTGTCAGTTAAGATCTTCCCTGCATGCTGCATCCCTGTCAGTGCAATGTACATTCTCAGAATTTCATTGGTTCCCTGGAAAAAAACAGAAGTGAAAGTGAGACAGGTGGGTAACTAGCGTTTACAGTATTTAGTGTTTTCCAGGCAGGTCTGTTGTGCCCCTGTGCCCTTCCCACTGTTCCAGTATCATGACTCCTCCCACCCATAAATTGCTGCTTTTTGCTTTATCTCAGTTCTAATTCTGATTTTATGGGGCATTGCAGAAATCCAGTCCCTCATTATTAAACACACAAATGTATCGCAATAAAAAAGAAAACAGACTAAATGCAATTTGCGTGAAAAAAGTTCTGCACTGTTCCAGTGAAGGAATATGTAAAAAGTTGTAGAACTGCTCAAAATGAGTTGAGTTAAAATCAAGGCTGGCAGTGACTCTGATGTGCACACAATGGGTCACTGATAATCCAGCTTGGAAAGAGACCAAGCCTTGGAACCAATCTTTCTTTTAATATAAATGCCCATCAATAAGTTAATTAAACTTCTAAGTTGATCTTTTGTCAGTTTCCCTACTTCATTTCCCTACTTCACTTGTGAGAAGCACACAAGAGGAAAGGTTACTGCTGTCACTCACACTGTGGTCAGTCTATAAAAGCCACCATAGCTTATTTTATTATAGGAAACTACTATGGATGTTCCAAAGAAAACAAGGTTAGTCCTACAGTCTTACTCTGTTACAGACTTTGCAGTTGAAAGAATAAAGTCCTGGTTAATCAAACCTTCAGGTTTCTGCTCACCTTTACAGAAAGTGTGAACCTCAGTTTGCAGTGAGAACGGGATCCTGGTACTTGCCTCAAAGATGAGCAGGATCCTGGTGTCCCTGAGGTAGCGCTCATAGGGATAATCCTTCATGTAGCCAAGGCCTCCAAGGATCTGCAGAGCCTCACTCACACACACCCAGGCACCTTCAGAGCTGAACACCTGCCATGGACCAGGGCTTAATCACCAGTGAATAGATCATAAGTCAGCAATGAACACATCATGCCCTACTCTGGGGTTGTATCTACAGGACAGTGCTGCAGTATTTTCTCTGTGTTACACCAGTCCTGTTAACTCGCCTGGAACAGTGTCCCTATGGCTCAGGTGGTTTGGTCAAACTCAAAGAGTGCCCTCACAATGCACAAAGCATTCTCCAAAAGGGCACATTCCAGGGAAAGGGGCAGCCCCACACAGGCAGAGCAGCTGTAGCTGCTTGACTGGAGCCCAGAGCAGGATTTTTCTGCAGTGACCACACCATGAGGGACACCCTGGCAGCCACAGCCTGGATATTCCACAGGGTTTGTTCTGCTACCAGTTCCCTGGGAAAGCTGGCACAGCAGCAGCTTGGCCAGGCTGGCAGCTGCAGTGTAATTGAGTGTCCCTTGCTCGTGTGAGGTCTCCTCAGACCCCAGCTCAGGAGGGCTGTGATATTCCCAACCTGTTCCCTGCAGGTTTTATTTCATACAAGTCAGAGCTTTGGGATCCAGACAGAACAGTAGCTATAATTTCACCTGGCTGCAGTGCTTCTCTCACCTGTCCAAATGCAGCCCCTGAGCTCTCAGCCCTCTGCAGAGCACAGAGCCCTTCCCCAGCACTGGTTACCTTGACCATGGCAGCCTCCACAGAGCAGTCAGGGAAGCCTGGCCTGTCCATCATCCCTGCAGTCAGGTAAGCCATGCTCTCCATCACGTAGGCTTTCACAGCCATCAAACAAAACTTTTCCTGCCAGACAGCAACATGAGGAATCATACAGAAATTTAGATGCAAAAGTCCACAGTCAACCCTCAAACTTAAAAAAACCCTGCAGTTTTAGTATGTTTAACATTATCAAATTATTCAATCAATAAAAAGTACCACTTCAAAACAACAATTAATAAAAATACTTTTACACATTTTTAATTCTTTACATTTAGAAGTCAGCAGCAGGTTCACACAAATTTCTAGCAAATCCTTTAAACCAGTACAGCCAAAATACCCTCAAATGCAATCTCTTTCCTGGCACTTAGCACAGAGATTTAGGTGTTTAATTTTTTGTTACCTGAATTAATCCAAATTGGCTGAGTTTCTTATTGAACTGTTTCCTCGTACAAGCATACTCTGATGTCAGTTCTTCAAAGAAAGAAAAACAAATCCATCTCAGAAGGGCTGTGACAGACCATTCTTGCTGCTGGTGTCTTTCCCTGGATGGTTAGAATCCAGCTGATGCCCAGGAATCCCGTGGCTGCTCCAGAAGCAGCACTTTGTGAAAATCAACCTCACACTGATGGTGTTGATCAAATCTGGGACCACCCTGTCAAAGGCTTTTGAACCAGAGGTGTGAAATTGCACTCTTAGAGAAGTAATCAGTTTTGGTGCTAATTGATTAGAGAGACTTGTGTTACTGTTTTGGGTAATTATTGGCAGAAACCAGTTTTATTCCTAATGATTGTGTGTAGCTCTGAGCCAGTTATTCAGGTGGGAGGTTCTAGGGGAGATTGTACCTTCTAAAAGCAATAGTACAGAGGTTTTTTTTCTTGGGAAGAACATTTTACCTCAGGAAGTCCAACAGAGGCAACAACCTCCCACACTCTATGAACTGAACCTACACTATATGAAAGGAAAAATTCTTTCTTTCAAAACCACTGCAAACAGGCTTCTAATAACTATTTTTCAAAAACATATTTTAGCGTTTTAAAGATGTCAAAGCACGTTATGACAAGATCAAGACTCCTGCTCCCACTCTGAATGTCCTGGATTATCTGGCTCAGGCAGAGCAGTTTCTGCTGGCACCCAGACATCCCGAGCACCCAATTCACCCACCTATCAACTTTTTAATCATTCCAGCAGATGCACTGCCCATGCTAAATCTTCCACTGTTGAGGATGTTCATGGCAACCTGTGAAGAAACAGATGGGGTTTAGGCCACATTCTCCTTAGGTCACACTGCTCACTGCTTCCGGCTTCAGAATTCCCTGGTATTCACGCCTCACTGGGACACACTTCCAGTCCTGGGAAGTGCCCTCACATCAGCCACCACAGCACTCAGCTGTGTGGTGATTCCATTTCCCAAGGAAAATGCTTCATAACTGGGTTTTTCCTGCCACACATTACATCCAATTTTATGTTTGAGGTAGATGATCCAGTGACTTGGAAATAATCTCTATTCTAACTACATGAAGGTAAAATGTAGATAAATATGCATTTATCTGCAGCTGGTAAACAACATTCCAGCTAGACAGCACTGCTCCAGTTTATCAGATGAAGAAGAAAACCACCATATTTCTCCCTGCAGCTGACCTGTGATGGCTGCTCTCTGCCTTCACAGAAGACTCCTTTCAGCAACACACCACAGAAGGGAACAAGAATGGAGGTGCAGAAGTGAAATACAGGCCAATAATGTATAAAAATAGATTTTGGAGCCTGGTGAAGTTTCTCAACATGGGTGACTCAGGTCAAAGCCTGTTAGGAAAGAAGTCACTGTCCTACATTTTGACTTCTCTTGGGTTGCAATTCAAGATGTAACCAAAAGTATGCATTCTATTACCATCTGTTGACACTGGCTGAGGAGGTGTTATCTTTATCTCTTCTATGACCCATCCCTCATAACTCTGGGGAGGAGGGGGGGTGTCTTCTGGTAATGGCCCAGCTGCTAAAACCAGGTGGGGCAGTGTTCTGTATCTCTTTCACACCCATCCTCCCTTCAGGGGGATCTCTGCTGTTCATGGGCGATTGAGGCATGACTGATAAAATTCCATCATCCAATTGGGAGATGCTCCACCCAGGGGGAGGAGCCAAGCATTCCTACCTGGATAAAACCTGAGATTCAGAACAACAAGAGCTGTTTCCATTAGATTCCCAGAGGAAGTCTGGATCCATCTCATCACCATCAGATTCTCAGAAGGAAACTACACCCTTCAACAGGATCATCTCTGCTCCAACAGAACCACATTTGTCATTCCAAGAGGACTTAACTGGACTGCTACCAATACCCTGGCCAACAACAGGGTGTCAGGTTGTGTTCTGGCTCTGTCAGTGCTTGCTCTTTGTTTTGTTTGTGTTTTGTACTAGTACATTTTTATTTTCAATATTCTTAGTAAAGAAATGTTATTCCTATTCCCGTATCGTTGCCTGAAGGCCCCTTAATATCAAACTGATAATAATTTGGAGGGAGGGGGTTTACATCCTCCATTGCAAGGGAGGCTCTGGCTTTTCCCTAGCAAATACCTGTCTTTCCAAACCAAAATAATTTGTCAGGAAGACACCACAAAAATCTTCTTTTAGTCTACTACATTATGGAAAATTACTTAATTTAGCATTAAGGCCTGGACTTGCCTGCTACAGCAAGAGTAAGAAATGGAGAAGGAGTAAGGGCAATTTTGCAAATCTCCAGGTCACACTCTCAGAGAAATGTTACATAGCAAGGCCACCTGTTTTATCTCTCCTAGGGTCCTGCCAGCATTTGTGCAACAATCCAGCCCTGGAGAAGCACCTGACAGCCAGGGCACCTTGGAGCTGGGCTTGCCTCCAGCCATTCCCTGTGACACTCATTCCTCTGTCTCCCTTTCCACATTCTGCTGGAGGAACCAGCAGAGGACATGTCCCCCATTCAGGTCAGAAGGGCAGCTCTTGTCAATCTGTTTTCTGATGAGACACCACAAAAAACAACCAAAAGCCCAGCAAGAAGAGAAGAAACACACAGAAATCTGAGGTGATGACACACCTGTGCACTGTCCAGTGACACCAATTTACAGATGGGGGGGGAGTCTGTCCTCCAGCACTCTGCAGTGTGGCAGTGCTCACACCACCCATGAGGAAACTTCAGTACAGGAGGAAAACAGTTTCCTTCAGGCTTTTAAAAATCACTGGTAGTTATTCTCCACTGCTTACCTTGAATCCCCCTCCAACTTCTCCAATTACATTCTCTATAGGCACTTTGGTGTTTTCAAAATGCACTTCACAGGCTGAAACACAAAATTAACACTTGATTAAACAGGACACAAATATTTAAAAGACATTCAGGAACTTAAGTCACTATTTGTAGCAAGAAATGAAGTCTTCCTAATGCATTGTTTATGACAGAATTACATATGCTTTGGCAAAGAAATGAGAATTTGGGAAAAGGCTGTAGTTGACATCAATTACTGATGTAAAATATTAAAAAGGCTATGAATGTACACTGTGTAAACAGAGAACTACAGTTTTGTCTTTATTTTTAGTTCTAAGGAACTGACTGAACAGTCACCAAGATGGTGAAAAGCTGCAATCATTAAAAAGCTTAGAAGAGCTGATGAAAGTGGACTTCTGGATTAAACCTACTGGCCACTGAATCTCCTGAGTGATTTCTTTCACTGCAGAGTGAGTGAACTCCACAAAATGGATTTCTTAGTTCAGACATTGCATCAGGAAGGACTCCTAGGAAAAGCCAGCTAAAGAAACATGAAACATACACTGTAACATTGAATAGGTATTGATTTGCCTCTGAATTCAGGTGATCTAACAAAGAGAAAACATTAAACTATTGAAACAATTTCTGCTAGCAATTTTAGGTGATTCTTACTGTTGGAGCCTCGAATGCCCAATTTATCCTCAGGCTTCCCGTGGCTGACACCACCAAAGTCCCGCTCCACGATGAAAGCAGTGATTTTATCCTTCACCTGCCCATCCTTGTCCACAACCTCTGTCCTGGCAAACACTGTGAAAATACTTGCCAGACCACCATTGGAGATCCAGACCTGTTTTGAGAGGGAAGATGTGTAAGAAATGTAACTGTGCTGATTTTGTGAGCACAGTTCTCAAGGGTTTTGTAATAGGCTGAGCAAAGAACAGAGTGCTGAAAAATTGCTGCTCCTTCCCTTCCCTTCAGTTCTAATGAAAGTCTGGTCCAGTGTGAGCACATTTCTGAGAAAAGCTGACCACACATGGTAAGTTTAGTGCAAATTTAAAACCAGAATGTAGAGTCAATATGTATTAAATTAAAATTCATGGTGCATTTCCACAAAAGCTGGTACATCCTACTGCTGATGGCACGTGAGAGATGCAGGGGCAATACAGACTGGACAAATCCTGTGCCCAAAAATTAACTCTGATGAGAAATTCTCTGATCAGCCTCTCCCCCAGGGTGGGTGTCTTCACACCACAAATGGATCAACAACGACAGATCAAGTCTGCAATACATCCACTGCTGCTGAACCCAGGACACCTCCAATTTCTTCAAGACTTGCTTTTGTCACTGTTTCTTTTAGCTGAAAGGTTCCCAGCAGCCCTATTCCTAATTAAATATCAAGTTTTCTTTTAAAATCTAGCCTGAAGAATGAAGAGATGTCAAAATACAGGTTTAGGTTTCCGTTTACCTAAGTTGTCATGGAGGGGGCTGATTTACTAACTAAACCAAGCCCCCCTGAAGCTGAACAAGTGGGTGATAGAGAAGGACCCTGGGGTGGTTTTCTATTTTTCTTACCAGGTGTTTACTGCAGTAGTTCCCTTACAATGATTTTCCATTCTCTTTGTGTCTAAACCAACAAGGGTTATTTTTTTTACATGGTCGTTCTCCACTAGCTTGGGAACCTCCCAATTCCAGACTGATGCAAAAGACAAGGACACTTCCTACCCTTGTACCAAAACCCTTTCCTGTTCCCAGTTTGTGAGTGGGTACCTTGGAACCATTTAACAGGAAGTGTTTCCCATCTTCACTCAGGGTTGCTCTTGTCTGGATGGATGCAGCATCACTCCCACTAGAAAACAAACAAGTCATTAGTGTTTGAAGAAATAAACATGTTTTAAAAAACCAAAACTGCATATTCTCCTTCTTCCTATCCTTTAAAAAGGAGGGATTCTTAAATAGCAGTATATCAGTTTTAGCTTTTAACTAACAAGGAAGCTCACTATATTGAACAACTCTAAAAGTTACCTGAGGGGACATTTCTGCTCATTACTTTATTATCAGGATTATGACCTGACTAGAATGTGCAGAATGCCACAAAAGCAAATTTCTGGAGCTACACTTTGAGCTATGTGAACGCACAGAGCCTATCACTTAAGGAATATGCAAAATTCCTCCTCTCAGTTTTGGTAGCTCCTTCAATACAGGCTTTTATATTTTGAATAAGAACTAAAAGCATTCTAGAACAGTCACAGCACATTATTTCTAACGTAGCACGAAGAATCCTTTCAATTCATGGAAGAAATTAAGTAACAAGAGTCAGGCATTTCATATACACTGCCAAAAGCAGTTGGGGAAAGAGTAATTACAGAGTCTGGAGTGTTCCTTTAAAACTAAAAATAAAACATAGATTTATATACTGAAGCCACAGGCCCCAAATAATGAAGATTTAAGCTATTGAGCCATGCAGACAAAGCAGTAACCCCACTTTAGAGCTGTGGGGACAGCAGCACCTGCCAGGCTCAGTGAGGCAGAAGGCAGCAATGTGCTCCCCCGAGGCAAGGCGGGGCAGGTACTTGGCCTTCTGCTCCTCGGTGCCAGCAATGAGGATCCCCTGCAGAAACAAGCACAGAAAACTTTGCAGCATCACCCTGTGGGAAAAGAGAGGCAGCTGACAAGCTCCAGCGTGTTCAGAAAGCTTCATTTGCAAGTTTCATGGCACAGCAAGAGACAGTTTAATAAACAATAGACTGTATTATTTATCAGACATTAAAATATTTTTCATTAGCATTGTCTGCTCAATTCCATGAGGAATTTTCTTAGTCTGGTTTCAAACTTAGTGTGGTTTCAAGCTTCTTTCTGCCATCTGTCCACCACTAACAGGTAAATACCTCTGGCTGTAATTAGGTTCAAAATTGACACTTGCTCTCAGGTGAGTTTTCTCCTCTAAGCTCCCCAACAGGCAGCCCCAGCCAGCTAGCCAAAGTTGTTCTCTTCTGCATTCTTTCCTTCCTCATAACCTGAGCCTCCCTGATACTCTGTTTATTTCAATTCCATTTATTCTAACTACTTTAAACAAGCTTGGTCAATTGAAAAAAAAAAACACCACCAAAACAAACAAACAAACAAACAAAAAAAAACCACACCACCAAAAACAAACAAACAAACCCACAACAAAAGATCATTTAAAGTAGTTTCCTAAGAATAATTATCCTAATAGTAATTTTCTCATGTACTTCCTATCCAGCCTTTCTGTCTTACACTGAACCAGTGGCAGAGGCTGCTGGGGACACCAATAGCCTGATTTATGCTTCCCCAGTAATTCTGATTTGCTCCCCCCAAGTCCTGCATTTTTCACTTCATCTTTTCCATGCAATCTGTGCATAAGCACTGGCCCCAAAGCAGCAGCATTACCTTCAGCCCAATGGCCTGATGAGCTGCCAGGGTCACTGCAATGGAGCCATCCAGGGATGTGATTTCTCCCAGACGTGCATACATGGTGTTTGACAGGCCCAGCCCACCTGAAACAGGCACCAGGTTTTATTTCAGTACATTTAACATGCTCCTTCCCCCAAAAAAAATCCATTTCAAGTACAGAAATTTCCATTTCAAGTACTAGAGTGTAACAGCTTTAGTTGGAGAGCTACAAAAGTGACACAAAATGCACCCCTAAATGCACTGGGTTGTTCTTCTGTGACATTTACTCACCATAATCCTCTGGAATCTGCATGCCAAAGAGACCCAGGTCCTTCAGTCCTTGTAAGGTTTCAAGTGGGATTTTTGCATCTTGATCGATTTTCTTTGAGTCCACTACAAATACAGAAGTTTTTCTCATTTAACACTGTGTTTTTCTCATTAACACAGTGCCCAGAGTAGCTGTGAGACTGGACTATTCCCACAGCAGGGCCAAGGTCACTGATGAGACTCCTCATCCCCAGCTTCACAGGAATTTCTTCTTTCTAGATTCAGCCTGACTCTCCTGTTTGTCCTCATGACTTATTCCGGAAAAAGACTTGAAAGTGGGAAAAATCCAGCATTTCTTTCATTTTCTCACATATTTCTACTTGTTCTGCAGGTCAGCAGATTCCAAGACTGGAATAAGCAAAGTATTTCCAGAATTTTCTATCTGAACCAAGTCTAGGTCATGAATACAAGGGGAAAAAAGTATATGAATGAGGTAATTAGAAAGTCTTGTTCTAATGAGTTTTTAGATTCTTGGGGGATTAAGAGAGCTATCCTGTTCCATGGCAGTGAAAACAAACAGGAATTGTATTTTCTCCAGACTCCATAATTTGACTTTTTTATTCCTCCCCTAAACATCAGGCTGTTTACTCCATAAATTATGTTCCCCCACTGAGCAAAGAATTAAAAAAAAATCTAATTTGAATAAATTCTTTTTTCCTGTCAGTGAGCAACACTACAATTTTACAGTCAAAATCCCCTGGATCTCACAAATTGTGATGTGTGACAATCACTGGCTTCTCCAAACTCCTACAGTGTTTGCAAAATCAGGGCTGGGATCTCTGTCGTGGGAAGTCTGAGACAATGCTGTTTAACTGCCTCAGAAATTGCTGTCTGTGCAAACCACTACTCTGCAATTGTTCTAGAATAGCCTTGTCTACGGCAGCACTAATGGAGGGAACATCCTGCAATGCTCTCTGGAATGCAGGTGGGTAATAAGGCCTTTCCCAAATAGAATTAAGGCTAAATCTAAGGCTGAAAAAACAGAAATGCTATTAATTTTCTATAACTCCTCAATAAGCCATCATTTGTGATTATCTCTGCTGCTTTTTGCTACAGTTTTAGTAGAGTAGGACAGTTAAAAAAGGAAAAAAAGGAAAAAAATCACATTATGTGAAGTGGTAAACAGCACAATTCAGCTGAGCTAAAACCAATTTCAAATCCTATCTTTACCCCAGAATGCTCTAATATCCTTGGATTTTTCCTGTTTTGGAGATCTAATTCTGATCAGCACCCAAATACTCCCCAAAAAAGCCATAAATGAACAGGCTACAGAATCAGCATCACTATGTGAGCAGCAATAAATGCATAAAATAAATTAAATGTTTTAAGTATTAATAATCATATTGCAGTGCTATAGCTAAATAATTTTTTAATCACTAAATCACTTGCATGGATGAAAACATAATAATATACCTTCTTCATTGAAGAACTTTTCGACAGGTCCCACAAACTGGTTGATCTCTGCCAGTTCTTCATTGGTAATTTCTGGGTAAGGAAAAACTTCTTCCTAAAATAGGAGAATTATTTACTAATTTTTAATACACAGATCATGCAGTTGAAATAAAAATTATGGTTGATATGCCTTGCAAAGACTCTAAAACACTGTGCAAATTAAGAATTGTGGAAAATGTTCCGAAACAGAAACAGAGCTCCACAGGACCCAACTTTATTACATACCAAAACCAGACCAGAGGGCGTTACCCGAACAACAGAAACATTAGGGAGGAATCACAAGATTTTTTTTAAGAACTATGAGGATACAAAAAATCCTTCATCATCCATGAGCTTTGTCAGGGCAACCCTATTTAGGGATTGATAAAAAATTAGTTTAATTTATGTCAAAATCAATGAACTGTTCTAATGTTTCCAAAGCTCAGGCCATGAACACTGTCCCATGCAAACAGACAGCACATTTTATCTGTTAATGCCTCAAGGACAAAGGGGAGTGAGTCCCACCACTCCTTATCATCACCAGGGTGTTCTGGCCATAAACTGGGAGCAGCATGGCCTGACAGGTTTGAATTGATAAAAATCCAAGCAAGGAACACAAGAAGTGGGAGGCTACATGAGAAGCACACTTGAATTTCTACTGCCTTTTCCTTTTTAAACAGAAGAATTTATCTCTGTCCACACAAATCTGTTCATGATACTCTCAGCAATAATAACAGCGTCAAAAATTCAGGACCTGGGACATGCAAGAGGTTTTCAGAAAGCTGTTGTGCTGAAATTCAAGAGGAAACAACACCCCAGACATACCTGGAGAGGGGTTCAACACAGTGGAGCCTGAGTGCTGCCTGTGGTAACACTTTACCTGACAAGCTCTGTTGCAGGAGACTTTATAGCTTAACTCATTTCAGTGGATTTGAGTTATTCCTTTTTTCAGCTTACTTCACCCTGCAATCTCTGATAAATGCACACTCTAAGCCTTGCAGTAATAAACTCTGGTTCATACAGTGTTCTAGCTCAGATTTTAACTTCTTTGTCCAGTAGCATCTCAAGGCATGACAAGAATTTCAATATTTCCTATCCAAACTCTAAGCAGAAACTTACATGAAGTTTCGATCCCTGAAGTAAAAACAGAGAATAAAGTGATACAAGCTTTGTGGCATGCCGAGAGTGTGGTGTTCCCAGGGGGGATTTGCGGGCCTGGCGGGCACATGGTACTGTGGCTTAGCACAGCTCCTGGCTGCTGCTTATTTGGCTCGTTATGAGCTCCACCGCCTGTTTTGTGCTCAAAGGGGTCACTTCAGGTTACCCGGCCCCAGCTGAGGGACACCCGGACGCCAGAGACGCCTCTTGCCCACTCCGTGCGAGGGCAGGGAGCTCTGCNCCCGGCCGGGCGGCGTTTCGCTCGCAGCGACGGCGGGCACGGCGCTAAAGCCGCTCAAGGCTTCTCTCACCCGGGCCCAGTTCANGAAGTGGGAGGCTACATGAGAAGCACACTTGAATTTCTACTGCCTTTTCCTTTTTAAACAGAAGAATTTATCTCTGTCCACACAAATCTGTTCATGATACTCTCAGCAATAATAACAGCGTCAAAAATTCAGGACCTGGGACATGCAAGAGGTTTTCAGAAAGCTGTTGTGCTGAAATTCAAGAGGAAACAACACCCCAGACATACCTGGAGAGGGGTTCAACACAGTGGAGCCTGAGTGCTGCCTGTGGTAACACTTTACCTGACAAGCTCTGTTGCAGGAGACTTTATAGCTTAACTCATTTCAGTGGATTTGAGTTATTCCTTTTTTCAGCTTACTTCACCCTGCAATCTCTGATAAATGCACACTCTAAGCCTTGCAGTAATAAACTCTGGTTCATACAGTGTTCTAGCTCAGATTTTAACTTCTTTGTCCAGTAGCATCTCAAGGCATGACAAGAATTTCAATATTTCCTATCCAAACTCTAAGCAGAAACTTACATGAAGTTTCGATCCCTGAAGTAAAAACAGAGAATAAAGTGATACAAGCTTTGTGGCATGCCGAGAGTGTGGTGTTCCCAGGGGGGATTTGCGGGCCTGGCGGGCACATGGTACTGTGGCTTAGCACAGCTCCTGGCTGCTGCTTATTTGGCTCGTTATGAGCTCCACCGCCTGTTTTGTGCTCAAAGGGGTCACTTCAGGTTACCCGGCCCCAGCTGAGGGACACCCGGACGCCAGAGACGCCTCTTGCCCACTCCGTGCGAGGGCAGGGAGCTCTGCAGTGGGACCGGGCAGGGCTGGACCCACGGGCTGCGCGACAGCCAAGCAGGGGCCGGGTCCTGCTGCGGGCTCACACCGACCCCTGCAGCCGCGGGTCGGGGATGAGCAGTTGCAGAAGGCCCTGGGGGTGCTGGTGACGAGCCCAGGCGGGCGATGCCCCTGGTCTGCCCCGCCGTGCCCTTCCCGCTGTCCTTCGGTGAAAGGGCAGCGATCCCCGGGCGCGGCGGCCCTCGGGACGGCCCCATCGCCACCCGCAACCCCGCGGACCAACCTTGCGCAGGGTACCGAGGAACAGCTCCTTGGCGAAGGCGCGGCGGGGCGCGGCCGTGCGCAGGCCGCGGGCTGAGGGGCCGGCCCGGGGCCGGGCCCAGTGCAGGACCCGCAGCAGCCGCACCGCGCTCATGGCCGCGCTCGGCGCT